>PVKZ01002349.1:152500-236173 GCA_004027375.1 Macroglossus sobrinus
CATTTCTTCTTAACCTTTGTAGTCATTTCAATGTTTATTCTATTCTAAGTCCTGGTGCAGACTCTTTTGCTTTGCTAGGCAGGCCTCATAGATAGCCAGTCCACACTGTTTTCACCAAATTAATGAGAGAGCTTGTTTTAACAACTGCAAAACAAAATTGAAACATGGCACTGATAAAAAGTATTATCTTCAGGGCCTATAGAAGTTGAGACTTTCTTTAGACAAAACGAAAGCACAGGATACTCGCACAATTGCAGTCAAAATACCACAGAAGCTACATGCCGCAGCAGGATGCCTGTCGGATAGACAATTAAAGTGGCCCGGGAATGACATATCCCCTCTTGCCAACATAATTAAGGTGTATTATTTGTCAGGGAGGTCAACGGTGAACAAATGTCCTAGCAAACTGAGAATGAAAGACAGGGAAGGAGCAGATAATGAAATTCAGGGATGACAAATGACTCAGAGCCTGACACTGTGGCATCTGACAAAGAGAGACATCCAATGACTCTGAAACTTTTTCTCGTGCTCTGGAAGGTACTTAGATTGGTTTTTTTTTTTTCTTTCTATAAAGGATCTTGTGTGTATCATTAATGTCATTCGGTTTCCTTACAGAAGAGTATTCTACTGATAACCATAGAAGGATGATACAGCCAAGGCTGAATTCAATATACAATTCAGTTTTTGCAATGTATGCACATGCTGGTGCTCTTTTTGGTAAATGTTTTGTCTTATCTACCCTTGTTTCACAGCCACCTATAGTAGCTGGTTCACCTACACTTTTCCCACTATTTGTTAATGACTATCATGCAGACGGAATGTTTCAGAATGACTCTCACTTAAAGGCACACCTTGGACCCCAGCCAAGCACACATCCCACCAAATCAAGGTATGAACATTTCTCAAGCAAAGTCATAATTGAGTCATATCCAGATAACAAGTCTTACAAATTACCACTCTTCAGTTATTCCCAGATTCCAAAGTCTTAACCATCCACAGGAATAATGCCTGGTACCTCTTATTTTCCTATGGTTGTGTTTATTGTGTTAGGATATATGATAGACTTGAATGTTGTAGCATAAGATAGCATACAAGAGAAAAGATGCGAGCTCCTTGACTGAGCCAGCTTCCTTTTTAAACAGATACTTGCTCAACTATTACTCTGTACACTAACCATATACATCATTTCAGGCCCATGGTGCCACACAGGGCCATTTTATAATCTAGAGAGCAGAAACTAACTATATATATCCAATAGTTAATGTAGAGCACAGAGGAATTCATAAATATTATAAAACATCAATAACATAGTCACCAATTTGTTTCTGTATCTAGCATCATTCATTCAACAAATATTTGTTGATCACCTATTATGTGCCAAGCACAGAGCTGAATGTAAGGGACAGAGTTATGACTGAGCCAGAACATAGTCCTTGTCCTCGTGATGTTTTAGCTAGAAAGACAGATGTTAGCCACTATTTACCAAGGTAATTAAATAATTAATCATAATTATGATAAGTAGCCAAAAGATTCTGGAAAAGCTTTTAACCAGCAGTTCTAGATCTAACATAAGCTGGACTCAGGCAAAAAGTGACAATTAATGTGAGATATAAGTAGGAATTAAGTAAAATGGGGTATGTGTGTGTCTGTGTATAAGAGACAGAGATGAGAGGGGATAGAAGGAAAGGGCAGGAGTCTAGAAAGAGTATTTCAAGAAGAGGTAACAAAGACCCTGAGGAGTAAAGGAGTTTGGGTATTGGAGGAATGAATGAAGCCATTGTGGCCAGAGTATTGCCAATATAGGAGAGAGTGACAGGGTTGGACTGGAACAATGGGCAGGGGCCACCTTCCTACAGACTGTGGCGTTCACATACCTCCACAACTGGAGAAAGCAGTGCAAAATAGAGCAAAGCAGACATGGACAGATCTGTTTGAGCAGCAAGGATATGATGGTGAGTGAAACGTCTCATTTTCAGATCTCTTACCTCCAAAAAAAATTCTATTTGCTTCTACGGAACAAATTTGGAAGGCAGGCACATTTGATGACAGAACCACTAAAAACTTTATCATCCTAAGGTTTTCCAAATTTTTATGGTCTTTTCTTTTAGGGACTTCAAAAGATCTTCACCCAAGAGAAGGCAACTAACATACGTGAGCACACCGTGGAGTGTGTGCCAGCCAATATGCCAGGTACCTTTTTAATACCTTCTCTTATTTTAATCCTCACAAAATTTTAAGATAAATCCCCCATTTTTTACTGAGAAAATAAAGCATTAAGTAAATATCAGAAAACTGCTAAGAAGCCTGAGTCTTATTCATCTGACTCCAAAGTCTCTGTACTCTCCACAGTAAAGACAAAGGCCTTTTTCCACAATGATCCACCCTCCATTCAAAATGAAGTCATCGCTTTAAATAATTGGTATGAGAAAGCATGGTGATGCTCGTATGTAGGTGCCCAAGAATAACATATTGAAATGCGAAAAATTTCAGTCTAATTATGTTGTTTCAGGTAAGCGAGTACCTCCCCTTCTTTTTATTTTAATTGAAAAGGTTTCTTTGTCATATATACATGAAAATCTTCCATCCTAACCTCCACCTGAAACTATTGCTCTTTACCCTCTCGCTTACCTTCGACATGACAATCTGAATTTTTTAAGGACTACTGGAATGCTTCTCGATAGATGAGAAGATCCTTCACCTTCAAGAGGATAGCTCTAAGGTGTATTTCAGTGGTGTACTGGCCCCTTTCGATGTGTCCCTTCACTTCTGCCCCTCTTTCTTAACCAATCTCAGCCCACTGAACATCCCCTCTCCCTTCACCAAGGCTGCATCACTCTTCTCCATTCCTTTCCCACTTTCTTTCTCATCTTTTTAGTCCCTTCGTCCACACTCCTCAGGTTTTATACAAATAAGCTGGACTTTCATAGACATCCCCGGACAATTTCCTTCCACCAGTCACAGCATAGGAGCCATCAGTGTTTCTCTGCTGGGCATGTCTGTGCAGGTTGGTGGTAGGGCTACTGTTCACCAAAGAGGTGGATGGTTCTTGTCCTTCAAAAGGCAAGGAAGGAAGATCAGCTGTTTCTGAGATACATGCAGGAAGCCTGTACTTTCCAAAAAGCTTCTTACCAGAAGATGAGGGGAATATTTGTATGCCTGTGGTTTTTACTGGTACTGTCTGTAAAAATGTCAATGACCAATACCTTGAAAGATTTCATCTTTCATGGTATTTCTGAGTTCATCTGTGTGCTTTGTGGGGAGGGTATTATATGGTATTTTTTGTTGTTTTGTTTTTTGCTTTTGCTATCCTCATTAACAACACATGGTACAAATTACTAAAAGATTTTCCTGTACTTCACAAATTAACAACAAAAAATGTATTTTTATTATAACCAGGAAAAACATAAAGCTTTATGAAAATAAATAAATCCTCCCCTGCAAAGAAAAAAGGAAAATCATTACCCTAGGATGACAGAAAACATCAGTTTAAAGCTAAATACAAATCTACTAATGCATTGCTTGTTCATGAGTATTAGTCAATTCATGAATTTCAGCTGTATATCTTGGCATCTTATGTCATATTGGGTATTATAAATGATTCTGAGACAAACGTTGAGATAGGTCATAAAAAATGTTCACAATGTGCAGAATACAATTTTTTTCTTCCAAAAATTTGACAATAAATATGTTTCATTATTGTCCCATTGGAAAATTGATATATAAACCTGTCCCTTGATTTATGCAGTATTTTTTACATAAATTTTTCATATTCAGTAAATATTTCTCATTTTCATGGATTTTTAAAATACAGTTTCCATTTATGTGGTCTAATTTATGTGGTTCTTTGTCATTTCCATTATTAGTGATTACTTTTTCTAAAGACAACAGCTTAACTCAGCAATGTACAAAGAACTAATACTTACTAGCACACAAATATTAATGGTCTTCCTGTTCACTGGATGGCAAATATAAAAACATGGGTGACTACTGATGTTTTTTGGGATTGGTTTTACAAATGTTTTGCTGTTAAAGCTGAAAATTATATGAAGAAAAAAGTCTTCTTTTTAAAATAATTTTACTTTTAGTTAATGCATCTGGTCATCCATACAATTTAGAACATCTAAATCCAAAAACTGTATATTTGTCAGCCAACAAAACTTCTTTGATCCAACCTTTAGATCAAGGCATTATTTTTACCTTTAAGATTAATTTTAGTAAATGGATTTTTAATTATATTTTTAATAAACTTGAAGATAATGAATCACTTACAGTTATAGAAGTTTGGAATAAATACACAATTTTAAGTTACATCAGGAATATTACTTTAGCTTTCAGTGATAAAAAGCCATAAACTTTAATTGCTTGCTGAAAAACAATATGGCCAGAAGTGGTTGTACCAGGGAATATGGTTCCAACAACTGAAGAGGGATTAACTGGACTTATTAATTTATTAAATAAATTTCAAAAAGAAGGATCTGATCATCTGAATGTAGATGATATTAACAAATTACCAATTGATCGTAAATTAACTGATAATGAATTCATTCAGTTAATATCTGAAGCTCATCCTGCTGATGAATATAGATAGCAGTGACCCTGAACCAGTTTCATTCACTGCAGAAAATATTTACAAAGCTCTTCAAAGGCCACAAAACTGGAAACTGCAATTTTAGATATTGATCCAAACATCAAACAAGCCTTAAAATTTCAAAAGTTTTTTTAATTTTGCTTCAAATATTTAAGAATTTATGAAAACAGTAAAAGATGGGGTCAGAAAAATATTATCCAAAAACGTAAATATAAATAATGAAACTGAAGTACTTTCAAACATTCAGAGTGATGAAGATAGTGACTTTGTGTCACTTGAAAAAAGAAGGTTGATTGCTTTAGATTACAGTACAGACACTGACAGCAAATAAAATTTATTTTGGTTTTTCTGAATTTTAATTAGCATTATTTTTGTGAAAATATGTGAAATAAATATTTTTATGACTTATATTGGCTTATTTCTTTAGTATTTTTTTTCTTTTGTACTAGTGGATTCTTTTTACAAGGTTTTCTTCTGAGTAAAAAAAGACATGTGGAACAAATAATCCACATAAACCAAGGGATGGGTGTAATATTATATAACTTATATAGCACATTAATGTGTTACATATTTAAGTTGTATATAATATAATATTTATAATATTATATATAAACACATATATATCCTGAATATATTTACTAGCTTTTTGGGCATTTCCTTAAGTAGAACAATCTATTCTCTCTACTAAGTAAAGAAAACATGAACATTACTGTAATGAATGCTGCATAGTGACATGTAAACTTTCACCTAAATTTATATGGAAAAGGCACATTTTGTTCTTAAAAGTCAATCACTAATAACATATCTCAAAGATCTAACTCAACTGTGATTCCCATCAAGTGTTGATGGTTCTTGTTTGTTTTGTTATTGTGTTTGGGAGGGGGAAGAAACTTAAAGTACAATTATTGAGATCACATTCTGAATAAGGAATTTATAGACTGAAAGGAATATGCTCTCATTTCCCTGGTAATTCAACTTTAATACCTCATACATACACGTCAAGTGCTTCATTATCTTTCCAGTCACTGTAAAGTAAAAATTTCTCTTACCTCCACTACTATTATATTCCAAAAGAGAAGGAAGGAAAATAACCCTAAGATACAAAGTATCCAAATCTCACAGCCTGAACTTCTCCTTGTAGTAGGGGCTGCTTACAAAGGAAGCTCTCAGGAAGAAACTAAGATGCACTAGGGGGTTTTATTCACCAGTGTCATTCACCACGTGGAGAAGCATTGCAGAAATATCTCACAAGAGAGTTTCACCTATCTGCTAACATGATGAAGTCATTCATCGAGAGGTCAGTACCAGTTGTCTCCTTGGCAGTTCATATTACTAAAAAAGCATAAGCTGAACTGAAAAGAGGAATTCACATTAACCTGCTCTGAGAAGATTCTTGATTTCTTATGTCTAGTGAATAACATTGTGATATTTTACATATTTTGACTCTCAATACCCAGAACACTTAAATTGACCAGTTTTTTAAATGTACAGCCATGAAAGAGAGACTTGCCAATATTTCTAATGGAAGTCTCCAAAAGTACATAACAATACATATATCGACTTCCTGTTTCAATGAATATCAAGATTAATTGCCCCTGTAAAGGTAAATAAATATTGACAGAGGTTTCACTTTGGTCCATATTTTCCACTCAGATCAATATATCTTGGTATTTACCTCAATATGAAGTCAATATGAAATGATTATTAATTCATGGTTTACTTGACTAACAGCCAAATCTACAACTTAACATAGTCCTGTATACCAATTTATGTTCTACTTAAATACATGGAGTGAAAAAAACTGAATTGTTTCATATATTTAATAGAAATAAAAGTATGACTTGCAGTCACCAGGAATATGAAAGAATTCATTGTTACTCTATTATATTTGGACATGTCTAATATATATAAAAAGTGATTCCTTTTATCTTACAATTTGACATCTTGCTTCTTTGCTTATAAATCCCGCTCCTGCTTGCACTCACTGGTGAATTTGTATACAAATAAATGTTTATATAAGAAAAAAAGGTCTACAGCCATGTCACCCTGAACAAGCCCGATCCCATCTGATCTCAGAAGCTAAGCAGTGTCGAGCCTAGTTAGTATTTGGATGGGAGACCACCTAGGAAAACCAGGTGTTGTAGGTGTAAAAACTAATAAAAAATAAGGGATTGTAAACTGACAAGTTCCTTGCAATCTGTGAGGTCAACCAAGGGTTGCTTTGCCTGAAAGAAAGAGAGAGAGAGAGAGAGAAGAAAAAGAAATTTAAAAAGAAGAGAGAAAAGAAGAAAAAAAAAAAGACAGAGAGAATAGAGGAGGCCAAAAAGGAAATTGGCGAGAAAAGCTGAGAAACATTAAAAATATATAAGGAGAACAAAGTAATAGAATCAGGGGAAATTTTTAAATATCATCATTGATTAGCTGTGTATTATCATAAATTTCATCAAGAAATATTTATTTCTTTCCAATATTTTTCTTCACTTAAAAAGATGCTCTGCCCAACTCTGATGACTTAAACATCATAAATATTCTAGTTTTTCATTCAAGATCTAAAATGGAAAAAGCTATTAACTTATATAAATAACTCAGAAAATTTAGAGCAAATATTTTTACACAGTAAATTTAGGACAAATTCATTAAAGTTTTCAGAGATTGTGTCACCTCAGCTAATAATGGAAAAAAAATAATTAACTGTTACAAATAGGTGAATGGTTCATATGAAGTTATGGCACTCTTCATTTTCAATGAAGGCACACTAACATTTGAAGACAGGCTGATTAAAAGAAATTGCTCAACAATGCTAGAAATTGACAAGCATATCAAAAGAGTTATTGATCTTTATAGTGTTCAAGCTCAAATATATATTGTAGTAAACAAGCACCAGTAAGACTGAAAACATTAGCAATTTGACATTACCCAGGGAGGACTTTGTCCATTAACTAGGCTTTAAGTCCACATTCCTAAAGCACTGTATTTCTGATCTACGTTGCTGCTCTTTTAAGTAAAAAGAAGGTTAAAACATCCATTTTTGCCTTTCAAAGTTTGATAGTAGCCAGAACTTTCTGACTGGTGTTTATATTAACTGAGTACTTCATATTCAATCAAATATTTTCATATTCAAATTTACCTTAAATATATATTTTCTAAAAATTATGAGCCATTCATAGCTTAAATTTAACAACCCAAAAGAAGTGGTGGTAACAAAGAGGACTGGGTTACAATAAAACATCTCTAGATAGCTAAGACACTCCTTTGAATCTCTAGGGGGATTTTGGAGGTGGAAGAAAACTAGGAGATCATCTTATTCAACAAATTCATCCTAAAAAGAAAGAAATCAAAGCTAGAAAGAAGATTCTCAGTTAATTAGTAGCAGAGATAAAATGAGAATACAATTTTCCTATTATACTAAAAAGGCCACTTCCTTTACTTTCAAAAACCTGCCAAAAGGCAATTTGGCAATGAATTATACAATATTACAAATACACAATATTTTGATAATATCCCCCAAAAGAGATGACTTTGATACCTAAAAGTTTTTCAACTGAAGCATAAGTTCAATTCTTTCTCAAAATATACACACACACACACACACACACACACACACACACAGTCCAAGAGATACTACCAATTTTGAGGTGGTTTAGCTGTGGAAATATAAAAAGCCAAGGAATACAAAATGACAATCCTACCTTTGTGCTTTTTAATTATTTTTAAAAGCAAGCAAACAAATCTGAGAGTATATGGAAGAAAATTACATTAGACACATAAATATCTGTTGAAAACACTTTTTGATCATCCATAAGAGAAAAGAGAACACCTGGATAACAGATTTGTGTTATAAAAAAGAGAAAAGTTATCTCCTTGAGTTTAGGTTTGGAATAGAAAATTAGGAAAAGCCTTATAAGGCCAAATATGAATTCAGTCTAGAATTCCTTAACTTCAGAAACAAATGCAAAACTGCTCCAAAACAAAATAATCTAAACATAGAAGCTACAAGATCCTTTCAGCTAGTCTTGTAAAATGAGGTCATAGCCCCAAATTACAAAACATTCAAAGAAATACTGCATCAGGAGAAAGAATAAGCAGACACTAAGAACTTCAAAAGTAGACATGAGCCAGTAGACCTATAAAATAATCTGATGGAGACCATGAAATAAATTTCTTTAATAATTAAAAATGTAAAATAAGAATCTAAAACCAAAAGAAAGCAATAATATTTTTAATGACAGATTTTTTTAAAAGCAAACAGAATTTCTTTTTTATAATTTTTTTTATTTTTCAGTTATAATTGGTATACAATATTATATTAGTTTCAGGTGTCTGACATGGTAATTTATACAACATTTATATTACTTACAAAGTGATCACCCCAATAAATCTAGTATCTGTCTGATACCATACACAGTAATTATAATATTATTAACTATATTCCTTATGCTGTACTTTAAATCTCTATGACTATTTTGTAACTGCCAATTTGTACTTATTAATCCCTTTCCTTTTTTCACCCATTTCCCAACCCCCCTCACATCTAGCAACCATCAAAATGTTCTATGTATCTATGAGTTTGTTTTGTTTGTTCATTTATTTTGTTCATTAGATTCTACATGTAAGTGAAATCATAGGGCATTTGTCTTTCTCCGTATGACTTATTCCACTCAGAACAATATCCTCTAGGTTCATCCATGTTGTTGCAGATGGCAAGATTTTATTTTTTATGGAAGAATATTATTCCATAATATATGTATCACCTCTTTATTAACCATTCATCCATTGACGGACATCCATGTTGCCTCCATATCTTGGCTCTTGTTAATGATGCTGCAGTGAACATATGGATTCACATGTCCCTTCAAAGTAGTATTTTGGATTTCTTCGGATAAATACCCAGAGGTGAAATTATTAGGTCCTTGTCTCTTGTTATAGCCTTTGTTTTAAAGTCTGTTTTGTCTGGCATAAGCATTGTTACCCCAGCTTTTTGTTTGTTTGTTTTTTTTTCTTTTTCATGAAGTATATTTTTCCATCCCTTTACTTTCAGTCTGTGTGTTTTTCAAACTGAAATGAGTCTCTTGTAGGCAGCATATGTAAGAATCTTGTTTTCTTATTAATTTCACAAGCCTATCTTTTTATTGAAACATTTAATCTATTTACATTTAAAGTAATTGTTGGTAGAGATGTAGTTATTGCCATTTGATTATTCATATTTTTGATTGTTGTTTTCTTCTTCTTAAAAAAGCCCCTTTAACATTTCTTGTAATACTGGCATGGTGTTGATGAACTCTTTTAGCTTTTTCTTATCTGGGAAGTTCTTTATCTGTCCTTCAATTCTAAATGATAGCTTTGCGATGTAGTGTAGTCTTGGATGTAGAACCTTGCTTTACATCACTTTAAATATTTCATGCCAATCCCTTCTGGCCTGAAAATTTTCTGTTGAGAAATCAGCTGACAGTCTTATGGGGGCTCCTTATAGATAACTAATTGCTTTTCTCTTAATGCTTTTAAGATTCTTTGTCTTTAACCATTGGCATTTTAATTACAATGTGTCTTGGTATAGGCCTCTTTGGATTCATCTAGTTTGGGACTCTGTACTTCCTGGGCTTATATGTCTATTTCCTTTGCCAGGCTAGGGAAGTTTTACATCATTATTTCTTCAAATAAGTTTTCAATTTCTTGATGCAAATGTTAGAACATTTGATGTCCCAGAAACCCCTTAAACTATTCTCTTTTTTTTTTTTTTGGATTTTTTTTCTTGTTGCTGTTCTGACTAGGTGTTTTCTGCTACCTTATCTTCTAAATCACTGATTTGAATCTCTGTTTCATCTAATCTGTTGTTGATTCTCTTTGATGTATTCTTCATTTCAGTTATTGTATTCTTCACTTCTGACTGGTTCTTTTTTGTTTTTTTATCTCCATTTTTATGTTTTCTATCTCTTTGTTAAAGTTCTGAGTTTTTTACTCTTCCCCAACATTCACTGAGCATCCTTATAACCAGTGTTTTAAACTCTGCATCTGGTGGATTGCTTGTCTCCATTTTGTTTAGTTCTTTTCCTGGAGCTTTGTTCTGTTTTGTCATATAAGACATGTTTCTTTGTCTCCCCATCTTGGTTGCCTCCCTATATTTGTTTCTATGTAACCGGTAGGGTTGCTAGGTCTCCCAGTCTTAGTACAGTGTTCTTATATAGTAGGTATCCTGTGGGGCCCAGTGGCACAGTCTTCTCTGATTGCCTGGGACAGGTGCTCCAGGGTTATCCCTTGTATGGGTTTTGTATGGCCTCCTTGCGTAGTTGAGCCTTGGTTGCTATTTGCACATAACTGAGAGGGATTGACCCTCAGGCTGATTGGTTGTGAGGACTGGCTGATGAGGGCTGACCCTACAGAGCAGGATTCAATTTAGCAGAGCTCTGGTTCCTGCTGAGTGTGCCCTTTGGGTGTGTTGCCCATGGATACAACCCCAGGTAGTGCTCTAGCTTGATCTGAAGCCAACCACAGGGCATGCCAGCACCCAGGGCCTCCTGGGAGGGACTCTAGCTATAGCCTGTGCCCTGCCTGCAGCCATCTAGCAAGAATCACCAAGCAATCTGCACATGGCCATCACCTGCACTGGGCCTGGAGGTACCTTAAGAGGCTAATCCACAGACCGAGGCTGGCTGCTGCTAGTGCTGGGCTTGGGGCTGCTCAAAAAGAGGAACAGGGCATTCCAAGGGCAGATGCTGTTTGGATTTTGCAAATCTTTGAAAGATTTTAGGAAGGTACATAGCATGAGCAAGACAGCATTTTTATTAAAAAAGCCACTGGAGGCAGTTTGGGTGGGCCCATAAATTGGGTGGGATGGTGTCTCAAGGAATCACCAGGACAGGGCCAACAGTGTTAGCCAGGTTGATGGAGACTCTGATATAGTGGCTGCCTACATCTCAACACTGGGAGTGGGAAGGGCCCAACAAAGAAATAATGCTTGTGCCAGCATTTCTGTCTGGGAGAAAACTGGCCCTCTAGCCCTCATCTTGAAGCCAGACAATTCAATTACTCCCCATATGTCCTGGGCACCTTTCAAGCTACTGTCCCAGTCCTGGAACTCAGATCAAATGAGTCCATCAGCGAGTAAGTCTACTCTAGGACCACTTAAGAGGAATATCTGTGACTCTAGCCACCCTTCGTCTCACTCAACCACAATTTCTGCTGGTTTTCACAACCAGATTTCGTGGGGACTTCTCTTTACAGCACTGGAAACTTGGGTTGGAGAGCCTGGCATGAGGACAGGACCCTTCACTCTTCAGGGTGGGAACTCTGCAGCCAAGTAAACTTCTTGATTCTCAACTACCACACACACATATGAGACCAGCCAGTTCCATGTTTTTGCCCTTCCCACAAGTCTCGAGGTGGCCTCCTGTGAATGTCCCCAGCTGCAGAACTTCTTTTCAGCTATATTTCAGGTGACTTCAAATGATGACTGTTCTGCAGTTTAGCTGTAATTTTTATGTGGTTGTGAGATGAGGCAAGTATGGCATTTACCTACTCTGCCATCGTGACACAAACAGAATTTCTTGATTTTGAATATATGGCTACTCTAAGAAAAACATCAATAAATAAGCTAAACAGCAGACTGGAAACAACTGAAGAGAATAGAATGGAATGGAATGCATTACAGACCTCAGGAAATCTCCAAAAATGAATCACAGAGATGAAGAGAAAAATATCAAAGAAAAGTTAAGATATATCAATGGTATAATGAAATGGTTCAATGCGGGATGAGGATTTCCAAAATGGCTTAAAAGATATTTAAAGAGATAATAGTTGAGAATTTTCCAGAATTAGTAAAAGACATGAATTGCCAGATTCAAGAATGACTGGAAGATCAAAATAGAAAAACATCAAAATAATTCAACATCTAGATACATCATAGTCAAGCTATGGCACATCAAAGACAGAACAGTAATTGGAAAGTCAAAAAGCAGATTACTATAGAACAACAATAAACTGACAGAAAGACCTTTGATGACAATAGAAGCTTTAAAAACTGAAATAATATAGTCAGTGCACTGAGAGAAAATAACTGCCAACCTTGAATTGTATCGTCCGAAAAACTATTATTTAAAAATGAGATAGAATAAAAACATTTTCACAAAGGCAAAGGAGTTTACTATTCACAGAACATTGTTAAAAATAATACTAAGAATATACTTCAAGAAAAATCATATTGAATCTAGAAAAAAAAACAGGATACAAGGAGCAATAGTGAGAAAATAAATTTGCAAGTAACATGTATGAATCTAAATCATCGCTTACTGTATCAACAGCAATGACTCATTCGGAGGTCACAGGTACAAGGAGAAGCTAAAATCTTAGGTGGCAAATTAGAACGTAAGCTAAGAAAAAGTGAAAACAATCTGAATTAAAGTGTTCTACGGTTTTCACATATCTCAGAAAGAGGGTAAATATTGTTTAATGTGCGACTTTGTTAAATATGCACACTAAATATTTATTAGTAATTACTAAAAGAACACAAAAAGAATATAGTAGAGCAAAAAAGAAAATTCAGCCAGTCCTATAGGGAGCAAGAAAGAAGGAGAAAAAAGAAGTACAAATCAGAAAAGGAAATGAACTAAAAGCAGGACAAACAGAAAATAAAATAAATCCAAACAGGTCTCTGATCACAATAGATATAAATGGGCTATAAGAGTAGAATAACTGATTTTAAGAACAAAACCAAATTCTATATTGAATTTTATATATATGTTCGGGAGAGATACATTGGAAGGAAGGAAGGAAGGAAGGAAGGAAGGAAGGAAGGAAGGAAGGAAGGAAGGAAGGAAGGAAGGAAGGAAGGAGAAAAGAAAAAAGAAAAGAAAAGAAAAAAGAAAAAAAAGGAAAGAAAAGAAAGAGAGAGAGAGGAAGGAAGGAAGGAAGGACGGAAGGAAGGAAGGAAGGAAGGAAGGAAGGAAGGAAGGAAGGAAGGAAGGAAGGAAGGAAGGAAAGAAAGAAAGAGAGAGAAAGAAAAGAGAGAGAAAGAAAGAAGAGAGAGAGAGAAAGAAAAGAGAGAGAAAGAAAGAAAGAAGAGAGAGAGAAAAAGAAAAGAGAAAGAGAGAGAAAAGAAAGAAAACCTCAGAGAGTTTGGAAGTAGATGAAAAAAGACAACCAAAAAAAAGCTGGAGTGGCTATATTAATATGATACAAAGTAGATTTCAATTTTAAAAAATCATTTTTTTCTAATTATTGCAAAATGACAAAAGGAAAACTTTAATGGAAAGATACCATATTTTGGATTTGTAGATACCTAATAACTTTTTAAAAATATACAGGTGTATAACTGTATAATACATCTGTATACACTTGTTATGTGCCAACACTTCCTGTCATCATGTATTTGCCCCCTTTACCCTCTTCATTCTCCCACTGGCACCCTTCCTCTTTGTTAAGCATCATTCAATTGTCTTTATCTATGAGTTTGTTTGTTTGTTTGTTGTTGTTTTTCTTTTATATCCCAGATATACATAAAGTCATATAGTTCTTATCCTTTTCTATCTGACTTATTTCATTTAGCATAATACTCTCAAGGTAGGTACCTAATCTTAACCTCCAAAAGCATGAAGCAAAAATTGATAGAAATATAAGAAATAAATTGACAAGCTCACGATTACAATGGCAAATTTCAACACATCTCTCTTAGCAATTAATAAATAAGACCCTAAATTAGTACAACACATAAGATTTGAGCAACATAATTAACAAGTTTAATCCAATGAACACATTTAGAAGTCTGTACTCCAAAATTATTTTTCCAGCTCATATGAAGCATTTATGAAATTTGCCACGTTTAACCACAAAAAGCATGGCATGATAAAAATCAATAACAAAAATATAAAGAAGTCATATATTCAAAATTTTAAAGCATATTAAATAATATGTGGGTTAAAGAGAAATAATGATGGAAATTATAAAATATTTTAAACTAAATAATATTAAAAACATTATAGCAAACTTGTGGAAAGCAGCTAAACCAATATTAGAGAAAATTTATATCCTTAAATATTTATATTAGAAATGAAGCAAAATGAAAACCAATGAATAAAGAGTCTAATAAAACACTGAGAAAAAGACCAGCAGAATAAAATTAGTTTCTTAAAGAAAAAGAAAAATACCTGTAAAACTAATGAAGCAGATAAAAGTTTGGTATTTGGATTAATAAAAAAGAAAGGGGTATAAATGAAAACATTAGTCATTTAAAAGGAGACATATAGAAACACAAGGAGAATATTATGAACAAATTTGTTCCAATAAATTTTAAAACCTAAGAAATTTGTACCAATAAATTTCAAAACCTAGACAAAAGACTAATTTCCTAGGAAAATAAAACCAGCTTAAATTGACTCAAGAAGAAGAGCAAATCTGAATATAACCATTAAAAATTTAAATGTATATAAGTAATTGAACTGAACATAGTATGTAAATGGTTACCAAAAGACATCAATCCAGTATTAACCTTCAAGTAACCAGTAATGCCATTTTACAGAAACTGTTCCAGAGAACAGATGGAGAAAGTGCCAAGTCAAATCAATTTAAATAGAAATATAATAGGACTATTTGTGAACTTTAAAAGCTTAACCTAAAATTCATATGGAAGCATAAGTGACTAACACAATTGTGAGAAAAATGAATGAAATATTTGCCTTACAGATATCAAGACTTACTATAAAGCTGTGGCAATTTTAAAAAGTAGTGTTAGTGGCATCAGGAAAAAGAAAGAGACCAAATGGTCAGGATAGGGCTCCTGGAAACAGATCCACACATTCGTGGCAATCTGGTATATGACAGAGGTGGCCTTATAAAAGGAGGGAAAATGAATTGTTTAATAATAGAGCCAGAACACATAGCTAGCCATACAAAAAGGATAAAATTGAAGCCTTACCTAGTACCAAAATATAGAAAGGAAAAAAAAAATAAAAAGAAAAAAAGGCCCACACCAGAAACTCAATCGCTGCTATTGAGAGTGTGAATGTTACAATCACAAGTTGGTATTAGCTGGCAAAGTTTAAGATGCATGTAAACCATGACCCAACAATTTCCCTTCTGGGTATTTACCCTAGAAAAATTCTCATACATACGCCCAAAAGCAACCCAAAAGAAATGCTCAGTATAGCGCTGTTTGTGACAGCAGAGAAGCAGAAACAATCCAGTTCTTTCTAAGAAGCGGAACAAATTAATAAACTGTGCTGCACCCATAGAATAAAATGTTACGTAGCAGTTAAAATGAATAAATCTGTTGAGCCTTTATCTCAAATACAAAATCTTGAGTGAAAAAAGCAAGTTGAAGAATGATATATACAGTATAATAACACTTACATACATTTTAAAACATACCAAAAAATCATATATTGTCTATGGAGGGATGTATTCGGTAAAAGTACAAACATGAACATAGGCATACTTCACACCAACTCCAGGATATCAGAGAAGAGGAGTGGGCCTCTAACTATATCACTAATGTTTTATTTCTTTTAAGAGAGCTCGTTGGCAAATATTCAAAATATTAATATCTGGGTACATAGATATTTTTAGCCTATTCTTTTTAATACACTTGAAACATTCATAATTTAAAATAAAATGAATTATTTAAGATTAAGTAACATTAAAAAAGAAGACATATTTCCATTTTAAAATCCTGCCCAAATGAGGGTTTCCTGGACTCAGGCCTAGCTGATCTTCCCAGGGCAAGCAACCTAACCAAAGAACCTAGCATTCCCTCCAGGTTTCATGGATAAAGACTAGAAATGAGGCTAAAATAAGACTCTAGTGTGGTGATTTCCACACCAGAATTTTAAGAATCAGTAATTAAAATTAAAAAATTGTATACACATACACTTAACTTCATTTCCAAAAAGAAAAAATCATTATAACACATAAAAATTATGAATAATCTCAAAAAAACTTTTAAAAATGAAATCAATTTATCTTCATGAATAACTACATTTTTACCCATCTTTCTCAAGGTGCCTCAAACAATAAAAACTTCCTAACAGACTAGGAAGAGATTATAAATAAATGTTTGGGGACCACTTGTCTCAGGTACATATTGGGCATTTAGTTGCCAGCAAGCCCCTAAGTTATCAATAAAACTAACATTATGATAAGACATTTGTAAAGACCTCAAGTAGATTTCAGAGATTTCATGATAAACTTTGCATTTTCTTCATCAATTCTTCTAGTTTCACATTCCTGTGAGAAACACAGGCTATTCAAGACTAAGTGTACAATGCTATGAATCTCGTCGCATTCATCTATTGTCAATCACAAAACATTATTTCTTCTGCTGGTTCAAGAATTAATATAATTCTATCTGGTTTTTTTCTATATTTTGCCTTGTTTATTTTTGTTTAACTCAATAGAACATGCACAGAGCATATTTAAATATTAGAAAAACACTTATATAGGACTAGCATTCTTCAAAGTAAGTACATTTTAATCTTTCCAAGTTTGGTACATTAAAATTATTCTCTTCCATTCTTCTCAGCACAGACTTGCTTTCAATTTCCTGAGGTCAGTGACATGACCCCACTGACTTTGAAGAAGAGTTTGAAAGGAAAAGGTAATGCACAACGTTGAAAATAGGTATGAAGCTACTTAGATTTTTCAGTCAAGTGGTAGTGAGAGGAGGCTGAGAGGGAAGAAGGAGTTAGCTTTTTATGAAAAGTAAAATACAGCTTAGTCATTCAATTCAGTGACATCTGTAAAATCAACTGTGTGACAGCAAAACCTGTTGAATGAATGGGTCATTTTTCCATTCATTCTTATGCTCAATTCCAAAGTCATATCGGTTTAGCCAGCCTCAGGACTTGTCATTTACAGAAGTTCATTCTGAAATTTCTACCCAGGAATTATGTATGAAAATATCTGCCTTCAATATATTTTCAACCTAAACAGTAAATATAAAATAACTACTTGAAATAAGCACAGAACTACAAAATGGTATAAAAGATCAAGTTAAATACAGCTATTTAATATATATGTGTTTAATACTACCTATCTGTTAATACTATTGTTGGAGAAATAAAGTAAATGAAATAACCACTGAAATTAATCTTAATTTAGAAACATAAACATATCTATCTCTCTTTCCATATTTAAATAGAATAGAAAGCTATACTCAGAACAATGTCCAGTCTTGCTGTTCAATTATCAAAACTTTCATGAATATGTATTTAAGCCACTGAATCCTATCATTTTTCTTTTGCCTTCAACCATACCATGTGATTTATTCATTTGCTCCAAAAAAAAAACATTTGAGCATCTGCTAAGTACCAAGCACTGGAGCTCAAAAACAGAGCTCACAGTTAAGTTAGTTATGGTTTATCTGATCAAATAGCATGCCTTATAAAACTGATAATAAATATCTGTGTAACAGTAGGTTATTTTATTTTCTTCATCTTTGAAATGAATCATTGAACTTTCAGTCTCTCATAATGGTGCTGAATGGTGCTTCCTCCTTCTCAGACAGCACCAGGAGATCACACCAGTAACAAAACCATAGAGCTGCCTCCTTCACTTTGCATCTCCCTTAGAATCTGATGATGAACACTGAACTCTGCTTTGAGCAATGTAACATACTCAAAAAAATATATGTACTGGGTAAACTCATCAGATGGAAAATTAATTCATCTGTAGTAACATTTGACTGTGCACATAATGCTATGTGAAACAGGAGCAGCCTTGACATTTTATGAATAAGGAAATGAGAGAGCATGTTAAAGAAAGCTTGACAGCGAGAAGGAAAGAAAGAAGATTCAACTTAAGCTGTTGAAAGCCTAACAAGATAAAGACAGGCAGGAAAGAGTCTCCTTAAATGTGATGAAATAAGGCCTGAAGGGATGGAACAATAGAGAGATTGACGAGTATACACTTAGAAACACAAGATGAATGTGTTCAACCTGACAGTAACATGTGGTTAAATTAATCAAAGTACCCAGTAGGAAAGAATAAAGATTTATGCAGCAAGCGTCTTTCACGATAGGTGTGAAATTTGAGATAGACCAAAGAGGTGGAGCTTTTGAAAGAAAATAATTGTTATAATTACACAACATTTTCATAATATGTAAATGTGACTATTGACAATATCTCAATCTTCTCTGCCAATTACAAAAAAAGACACACGGATGTTAAGTACAGCATAGGGAATATAGTGAATAATATTGCAATAACTGTGTATGGTGTCAGATGGGTACTATACTTACTGGAGTGATCACTTTGTAAAGTCTATAAATGTCTAATCACCATATTGTATACCTCAAACTAATATAATATTGTATGCCAACTGTAATCGAAAAATAAATTTTAAAAAACTATAATAATAAAATAAAATATAAAACAGGAGACTAATAGCAGTTCTCATAATCCAAAGGGAATATTTAATTTTAAGTAATTTTGTTCTTGTGATTTTTTATGGTGAGTTTTTGAGGGGGAAATTTTTGAGAGAGTAAGCTTATTGGTAAAACAAACAAGTTGACAGTTTACACTGCACAGGTCTTTCTTTCGAGCTCCCAAAGGCATAATGCAGCCCCAAATACCAAGCCCACACTTCGCTTCACTCTTGATCCAAGCCATTCTGCCTTGCAAAAATGTTTCTCATGAAGTCAGACACCACAAGTTCCAACTGTTGGGGGACTCTATTAAATCAGGGAACAGATAAAACTATTTTCAAAACATTCTCAAGAATAGGCATTGAAATAAATTACTCCTTAAATAACTAACAGAGCTAACTAATCAAAGCACCCACTGAATGTACTCATCCCCAAAGTCTCCTTATATACCATTGAGATCTTCCTCATTTCATCTACCTGAATTAACTGAGAGCATCGACTTTCAAAGCAGTTATTTTTCAAGAGAAGGTAGAGGATAGTAATAAATCTTAGAGCATTTGTATTCTGATTCCTCTTAGTACTCCAAACTTCAGTGATCAAGAATCACTGGTTTATTGAGAAGAAAGCATTTCTTTATATATTAAACTGTCCTATCCATGGTACCATTCACCTTCAACCTTAGAACTAAAAATCAGTAATGATGATAGAAAGAGTGAAAGAGAGTCAATAAATGACAATGGTGAAGATGGAGAGGAGAATTCTGTTTGAAACTCACATCTAGGTTAAATCCCTCTTGTTGGAGTTTAGTCACTTTTCTCCTTCTAGAAGATGGATTTGGAAGATGCTTGGTCACCATGCTCCTGTTAATAGTCCTTCATACAGTTGAGGACAGTTATTAAGTCACCTCTCTACACCTTTCCAATTCCAGTAATCCTGATTCTATTCATCTTTTTTCATCAGTGCTATTTTTCAACCGGTTAATCATTTTCATTGCTCTCCTCTGGACCTTATCCAAGTTCTCTATGTATCTTTAAGCTTCTGTAAATTACGTGACTGGTTTATAGCTTTGATAAGACTGGATGGTGGAAAAGGTAAAATCTCATCATAACAGACTATAAATGTATATTGAAGGGAGGGCAGAGATGAGGGAACAGAAAGTTATATTGTATGGGAAATTTCAATGCAAATATGATATTTATTTAAGTCTTTATTCTTTGTAATTATTTTTAAACACACCACATTAAAATATTCTAAGCCACAATTAGAGTCCGTATTTTACATGGGTATCTTTTTAGTGACAACCTATGGCTGGTTATTTTAGAGAACAGAGAGAAGAGATTATATTTTTCAAAAAGTTGGTTATTTCTTGAGTGACAATAGCTTTATAATTGCAAAGAAGTGATACCATGAAAGAAATACCTATAAAAAAAAAAACAAAGAGAATAGGATATGTCCATTGTTATCTTAATATTCATCTTTCCATAACTTTTCCAAATGAGCCTAAGTGGCACAATCCTGAAAACAGAGGTATCTTGGACACTGTTCTCACAGTCAGAACTATGAACAAATCATTAGCAGAATCTCTTCAGTTTCAAAGCCATCAGCCAGGTTATACTTATGGGAGGCAGCATGGCTAGTGACAATAATTGGTGACTTACAAGCTGGGAACTTGCAGTAAGTTGGGACTCCTCTTTGAGCCTCTGAGACAGTAATAAAACTGCATTATGGAATTGATATGAGCATTGCTGAGAACACCCCCTGGTACATAATAAGCAGAAATGTACTACCAGAAAATCAGTTGACTACAGCTGCAAGTCATGAGCATGGAAAGCAAGTGGGGACATGCAAATCTGTACCCTTTGATATGCAATTATTATACAGGTACCTTTTCAAACAAGATAAAGCACAATGGTTATGGGGAAAACAGAGAGCAAAGAAAATGCTGCTGTGGCCAATGGCAGAATATCTCACCACTGAAAACATATCAGGGATCTGCAGTCTAACAGGAGTCAACTGGAATTCAGCAGATATGCAGTTGCCTCTATGAGCCTTAAAGTCTCCCTTGGAGAGAGACATCATACCCATCTTTGGAAGTATATTCCCACGTTAGAACCAGACGTGCATATGGAAATTATTCTTATCCCTTGGCTGAGGGCAACGGTTATAAAACTTTTGTGGTGTTTGTGGTCTTTTAAGAGAAGGATTTCCTCAAATTTGCTAAAACTGTCTCCTATATTTTTAGGATCACCATTGTCCATGCCCCATTTGAGATCAAACGAATTGTCAAATTAGCGTGTTTTTGCAGGAAGCCAGTGCTGTTGCTTCCTTAAAGAGAGTGCTGCTCTTCCCAGGGTTATCGGCAAGCTGCTGCTCTGGCTTCTCATGCCAGGTGCCCTTTCTGACTGGCAATTTCCCCTTGGGCTAGAGATAACCCCGCAATGACTCTAAATTCTTTTATTCATTATCTGATTCCATCTCCATCATAAGCCTTCCCTAGAACCTGGCTTGACCTAAACATTTCCATGTCTTGGTTCATTGCTAAGATTCAAGCTGACTTGTGGTCGACTTCAGTGGAAAATTCAAATCATGTGACAACCAGAAGGAAAATAATGGCTTTTTCTTGATCCCATTTTCTAAACATATAGTAACGAACAATAAATACTTTTAGGCAACTGTGATGACTACTGAAAAATTTTCTTTGGGACCCACATAAAATAGATTAAATTCCATAAAACACAGCCAATCATGTATAACCTTTAAAAAAGATTTTAGCAGTCTATCCATTCAAGTTATTACCATATTTCTCTCCTTTTCACTGCCACTGCCCACCTACTCCCTGAAAAAAAAGTCTCAGATTCATATTATGTTAAAATGGGCAGATTCTTTATTTTCTTAGTCCCTTATAACCTGATTTTACAATTTCTTTCATGGTAGCATTATTCTCCTCATCCCCCAATTCATATTTGACTTTTCCTGCCTCCCTGCTTCCCATATATGGTCATCAACCAAGTCCTGCTGATTCTTCCTTTGCTATGTTGTTCTTTCTATTCCTATTGCCACAACCTGAAGTCCGGGTCCTTATCATTTTTTCCCACTGTTTCTTTTGCAATAGCCCACTAACTAGCTCTCCAAATCTCTAGTTCTTCTCTGTTACAATTCATCTTGCATTCCTTTGCCAAATTAAACATCCTAAAGCATAATTCTGATTGTATCTTTTCACATTTCAGACATTCCAATGGCTCCCCATTATGTCTAAATAAAGTTCGACTTCAACTCATATGATGTCAATGTGTTTGCTAAGTAAATGAGTACAAAAATTCCATATGTAGGCTTTAGCAACTAACTTACTATTTACTAAATAAAGTCCAAAAGAGAGGTTTGGTTTGGTTTTGTGTCTTAAGCCAAGATTCCCCATATATTCTGTTTGTGGCCTCAGAAATGTTAAAATAATGATTGGTAAATCAGCTAAAGAAGGGGAGTTACTATTTACATCTTCTCTAGATTTTTTTAAACTCCTCAGACGTCAATTGAATATGTCCTTTATTTATATTCCTTACGATATTGTGAAAGTTCTCTCTATTTATTCTTCTTCATGAATGTTTAAAGAGATTTGAAGTTCAGGGTGACAAAATATACAATTTGTCCCTACATTCTAAATTATTTCTTCCATTTCACTTAAATGTAATTTGAATATCATATCCTGAACTAATAAAGATTTGGTAAAAACATATTTTACCTTTATGGAAAATTTCTATCCAAAATAAAATTTATTTTTAAATCTCATGAAAGATAACAGACCAAAATGGCAATGTAAGCACATGCCAAAACTGCCAAAATGAGAAATAATGGGTAACTGTTTTTAAAACATTTGAAAGTACAATCCTGTTCACAAGAAAGAAAGTTTTCCATGCCCCATAAAAAGAAAAGGAAACCTACATCAATAAAGGGTCTTTGTCTGGTTATGGCCAAAAATGAACAGTAAGGATTATGTTCCAGTGATCACAGAGGAAAGGGCTGGAGCATACTCCACACATGCACGAAGTACCCTGCATGAAACTGGGGTCATACCTGCATTCTCAGCCTCTGAACATAGGAAAAAATCTGTTTTATTTACACTATCATAAGACCTGGAGCTACTGAGGCAATTGCTGATCTGCCACAGAAGGAGGAATGCACTAAAGAAAATTCTGATACAAGATGAGCCATTAAAAATACAAATTCACGAAAGAAAATCAGCAATGTAAAAGACAATTAATAAACCAAATAGAAGGAAGAACTTATACAAACAGCAGTAACAGAGCAATCTAAAAAGAACTTTTAAACAATAATGTTTAAAATTTAAAATATTAATGAGGAAAAGGAAGATTAGCATCAATAAAACAAAAGCAGGGTTATAAAATAGTTATGAAAAAGAACCAACTGAAAATCTTAAAATTGAAAAAAATAAAATTTAAAAATCTAATATATGAAAAAAAATAGTGAACTCGATGATGAACCTGAATAAATCTCACAGAATATAAAGAGGAGAGACACCAGAAAGACATAACAGAAACAGGCAATATTTGAAGAAACCATGCATGGCTGAAAATTTTTCAAAATAAAAAAAAAAAAAAACCCAAACCCAGAGACATTGTAGTGAAACCTCAAAAGGTCAGTGATAAAGAGAAAAATCTTAAAAGTTTTCAGAGAGAAAAAGACAGATTACCCACAAAAGAGAATAATCAGGATGAGAGAATTGTCTCTTCAACAACCAGATCTGCTAAAGTAGAATGAAGAAATATCTTCAAAGTGCCAAAATTCCATATCCAGCCAAACCATCATTCAAACCAGAGGGCAAAAGGAAGATATTTCCAGATTTACATGCTAACTATTCATGAATTATTGTTGAAGAAAGTATCATACTATATACTTCAAACTGGTAGCGGGGGTGGGGAGGTATAATGGGATGCAAGGAACAGAGATGAGCAAATATGTCAGGAAAACATGCTAATAACTAAACTATCAATTGCTAAAAAAGAAACTAGAATAAAATTCTAGAAAATAACAACAAGGCAGCTGAATTGATGGCCAGGGCATGAGAGAGGTCGGAATGATGTTCTGAAATGTACTAAAGTCCTGGTCTTCTATGGGAGAGCATTAGCAATACTAACCAGAGACATTTTTAGAAAAATAAAATATTATAATGTGTGTTAAGTAAAGTGTAGCCAATAGAGGGAAAGCAGAAATAAAAATAGAGAGTTTGATAACATTTTCTAAGGTTCTCTTCCCTATAACCTGCTATCATCATTTTCTATCTCCAGAAGAGACAAAACTATCTTTTAAAACTACAGACTTTGTTTTACAGTCAATACTGGGAACAGTGTGAAATTTCCAAATCAGACAGCCTTGTATTCAATCACTCACATTTTATGTTTTAAAATAATATTTAATAATTTGACAGTCAAATAAGAGAACAAGGCTTAAAATAACTGAATAAAAATATTAGGAAAAGCCTGACTTATTAGATCATAAAAGTCTACCAATAGAAGCTGTGAGAAGACATATCTGAAAGTGAAATAAAACTGGACAAAGCATCACACAAGAAAAGTCAGCAGTAACATTTGGCTATGAATTCTGTGATAGCAGTGGATCAATCTAACGGGTACACATTCCTCTATATCCTCTAAGTATAATGGCTTTTTGAAATTATCTTTTTAAAAATTCCAGCTATTTATTAATCATTTAGCTTCCAAACACAAATGAGAACTCTTCATGTCTAAAAAGACAAAACTATATTTTTAAAATATATATACAGAGAAAAAAACTCAATTCAAAATTACTTCAAAATAAAGGTACTTGTTTCTGAGAGACATGATTATGGATAACACTTTTTTTCTAAATTTTTTAATACTTTCTACAGTCACATGCATTATTTTGTTTTGCTTTATCATCCAGCAAAACAAATATTTTAAAATTTTTAAATTTCCACATAAATTTATTTTTAAAAGGGTTTAATTAATAAGCAATATATAATTTTTAAAAACATTTCCAAAATCCTATGTAATTCATCTAATACAAAAGTATTTTTAATTGAGTGGATTTTAGGTTTAATTAGTTCCCTAACCAAAAGTCCACATGCAGCATAATGTGAGATTATAGGACATGTTGCTTATAAAAAGCCAAGGCTAAATCTGATTATGTAAACTAATCTCTTCCGCTCACACATCAAACCAGTTGTTAAAATAGTAAAATCCCAATGGGACTAAAGAAAAGTTCTAATAGTGCAAGGAAAATCAATTTATTCTTAATTGAAACATAAATGAAGTTAAAGTTGGTTATTTTCCAGACTTTTATAAAATCAATGCATTTCTCCATAGAATCTTCAGGAATATAACTTACTTCTCTTTCTGTTGACTTTATTAAAGTACCTACACAATTAGGCCCCTCCTGATTCAATAAAAACACTCATTCAGAAGTGTTATTCTCAAATTTCCAATAATAACTGAGTAATCTAGAGGTTTCCTCAGATTCTGAATATATATACATGCCTGGGTCAAGTCAAGCATATTAATCATTCTATTTTGTATGACTCTGTATAATGTAATGAACACTAACAGACTTCCCATTTCCTGTATCTCATTTTTATTTTATTTTATTTTATACTAGTAGGGCTAAAGACCAGAAAAGAGATGTCTAAATAAAAAATTTAAAAAAAAATAGCTTCTATATTTCCTAATAAAATTACAGAAAGTATTTTACACTGAACATGCAATGATGGTTTACTTAATAATTTTATTCTCACTAATTTAAAAAAAGAAAAAGAAAAGTCTCTTACTGAAAGCCATGTTTTTACCGAGCTCTGGAATATGCATTTGGACACTGCAAATAAAAAACTTTTAAGTGTCATTTCTGCAAATTCCTATTACTGTATCTGATTCAAGGGCAAGTCTAGTATTAACTATATGAGATTATTCCCACTTATTTCACTGACAAGATCTTTAACCACTAGTCTGGTCATTTTTATTGTTTAAAATCTAACAAAAAAAATTATTCATTAAATTTTTAATGAAAATTAAAAATAGCTCTCATTAAGGTTAGCTATAGTTTCTCTGAATAAAGTCAAGATTTTACTTAGAAAGGTTACCTTTCATAATTATCCTCAATTTTTTAGTTTTTTAATGCATAATTGTGTTTAAAGATATAATGCTGTCCAGAAGTAACTATGTCATATGCTTGCTGGGTCAGCCACTTACAAACTCAAGGTCTAGATAAGGAATAACTGATAACAATAATACTACTCAGTTCACTAGACTTTGTTTAGCATCACCATGTGTGCCACATAATGTAATACTCACAAATAGTAGGAGAAGGAGCATCATTTACGATCTTCAGTGTAGCTGGCAGCTGTCATTTTGTTGAAGCCAAGGATCTACTTCTCTTTCCTAGAGTGCTCTGATTTCTTTTTGAGGATTTACCTCTTACCCACTGGACATAAACATGGAACTGTAATCAGAAGTCCATCCCTTTCCTAGAAGTTGGCACATTAGCCAAGTTAAACCAATCTTTGGAGCCTCTCTTGTGAATATGAATCTTGAGAGGAGGACTATTTAGAGGTTTTTGCTTCAGCAGTAGAATCCAGATCAGTTTTTTTCCTGCTAAAGACCTATCAGAATTTTCCTGCCCTCTGGAAAGGGCTTGAATACTTCTTCACCTCCAAACCTGGTTTTCCAGCCCTCTTTCAACTCTGTGTGCTTCCCATACCACTTTAAAAAGTTTTCTTTTGCCTGGTTAGCCAAAGCCAGTTTCTGTTGCTTGCAGTCAGAGAACCCTGAGATACATTTTTACACATGAAGCACCAGAATTGCAGAAATGTTAAGTGATTTTCCTAGGGTTACTCAATAAGCAAGAGAGTGGTGACCTCATGACTCCTAGTCTAGTGTTCTTTCTACTCTGCAACAAAGATAAAGATGATCATACAACACTTCTTTAGAATGAAGAAGTGTTTTCAAATAGTAAAAATGGTTTTAAAGTTTAAAATCATTATGGGAATAACTTTCTTTCAGAAAAAAAAATAATGGATAGTCTAATTTTAGATAGCCATAGTATGTTCATAGAACTTTTAGAGAAATACCATATTCCCTTCAGCAATATTCTTATAAAGTTTATATCATGGCATGTATTTCAAATATTGGGTTATCAATACCTATTACTGAGTGACTGACTTTCCTACATACTTCCTTCCGGGATTCAGATGTCATATAACAAAAACAAAAAGATAGTATAAATAAAGTAAATCAAGAATACTAACAATAATAATAACTACCATTATTGAGTACCTACCATGTGCCAGACAATTAATTCATTGATCATTTTGCATTATATATTTATATATACATATATAAGGATTTAATATATATTTAATATGTATATTATTAAATCCACATAGCAGCATTGTAGGGTGAATACCAATATCCTGCTTCAAAATGAGGGAACTGGGACTCTGAGATATGAAGTAACTTGCCCAAATTCACATGATTGAAAAATAATAAAACTACAATCTGAACTCATCTTCTTTCCATGAATACTGTATACCTTCTTGGAAACACTAAAGGGAGATGTCTGGATACAGTCCTATCTCTTTAATTTCCAAAAGCTTGGACAAAAAAAAAGGTTGGTAATATTATACACACTGTGATAATTAGCACTGCATAAATCACTATCAACAGAAAAACTAAATTTATATTCATAATTTGGAAAATAAGATATATGTTAAACAGAGAATCTAAATAAAATGATTGAAAAAAATAACATTTACTTGATTTGGTGCAACAGTTGGAACTAGAAAAGGCTTACCATTTTAAAAAGTCTAGAAATTTTTCTTTTAGGGGAAAGAGACCCACACTTTCTCTCCTGGATTTTTTTTTTTTTTTTGGCTTTCCTCCTGCTATACTTCTCATCAAGAAGTTTAACTCATATCAATCAAAATTTCCATTTTAACAGATGTACATCTCAATCTTCACAAATATTGCATAACTGAATAGTGAATGTAAAATGGTTGTTATATGGAATATTTCTTAAAACCTTCAGCAGTTAAGAAAAAAGAGACGCACTTATTTTTTCCATCTGGATCCAAAATTTAAGTTCATGGGCAAAGTATATGATATTTGTATTGGCAAGAAGTGTGTGATTTCAAAACATCATCTAGTGTTGCTGTAACGTAGGCCATGGTGCTAATGAGGCATAGTGGTGAATATCGTTCTTGCAAAAGTATCAATTGTTTCAATATGTAAAACTCTGTTTAAAACTATATATTGAATCTCTACTTATGTCTAGCCATTTTAAAAATGAATCTCACAATTTACTAACTGATTTACGCTTACAACCATCTCTAAAAAACAGATCAAAAGGCACACTCTGTTCACAATGGCTCAATAAAGTCCTTTTCTTGGAAAAAGTAACAGCAGCTCTCAAAAAAAGAGCGGGGGACATAATTGAGTGACTGCACAACCTAATGGAGGCATTGTCTAACTTGGCATTTGGGGTGGGGGGGGTGGGACATTCAACCTTGCTAGATTACATTCACTTCAATGGGGGCTCTGTCTCCATGAAAATGTTCAAATCAAAGAACCAAGAATTGTATTTGTAAAGTGCTTAGTAAAGATGTCTTATGGTGGAATTTAATCATATGTGAGTGTACTTATTTTTCTTATTTGATTAATTGATGTATTATTTATAAAGATGAGGCTTTTTTAGTATCTTGAGAAATGAGGTCATGGCTATTATGTACACATACTATTCTGCATATTATTTTCACATAACACCATTGAAAAGCGCTCATAAGTCAGATTCCACACTCACAAATTCAAATCTCTTTCATATTGCATCATTTGTTTTTAGTCCATATGCCAACCAGCCTGGCTGCATAAATAAGACTATCACAGTTGGCAATGACAAGTGAATGATTGAGGTAGAAGTTTGTTAATTCTGCATCTCAAGGGTGAGATGTAATTTTGTATATACAGAAATCAGGGGGTTCATTCTATTTATATTTATATTGTTTAAAGGAAACATCACCCCCTAAATGTAGTGATTTGTGGCCACAAAATTGCTAACTCGTGTACTCTCAGCATGAGCATATAAGTAAGGCACGGAAGCATAGCTGGCTGACTGCATCCGCATTTTCGCATCTGCAACTAAAAACAGGTCCAAAAGGAGACTATGCCCAAAAAAGAGGTGTGGGAAGCAACTGGCCATGAACATTCTAAAGTACTGAGGAGCCCTTGCTATGCTATTAAATGAAAAGCAGAGATTAGAAAAAGAAAAACAAAACTGTCCAACTTTCTCTATTTATAACCTCATTGTTTATACCAAATCTAATAATAAACTATCAATTAAGATAAGATTACATTGTATCCAAAGGATATGATATCCTGAAATTCTCACAGTTGTTAAAATAAATTTTAATAAAGTCCAAATCTTTTCCTAGTCTTAGAGCAAGTATTTTTGACTGACATGTAATATTTCATGCCCTTATCAAAGACATACCAAAGTATCATACAGTCTAATTCCACTTTTCCATGTTTGAAAACGTAGTCACCTTTTGCTAGAGGGTAGGAGTGAGAAGTCCACAGTGCTCTTCAGAAGCTCCACTTAAGCCTGTTTTCCCTCTTCATCAAAACCTTCTGAAAATAGGGCTCTTTCTCCATCGTTATCGTGAAGGTAGACTGCAGTTCTTGAAAGCCTCTTGCTGCCTTCTTTCCTGGCGTTCTTTGCCTCCCATCAGTCAGTGGAAAGAGTGCCCCCACAGGCCGTCATTAACCTGCCAATTCTGCCTCCAAACAAGAAGGACAAGAGCTCACTAATTTGAAGATCAAAAAGCCACTTGTCCATTATATAATTGGAATGAAAGGCAAAATGTTGCCGTTCTGAAGAGCACAGTAATTACTAGCTGTTAATTGCTCTCTCGTGGTGGCTCACTTTTAATTAAAAAGAACAGCTCGTTGCAGGCCGATAAGCAATGGTGGAGACCAGCGGTTTAATCAACAAAGCAGAAAAATTTGTTTCTGCCGCAGCCAACAACAGCTTGAGAAATCTTCAGATGTCCAATTGAGATTAAAAACTGTCTATTTAATGCAGTCAGATTTTATTTTAACCAAGGAAATGACTATTTGAAGTCTTCCAATGTGAGTGTCCCCACCACATCCCCGCTGGTGCCGTGGGGACTAATCACGGGCTGGGGTTGTGATCACTCAAGTAAAGAAATTTAGCGACTTTCCTCTTGACTTCATCATTCTTGGGTAATTGGCCTGTCTGAGGTGAGTACTCTTTTCCTTTCTTTTTTTTTTTTTTTTAAGAAAGTGCTTTAAAGTATGGAAGGCCCACAGACTGTGCATTTAATTACTGTTCATATTTCATGCAGTCAAACTGAATTTCATTTAAAAAGAAAATGATTTACCTATCTTAAAAAAACCTTATATGCTCTGCTTTGGTATTTTTTTCTTCCAGAGGTTATATATTTACATGACCAAAAAATGTATTTAGGGCATCAAAGTTAATTCTGTAAGATGCTTCTCTGTCTTTTCCTCTTTCATCTAGCAGCCACACTTGAGAACTACCCTTGGCGGTGGGGGAGGGTGGAAGGGGAGTGGGGTCATACTTGCGAGAAGGATAAGAGTACATTTAGCTAAGAAGGTTCTCTAGGTTAAGTGGGGACATTTAGTCCCAGTACATCTCCAACTCTGGACAGTATGCATGCCAACCACCCCCCCACACACACATGACTCTTTTCTTCTCCCTCTTCTTTTAGGTTATGGTATCTGAAAAGCCAATTGTTTTTAAAATTTGAATGTACTTCCATTTAACTGTCCCTCACAAGTCTCGAGCTATTTTTATGTCTAGTCTATTTCATCAAGGAGGAAATACTGCTCTCTTCATTAATCATGAATGAGAAAGATGTATCTCTTTGATGTCTGGATCATATAAAAAATGGGTCCGAAGCACAATGCCAGTGATACAGACTGTTGGCCAAATATTTACCCTATGCATTGGGAAAGCATTAGTGCTAGTTGTCCCATACGAAATGGTTTATCACTTCAGCTCAAATGTTACCTCTGAAAAGGTCTGTTCCCTTACCAGCCACTGAAGCAAACTTCTCTTTCTCCTAAGACTTAAAGATATAGCCTACAAACACATGTATGTAAATGGGTAATTTAATTCAGGGTAATGAAAAATTAACCTATTGTTAGCTTAGTTTGATAGTCTGTATCTTTTCTTTGAAAACACTGTTGATGTCAGGCTGATGGTGACTGGTACCCACTACTGCTTCCATGCCAATCTACTTAAAGGCATATAGTCCTCCCTCCTATTAGGGAATTCATCAGTTGAGTCCCAAATTAACTTTTCTGCATTAAGGTGTCTGCTTTCAGAAAGAAGGGGTAGCAAAGGAAAAAAGAATTTCTATGGGGTTGTACTTTATCCTTCTCTTCATTTATATCCAAGAATAGATGGCCTACCATTGTGGAAAAAGCAGAGTCCAATCTTAATTTAAATCCCAACTCTAACGTTTCTTAATGAATAACCATGGGAAAGTTATATAGCCTCTTAAATCTCAGCTCGATCCATGGAGAAAATAACTCTTCTAAGAGAATGTTGCAAAAAATAAATGAAATAATATTTTGAACACAGTAGGTTCTTAGGAAGTAATAGTTATTAGTTATTCCTAAGAAACGTTGGATGCTGGTGATATAATATACATGCTAATTTGAGAAGGGTCCCTTCTCATTCAGTCCTCTGTTTGGCTTATTTTTATTTCTCATTGATAATCAGGAAGCTTTTAAATCTATTATTGAATCCAATGGAAAATTCAGTGCCTTAAGTAGGAAATATTAGCCTTATCTTTATTTACAAAATAAACTTGAACTTATAGCTACCCTGCCTGTATGCCATCATGGATATATCAAGTTATAAAGTTGAAAGAAACCTGAAAGAGTCTCATGCAAATAAGTACAAATAGTCACTAAATTCTACACTCAGATAAATGACAAAGAGAACTGCTGTTCCTGTGCGTCAGGGTTTCATCTTCTCCCAAAGGCTGAGTAGCAAACAGTCACCTATACAAGAATAGAATTTGGTATTAAAAAGTGAATGGCCCATTTGTCGGGAGGAGGCTCTCCCACAGGCTCCTGGCATGACGCTGGATAAATGCTGTCACTTCCCTGAAGTGATAACTAAAGTAGACAAGTCTTGAAGGCTCATCCAGCTTGAAGAGTATTTTTTCATGACTACTTTTTTTAAAAATGTTATTGTGGCAAAATATACATGATAAAATTTAGCATTTTAAAATGTACAAGTATACATTTTAAATGTACAATTAAGTATATTTACATTGTTGTACAACCACCACTGTCATCCATCTTCATAACTTTTTCATCATCCCAAACTGAAACTCTGTGCCCATTAAACGACAATCTCTTATTTCCTTCTTCCCTTAGCTCCTGGCAACAGTTATTCTACTTTCTGTCTCTATGTATTTGCCTAGTGTAGGCACCTCATACAAATGGAATCATACATTCTTTGTCCTTTGGCCTCTGACTTATTTCACTTAGCATAATGTTTTCAAGGTTCATTTATGTTGCAACATGTGTCAGAGTTTCCTTCCTTTTTAAGGCTACATAATACTCCATTGTATAGATATACCAAATTTTGTTTACCCATTCATCTGTTGACAGACATTTAGGTTGTTTCCACCTTTCAACTATTGTTAATAATGTTGCTATGAACACTGATATAACCTTTCAGCTGTTGCTAAAAACGTTGCTATGAACACTGGTGTACAGGTATCCATTTGAGCCTCCACTTTCTATGATGACTTTTGAGATTCAGAAAGAATCCAAGTCAACTCCAAAGGCTATTGACAGCAGCATTTCAGCATCAGGCTTATCTCCAGTAGTTAAAAAGTCAAGAAGACAGGTACATCTCTTGACAGGCATTATACCATACCAACCAGCAAAAGATGCTCAAGAAATGTCTTCTAATAACAGAAAGAAGGTTCAGCCTCTTTGGATCAATTACATGTTAAACCTAAATCCTTTTATAGGGTGTGGATAATCTCTGACACACATTGTGCTAGTTAAGGGCAAAAGCCAAACAATGTGTTTATGCACGGGCTTTTCTGAACACTCATCTTCCTGTGTCTACTCATGGCACACAGATCAGCAGGCCAAGATGGCTGTAGCAGTTCTCATCATGGTGAACTCTTGCATTCACTTCATGATTGGGATGTGGAGGGGGGCTTTTATTTCCTACTTCCTGTTTCTAATTTTCAGGCAGCACCTGTCACCAGCAGTCTTGACTTTCACAGTTTTCTTTTGAGTCTCTTTGCTTTTTTTCTCATACTTGTTCTAAGGTTTATCAGAGGAAACACTTGCCCTCCCAAGGATGGCCTCCACACTGTGACAGATTAATCCAAGTTGAGTGAACTTCCTTCAGACAGAGGACACTAATTATTATGAAGGCACTTAGAACACAATGCGAGCTGACATCTGACAGACCATTCCCTGCCAGCTCTGCATTGTCTTAATGTCAGACCCTGTCAGTTCCCAGCCTTAATTACATCCTGTTTACAAACATTAGGCCTGACTTCAGATGAAGCCTTAATAAAGGTTGACAAAGGTCAGGGTCACATTGCAAGGATGTTATCTGTCTGTACTCTCCTCCCGATAAACCAGAGGTAGAGGGCTGATTCAAGAGATAGCTTTCTGAGCAGAAAAATGCAATGTGGTCACTGGAATATCTAATCTCTGCAGACACATTTTCATCCAATCTGCTAAACACTGTGGCAGGGAGAGGGGGCCAAATTTAGAGGGCCAACTTGGTGCTTGCTTGTTATCTGAAATCCCCGGAGGGCAGACATGGCAAAGGTGTTGGGAAAATCCTTCAGCAGGAAGGCGTAGTCACACTTTTGCCACTGAATTTAAAAATAAAATCAAGCATTAAAAAAACAAACTCCAGTAAAATGGAGAACTCTTTCAAAGATGACAGGCAAATTTCAACTAGTATACAAAATCTGATTTTTTAATCATTATTTTTGAAATGTTTTTATGATAGGGTCAATAAGCAGATTTTTCTTAAGCAAAATACTCTTTAGATTCATTTTATGTACTAGATTTATAGATAGAACAACAAATTCACTCAAATCAATTAGACTTGTGTATTTTTGAATTTCAATAGGTTACATCAGTAATTAATATTATAATTGATCATTTTTTTCATGTTATGGCCTTAGTGATCATCTGTTGATCTCTATATTTTATAAATAGGAAGACAGTGGCCCAATGCTGTTGAATTATTTAACATACTAGGTCTTACAGCACACAGGTGGCAAGTCTGGGCTAGAACCAAAGTCTTCTGTGCCTAGTCTAGGGTTCTTTGGAAGTATACAATTTTGGGGTTTTTTTTAGTATTCCTATGGAGTCTGGTATCTAGTTACTAGACATCTTTTTAATAACATTCATTTTGCCTTTTCAGTCTCCTACCTTAAGAACTAAAGAATTTGCATTCTTTCTGTCTTAGAGGTTCCTATCTTCCGAAACATAGAATGTTTTAAATGTTCTTCTCTGGACACAAACCTCTAAGTCTTAAAATTCCCATAGTATACACAAAAGCACTCAGGAGATAAGTTACATAACCGTTTAGGCCCCATTAGTCTCTCTCACATTATCAAGAATTCTACTATGCTAGGTCCAGATCATTTTCTTAATCTGCCTCCAGTACTTGCAATTTGTTCAACAGGCCTTCTCTCTAAATGTACTCTTTACAGAAGTCATTGCCAGGTGTATTTATAACTTGGTCATAAGTGGTTGTTTTAGGTCCACATCATTTTGTAGAAATCACATCCTTTGGTCTCCAGGTCCTCACCTACACTGTCCTGCCATACCCCATGCTCTATGCTGGGGAGACTCACTTTCAAGCCTACTGCTCAGTCACTCTTCCAAGAAGCTCATCTGGCCCAAGAGTTTCAATTTCATGCTACCAGTGAGTAACTGAATTTTTAGGCTTATTCCTAATTCTTCACTTCTCTTTCTTCTTCATCACTGTGAAAGGCATCTACAGCACAGTGTCAAATCAAACACAGTAAGCCAAAAGAGCAAATCATGTCCAGAGTCTCCCCCTCAAACCTCCCATCTTGGAAAGAAGAAACACCATTCTCCTGATTCTTCATTTTTACTTTTGAGTCAATCGTTCTTCTTGATCCCTCATTTTAATTTTCTCCATAGTGAGGAACCATGTCTTATTAATTGCTTTGTCCAAAGTGCCTGTCACAGTACCTAGAACATAGTAGACCCTTATTAAAATATAATGCATGGATAAATGAGCAAATAATGAAAGAATCAATGAATGCATGGACAAACTTGGTGAAATCACTGAGTTTCTTTCTCTACAGCATTCTAGCTTCTCTTTCATGGACATCTCCATTTTCAAGCCTTCCATCACCGTGAGTCTGCATTACTATAAACCATAGTTTGTTCATTCATCTGCCTTAATTTCTCCATTTGATACATCCTAACTATGACTGGGCACAGGTGGTAACACCGTGCAAAAACTAGTGTTTCACTCTTACCTGTAATACAGACCACTTACAACAATCTTAGTGAATATTCTAATTTGTTATATAAAAATGTCAAGTAGCTCTAGGCCCAGGTCCAACTCCTGCCAAGTATGATTTATTCTGTTCCCCCAGGATGACAATGAAATGCTGTTAACTATCCTTTGACTACGATCCTCTGAACAGGTATGTACCCCATAACATTCTGTGGTTTAGACCAGATTTCCCAGCTTATGAGAGATTATGTCATTTGGGACTGAATCCAAGACTTGGCTTAAATAAAGAAGTATTACTGCCTTGCTGCTCATGCGTCGACCGCATGCACAGAGTGAAGGCAGATGAATCTGCCCATCAAGTGTAATATGGAGCTCTCTGATGACAAAGTCGACTTACGGTAGTAAAAATGAGATTATGTAAAATTGAACTAAAATCCTTAGGTGTTATAATACTTTAACTTGCTTCACTCACTGTGATGAGCCTCCTAGTTCAGAAGATGGTAGCTACCAAAGGTTAATAAAGTTGTGTTCTAAGATATTTCCATTGTAAAGCTGCAAAGTTTGTGTTTGTTATGTCTGCCAGCTAGTGGCTGGAATGTCCAGTAGGAATTCTAACAATTAGCGGAGAGAATAAATGTGGGGTGGAGGCGGGGGAAAGGGAGGAGGGCCAAGAAAAAAAAATGAATGAAAGAATAAATTCTTTCCTGTAAAAACTTGTGGCATTGTGATAAAGCTGGCTTTTTTGTATGCATTACTTATACATTTTAGTGCTAAGTACAGTTTAAAGATGGACAATAATCATCTTTTATCTGTGTCACAATGACACATTAATGGTTCTATTTGTAAATCTGAGGACAAGATCAATAATTGAGAGCTTTAAAACATTAGGCACACCTGCAACTTCTTCCCACCGCTGAAAAATAACTGCCTGCTCTTTTTTAAAGGGGTTGTTTTACTTTCATTGTATTTGTAACATCAGTCATATGCACAACTCACTCTCCCATCAGAATTGGGTTACAGCCAGTGGCTAACGCCTCCGGAAATACAGACCTAATATTTCACAATAGCTCTACGAGGGTCTGCAACCACATGCTTTACTAACCCAAACAAGAAAATCTAATTTTAGAGGAAAAAGAGTTCAGAGGGTTATAAGGAAACCATGTCAGTAATCTAGTACATATATTTATATTTTGGGGCATGCAAAAGTTCAGTGCTTAAGTGAACTCCCAAATTCCTAGTACACTCACAATAAGCTGCTTAATTCAAGTGCAAGGGAATCTTACTTACTACAGGATTTCATAAAATGCAACTTTTCCAAACAGAGAAAAAGACACTAACACAACCAAAAATTCTACAGCTCTTAAGCATAGAGTCAAAGAAAAGATATCATTTTACAAAATAACTTAGTTTGCCAAGATGATTCTGCCTCATTCAGCAGTTGGGGGCGTGAAGAGTGACTAAAAGGTTTGGCGTGCAAGGAGTCAGGAATATGTGAAAGCATACGCTTTGAGGGTACAAAATTAAACAGGAATCCTCAGCACCCACTAAAAAAGGAATCAGGATGGTTGGAGAAACAATTGTGCCCACACTGATCATTGAAGGCTTCAGTGCCAAAATCTTTCCTTTCATTCAGATATCTGGACCCAAAGTAAAATATTTTTTTTTAATTTAAAACACTGCTAGGTTTGATTGTAAAAATGTATTGTGCATGGGATAGGTCCACATGTTGTCCTATTTCTCTTCTCAGAACCTTGAACAATATCCAGCACATAGCAAATGCCCAGTGAATGTTCGTTCATGGGATGGGCAAATAAATGGGAGAATGCAGCAGGGGTTTGAACGTTAACTTGGCGCCTTCTATGTATTATACTTTAAAGGAATCTCTTTAAAATATATGAGAGCCAGTTTATTTTTAAATCAACTTTTCCATAATACATAAATCAACTCAGAAAATAAATAGAAATAAGGAATATAATTTTCTTTTTTGCTGGTGAGCAATCAAAAAAATGTTTTAATCTCAATAGACGCAGCAATGAATAATTCTGCCTTAAAAAAAGAAAAACGGCTGTCCACAGAAGCTCCACCCATATCCCACAACTGGAAGAGCAGCTGCCTTCCGAGAATGACAGGAGGGAGCACTAAGTAAAGCTCCTGCCCAAAAGATCCAACCTCACCTTTCATTTCACCATAGCAGCAGCTCTCCTGTGATCCTTTGGGTTAAAGGTGAAGAATAAAGGAAGAAAATGTAAGTGGGGTCTGCTAGGGGACTTTGCCGTAGGCCAGATCCTGAGGAACAATATTATTTCATGCTCCCGTGACAATCCCAACTCACATATTCCATTATGTTTGCCCAGGTTTCTGAGCGGCTGGGAGCTAGCCGGTTCCCATAGGGGCCAGCAGCCTCGGCAAATAGCAGTCATCATTGATTGATGCAAAGTAAATATTCAGTTCAGCCATATAAAGTAAATATTATTATCACCATTTTACAGAAGAGAACATTAAGGCTAATCAATTTAGCAGGTGGTGACATTGGGATATGAACCTCAGTTTGTCTAACCCTAAAACATGAGATTTTTTTTTTCTACAACCCCACTCTGCCTCCTGGGTCCCTGTGCAGACTCATACTTCAGATGAGAACATGGTTATGTAAAGAATCACTCTCTTCCATGTTCAAACTTGGTATCATTTTTAGATTAAAATCCTTTGTATATATGGGCTTAATAATTTAAGCCTAATGGCTTAAAATTTGAAAAAACTAAAATATCATGGAGTAACAAATCATAGAAGCCTTTCATTCCACCATACACTACAGAGGGAAACTTCTTTGTAAGACTATCTTGCAAGCTTTATTTGTACTTGTGAAAATAAATATATTGTATTAACATTACATAGTACTTTTCCGCTGAAAGAGTTCAAAGCATTTTTCAAATGCCAATTTTAGCATTTGCTTGAGGTAAAAAGAAAAAAAAAAAAGCTAAAATATTATAGACAAACTCTAGGAGGCATCTCTTACATAATTTCACTTCCTTCTTCCCCAAAGAATGTAGGCATCTCAAGATAAAACACACATCAACACTAAAACTATTCAAATAGAAGACTAAAATTCATGGAGAAGTACAAGAAAAAAAATATATGGCTACTACCATTTAAGCCCTGAATTTAGTGTTCAGCTTCTTGAAAAGCAAAGTAAAAAAAAATGAGTTATATATAATTCTCATTATCCAATAAAAGAGCTTTCTGTGAATTGCTAAGAAACTCTGGTTAAGCTATTGGATATAAGATACCGACTACCACTATTTTATAAAAAATATAGATAACCTTCATGTGACATTATTAAACAGACCCTCAACCAAAGCTGAAGGAGTATCATTAAAAACAAACAAACAAACAAAAGTAATGTGTTTCAAATGCAATTCTATTTTTGTTCTACATGGATTCTATCTGATTTTTACACCAATGAATAATATATTTACTTCCTTCCCCTTTTTTCAGTATCTTTTAGTTGTCTTTACATTTTTAGCAATAAAAGTCCATCACATTTTTTAAGGTGACATCTATGGATCATTTCCTATGTAACCTTAGCCCTGTGCTAAGCAAGCATTCTCTTGACTCAGAGACTCAGGGCTAATAAAGATCTTACCCTCAGTGTCAGAACCACATGTGGCAGGCCCAGGAGTCCAGGCTTGTTCATCTGATTCCAGAACTGAGCTTTTAATTACCATGCCATGAATCTCTTCAGTAATCTGTTTACTAGAAGGGTATGCAACATTTTTATTTATATTTCCAAAGTCAGATAAAAACATCTTCCTGGGGAATTAATAATTTTCTTAGATCAATTCATTATAAGCAAGCTTACAGAGGAAATCTGGAAACTAGTTGCTTTTGATCAGGTAAAGGATCTGAAATCATAACCTAATTTTTTTTAAACTAAGCAACAACAGACAATAAATACTGCAATATGTGGATAAATGAAAAGAGTCTATGTAGATGGTAGGAAGTTATATACATCATGGAATAAGCAATAGGAACTTTCTCTTCAGGTTACCAATCAACCCAAAGTCGGTTGAAAGTAACCAATTGTCATCATGGATAATGTTCTAGATGAAATCTAGTGGTCAGACCAAACACCTAAAATACCTTGGACCACACTACAAAAACCCAGAAGCAATTATCACTCATCATTGCCCTGGCAGGAAGCTCCAGGGAGACCAGAAACTGAATGAGTAAAGGGACCACTATCACCTCTTAAATTTTGGCCGACTACTTCCAGATGAGCTATTTGGCATACTGAGGAAATGGAGCTCAGAAATCTTGCCCAGATGTTGAATTTCAGCTAGAAATCATCAATAGTTGAGTCCATGGTCTTTTAGTTTCATTTATAAGACAATGGATTTTTCCAAGTGTAGTACTTTGCTACTACTTTTAAGCATATTGTATCTTCAAAATTTGTTAAGACTTACCCAAAATGGCCCGAGCATGTAAACATTTTATGCTATGAGAAAAAACAACAGCAAGAAAAAAATAGCTTGTCCCAGGGCAGTCATCCAGGGGAAGGAGTGTCCTTCAAGGCTTATACAAATAGATTCTTTCTCTCTCTTCAAATCAGCCTACAACACACTCTGAACTCCAAAGTTTTTCAATAATTTGTTAGACAAAAACTCTAAAGTTATTGCTCTTTTCAAGCCATCCCAGTAGAAAAACATCTAAGTCACAGTTGATGGTAGCTGTTTCTCATAAGGACATCCCCCAAAATAATAAGAGCCCAAGGATTTCCATCCATGGCTTTAGTCACATTATATGTAAGTACTAGAGATTCAAAAATTAAAAACACAGAAATAGCCCTTGCCCTCAAGGAGTTTACATTCCAACAAAGAAGTAAGAAAATGAACATCAAATCATGCATAGCTATTTAATTAAAATTATGATAAGAAAATCACTAACAAATTTAGTCCTAGTGCCCTCCAATATAATTTAAAGGAGCCTAGATTCCTGAGAGGGAAACATTAAGATGGGGTGAAGCAATAAATTGCCAGTTATCCAAAAGTATCCCTATAAGAATGCTTCTAAAAATAAAGTTTAGAAGAATTTTTCCTGGGATTCTCTACCTAATCTCCAATTCTAGCAACTGGACTCTGTTGAGTCTGGTCACCAAGTTGAAATGGCAACCCTGTCCCCATAAATTCAAAGCCTTAAATATGTATAGATGTATATGTACTACACATTTCACTCTCTCCTGGTTTTTTTCCTTGCCAGTTTCACATTTTATTGACATCCTCATAGCAAGTCCAGGAATGGCTCTGTCTTAAACTTGATAGCCAGAGTGGTGAAGTTGACTTTTTTCTGTGTCCTTTCTACATCTAAAAATTAACATTAAAAGGAATTAGGAGCACTTCTTTCAGTGTAGAATCAAGGCTCATCTTAAAAAGAAAAGTAGAAAAGTGTTTGTCTAATTTTAAAACAACTGCTATGATCTAGCCTAAATATTAAAATCATAGAATCATATTATATTAGAATTTGAATAAATCTTAGACTGTATCGCATTCAGCCCTTCATTTTACACATGAAAAAACTGATAATGTGCTATTGATCTGTGAGGACCCCAATCATTTAACCCTTGAGCTGTTGAATGTGATGCATATCAAAGTTACATGACCTTTGACATGAAACCACTGGTAGAATGGAAAATATTTAAACTGTGTGCAAATGTACAACTATGTATAGTTACAATCAAATTTGCTGGTAAGTCACTACTCTCCAATGTCAGAAATACAAAAGTAGCTCTACACAGAAAACACTGTGGCCATTATACCAAGTAAAATAACGCCTGCCCCATGGCAGACTCCACTACTAGGAAGAACCCATCTTAAGAAAAGATAGAGGTGGGGAGGATCAATATGGTTCCTTACCCCAACAACCACCTGCTGAATTAAATGAGAAACACTCCAAGGCTATTTGGAATTTAAAAAGTAAAAGTTTAAGAATGACTTTGCCCATTTTTTTCTGCTCATGATTTTGACTGTGCACCTCCATTCTCTGTCCTTCTGGTAACAGCAGCTGTTTTCCTTCAGATAACCTCTCCTTTCCCATTCACAGACCTGTTGTTCAGGTGGGTTTGGCTCCTTCCTATCTCATACCAGACTCCAAAACATAGAACATGACCTAGGTCTGGCCAATAGGAATGTTTCGTCCCTTGACTGCAGTGATTGGTTTAAAGTTGGGTATATGACCCAAGCCAGGCCAATGTCTGCATTCTTCAAGAAGCAGTGGGAAAGAAAAGAATTTTTCTTGTTACTAGCTGGGAGCTTCCTGGATTCACAATAAAAAGAGAACCAACAAGAAAATGAAGCCAACATAGAAGAAAGCAGAAAAGAGAGATGGAAAGAGTCTGAGACATAATGACTTCACTGAATCCCTGGATTCAATAGCTGCTCTCAACCTCTCAATTATCGGCTTCGGTAAAATCTCCAGGTTTTGTTTTTTCTTTTCTAAGTAAATTGGAATTAGATTTTCTGCCTTTTTCAAACACAAGTGTCCTGACCAATATATCCATCTCCCCAACCCTGTTCCCTCCCCAATTTCCTCCATCCTTGGCCTTCCAGTGCAGTGAAATAGACACGAGAGATTCCAAGAACTGGTCCTGGGTCCACCACTTCCTTGAGCCACAACCTCTCTAAACTGCAATTTCCTCATAAAAAGGGGTGGAGCCTACATCTTTTCTATCTAACAGTGTTAGGATGGATCTTACCTTGAAGGGTTTTGAGGACCAAGCCAGGTTATTAATACAAAAGCACTCTGGTAAACATATAATTTTTCAAACATAAAATGTAAGTATTGGCTAAAAGTTCTAGAATTCTCTTGTTCCTCATTTTTATTCTTTTGTCCTTCTTCCATTTTGTTAAATAAGAACACTAGTCACTATCTAAAAAGTTATGTTGGTCAATTGTCTAACCATTTTTACAAAAATTTTAAATCTTAATTTAAAAAACACTGGCTATTTATGAAAGTGGGAGGAATGTGTGGCTTAGTGGCTTAGATGTCCAGCAAAATAAGCTTTAAATCCCAGCTCTACCACTCACCCCAGCTGTGTAATTCTGGCCAAGTCATTTAATCTCTCTGAGCTTTGGTTTACTAATATGTTCAGCAAGGATAAAATTACCCAGTTTTATGGATGGCTGTGACAATTGAAGCATATACAAAGGGTCTAGCAATAGATGAAGCTTCATAAATGGGAGGAATACTAATGATCATTGTTATTACTAGCAAGAATTACAGAGACATGGGGGTTACATCTAAAAGGTGGGTGGGGCTGGAAGGATGAGCCAGAGGGACCAGAGACCACTGTAACGGGAAAGACTAGTGATTCTCAAAGGCCTCAGCTGCCTGAGTCCAGAGTCCTGGAATCAGAAGGTCAAAAACAGCAATACTACTTCTTGTTCATAACTCATACTGTGCTTGCTGCCCTAATAGTTTCTGAGACACTGCACTTTGAGCTCCTCAAGCTCCAGGTGTGTGCCTTGATTACTTGTGTATGTCTGTTCCTTAGGAAGCACTCAGTAAATGCTCACTGTGATTTCTGGACATGATGATCTCTCGTCCTAAAAGAAGAGCTACCTCCACGTTTTGGTATTCATTTCCAAAGATTAGAAAACCAGACAAAGTGCACGATGAATATGTACTTTTTCACTGAAAGAGAGACCCATAAGTCCTTCCTTTTTTGTGTGGCTAAGTTGGTCTCCCAAAATGTTCTCACACATCTCCAGCTCCTCTAATGTCTTCAGATGTAAGGGAGGTTAATCTTCTGGGATGTATGGTACAGACCAATGTAGCACTGGCATCATCTGGGAGCTTATTAGAAATGCAAATTCTTGCAGCTAAGCAGGGTCAGGCTTGGTTAGTACCTGGATGGGAGACTACTTAGGAAGACCACATGCTATAGGTGTAAAAATAAATAGATAGATAGATAGATAGATAGATAGATAGATAGATAGATAGATATGAGATTGTAAGCTGACAAGGTCCTTGCTTGCAGTCTGTGAGGTCAACCAAGGTTTGCCTCACCAAAAAAAAAGAAAAAGAAAAAGAAATGCAAATTCTCAGGCTCTTTCCCAGACCTACTGAATCAGAGACTCTATGCATAAGACCCAGGCCTCTGTATTTTAGCAAGAGCTCCAGGGATTTGGATGCACATTAAAGTTTGAAAAACACTTTTCCAGATAGGACCTTAACATCTTCATTTTTAAAAAGGCATGTAAGTAAAAATTTTAGCATTTCCATGTTGAGGGACAAGTAGAAGATACATTTACAACCTAACTCAATCATATGGCTTCATTTTTATGCTTCCTGTGGCAAACATACTCAAAAATATTTGTTAAATACATATAATAAATACAAAGATGAGTAAGATCACAGTGTCTGACAATTAAGGAGCTTTAGTTTATTTTCTTAAGAGACCAAAGAGTCCACTGCAGAACCCTATATTGCTCTCTGGAGTGTACGTGGAGTTCATAAAAACTCTACATTTGTACTGAGCCCATTATTGATATTATGATAGACTGAGTACCTATCTGCCATGGTTTACAAGGGCCAAATCTGCTGCTCCAAAGTACAGCAGTCAACATGGGTAAGAAAGCCAGAAAAGTAAATAAAGTCCTTCTGGGATTCCCATGCACCTTAGTCCTGAGCATTCAGAGATCACATATGATCGTATTAATGTGAATTCGAGGACAAAAAAGTATGATAGTAGTATAAAGTATAGATATGGCTGGTATAAACCATTGTGGCAGAAGAAATTTGAAAAGAAAGCTTAGGTAATGTAATCAATCTTCTGATGTGTGTGACAACTCCCTAGACCTGGCCAGATTTTCTAAATAGTATTCTGAAATAGTGAGTGTTTTTAGTAAATTGACATACACAAATTACTCCACCCCTTCATACACTTGTGAAGATCTGGCATTTAGTGCCAGATCCAGCATTTGAAATTTTAAAAGTAGAGAACCCTGATTAACTGTGTTTGCAAGACTTCCCCAACATAACAGATGTCAGGAGACAAGTATGACATCACATTATAAATAATTTTTTAATGGGCATCACTTTAAAAATTAAAATTAAGATCAGCCTAACTAAGCTCTTTTATCTTTTTTAAACAGAAAACTAACAAAAAAAAAACTGATGATAAATGTAAAGAGAAAGTAGAAAGGCATCCAAAAGCCATTTGCCCTTCCAGGCAGAAGCAGGCAAAAAACACCATCAGGGACCACATAAACACCTGGGTCCTGAGTCTTGAGAAGTGCCTAGGTCCTTTAAAAAGAGGCCTTGTCCTTTCTCTAGATTTCACAACCTGGTTTTGTGGGATAAGGAGAAAGATAATCCTCAAAAAGGGTCAGTGAGAGCATAGCAATGGCATTCCAAAGGAAATTCACCATCAACACTCACCACTGCAGATAATCGCACACACCCTCCTCCTCCTCCACACCAAACTCCAAGGGAGACCATCTCCTTCTGGAGAGAGGGGAGAGCCAGGCTTAATATGCCCTATTGCAGATCAGATATTGAGTTCTGCATTCTAAATTTGCATAATGAAAGACCAGGTACTTGCAGCTACCACATTGAGCTAAGTACCTAGCCATTAATCTGGAAGCATAAAGTGCCCCTGCATACCTACTCCCAAGCTCCTTTAGTCTTTGTTATTATACAATAGAAGAAAATATCCCAGTCAGAACCCCCAGGAAGGTTGCCAGATTAGCATATAAAAATTTAAGGTCCCCCAGTCAGATTTGAATCTCAGAAAAATAGTGTGTATATATAAATATACATATATGTTGTTTATCTGAAATTCAAATTTAACTGGCCGTTCTATGTTTTATCTGGCAATCCTATCCCTAAAGCTATCAATGAGGAATTTCTGAATTTCTGTCTTGGAGCTAAATATTAGCCCAGGTGGAAGAGAATATGGGAAATGTGGATTCTGAACTTTTTCACATGCACAGGGCCCCTCAGATTGTACTGTGACTACTTTACAATTTCTCTGTGAGGTAGGACCAAAGTCCTTAATCCCCACTTTACAAGTATAGACTCTGAGTTAAAGAATTGCACAAGGTTACAAAGCAAAGTGGAAGAGCTGGGATTCACATTAAGATCCTCCAGCCTTTTTTTGCAGGGGCTCTGTCAATCACTACACTAAACAAACATAAGAGAAGGAAGAATTTAAGAGACTGGCTAGAAGGCATTGCTTTAGCAAGCAAAATTATCTAGTGCAAGCATGGACACTCTTTTCTGTTTTCACGCCTAAGTAAGCAATCATTTGTCTGTGTTCTTTACAGGCTGAGAGTGGCCATTAAGAAATGAAAGTGAGTTTAGATTTCACCAGCATGTTTGGATTTGATGACATTTTGCATTTCAAGAAACCAAGGTCAGCTCAACCCTTTTAGCACTGGGACCCAGATACCACCATGATTTAAGCAAACAACTACCCCAGTGAATTTAAAGGTAAGTGGTGGGATAATTGTTCACCGCCTCCCATACTTTAATTTACCAAGGACTATCTTTATTTATAAATCTATCAAAGAGAGCTCCGTTTCACTCTACAAAATACTAGCAAGTTCTGAAATGAAGTAGAATTTATTCTTGTGACTATGCTTAGAGAATAAACTTGGGTATCATTGGTATGTTAACATTCTCAACATTAGCTGCCTCTTGCATGTGCCTTATTTGCTAACTCCAAGCAAAGCTATAGTCTGAAGAACTCTTGTTAGAAAATTATTGAAAACTGAGCCTTATACTTCTTTTTTTAAAAAAGACATATTGTACAATTAATCTACCACTGCTAAAAGATTCCAAATTCAAATCTTGCTCTATTCTCCCACAAAATCAAATGTTCCCCATATTTGCCATGTCAAAAGAATCTAGTTGAGTTTCTAATATCACAGAACCAAACTAATATTTCTTATGCGCTTATTTTATTCATTTTTAGAAGCTGTGCAAGGAGGAACAATTGCCTGTGACAACTGTCTGTGAAGAATATTGTCAGAAATTCCGAACTGCCCCAGAGCTGTGGCAAGGAAGTCCAGAGATTATTATTGGGTAATGACGTTGGAAATAAAAAAGTATATATAGTATTACAGCACTGAGCTATTAAAATAGGGAATCAATTCAAGGAGACAAGGAAAATTTATATACTTTATTGATTTTAAATTTTACATGCTCTGCTATATGAGTAAATCTTTTGTAGTAATTCTCCAGCTTTGAAACATTGTAAATAACAGGAATTGTGGGGAGTTCAGAAGAGCCATTTTTTCATACCGAAAGTATATAGCCTTTAATGCATATTAGAAGGAATTGGGGTAATCAAATTCCTTAAAGCTAACTTAAGTCTGAACTAGTGTGGTTTATTTTTTCTTTTTTCTTTTTTCTTTTTTTGGTCTCCAAAGAGTGAGCATGTATCAGGTAGTGAAGTAATTCCAGGTAGCATTGTACTTAAGGGAAAGCATAATTAAATTGATCCTATTGTATTACATAAATCCAACATATCCTGTGTAAACTCAGAAACAGGTGGCTCTTTGTAAAAAGTAGCTGGCTCTTAACCAATTGAAGTAAAGTTTTCTCACACAAAAATGTATACAGGAGGAAAACTGAAACAATGGTTGACTCAGGATTCGATATCAAGAAGCAGATTGAATTTGAAATCATCTCTGAGCTTTCAATGTACCTGAATCAGCACTGGACAGTGGGTGAATCTGTTTCCAGACAGGCATCTGAGTAAGCCCAGTCAGGTTCCTAGAGCCTGACACCTTTATTAAAAATAATTGCAGGCTGGGTAATTTATAATTTTCAATCATATATGTAATGTAGAAAATGACAGACAGCAAGGGGATAGGAGTTTTATATTTTTATTGCAATGAGCTTGACTGACACTTAAGAAAACGTTTTGACACATTCAAGTGTGAGCAACAAATCTGTCAACAGATTCATAAGCCACATGTTTACTTAAAGAAGGTAAAAAATGAGGATCAAAATCCCAAGTGCTTAAGTCCATAAAATTCCCCAAGGTGAACTAGCACAGAGTACATTCTGACCCTCTTAAGATGAGTAAAGATTATCATTTTTTGCATCGATACACTATTTTTTTTAATTTTGAGAAGCCTCAGATCAATCTTTTCAATATTTAAACCTGCATGAATATAAAATTGAGTACAATAATCAGGTAATTAAAATCAAACTACTTTTTGCAATTTTGACTTATATTTACTCAGAGCACATCCAGTATACTTGTTTAGAAGTCCTACTAGCTATGAAGTTTGATATTCTTTTTTCCCCACTATGGCACTTCTCACACACATACAAAGCCACATAAAATAATGATTCTATGCATTTACAAGGATCTAAAGGAAATGATGGCAATCCTAAAACACATCAGACTCCAATGAAATAAAAGAATCTCCATGTTTATTAAAAAAAAAATCAAGAGTTCTGTATTTCTTCAGGCTTCTAAGGTAAGCTACTGAGATTGAAATCAAAATCACTGTAACTATTAACACTTAAAAGTTGGATAATGACTCATTACAGTGTCTTAAAATAGGAAACCTCAAAAATGGATATTTCTAACCATCCCACCAGCATAGGCAAACTTTGTGTGACAGAGAGGAAGAGGGAGAGTTCTCATGGGGACGGCAAGTGAGTGGGAATTGTAGGAAAAGAAAGAAATCTAATTCAAGGACCTTGAAAAGTTAATTTGGAAACTTTTGTTAGTGACTTTGGTCTTCATTAAACTCCATGGATCACTATAGCAGCATGATCTCAACAGCTTAAAAGGTATTTGTCATCAGCAAAAGAAAAACATTATTTTTAAAGGAGTAAAAAGATTGATGCATCACTGTGGACTACTTAAGCCCCACGCAGTTTCAGTCTTCAGTATTAATATAAATGTGATGGCTTTTGCATACGGCGCATAATTAAACATTTTCTTTTCAGAGCTTTATAGAATCCCCATATGTTTTTAATGGCATCATCTGAATGTTTTTCTTAATAATCCTGGCAGCCTGCTCCTGAATCTTCGAGTTTGTTTTTTGTTCCTAATATCTTTTCTACAGAGGCTGCATTGTGCCAGGGACTGAATAAAGCTCTGAGAGCCCCGTCGTGGAGAAAGACACATACCCCGACTCACACATGCTCACACTCTGCTTTCTCCTCACTCTTCATTCGCCATTTGTATTACTATTGGCACTGGGGAAAGATATGTGAGAGAGAGAAGGCAAGGAAAGAACACAGGGCGCTGTATCACAATCTCATTCTACCACGTGGCATGGCTCCTCTCTCTTCGTTAGTAGGACTTTGCTAACTCATGTTTTATGTCTGTCTTCCTGTCTGCCTGTAAGTGGTGAGAGTATTGAGGTGTGTGCACACCAAAGGGGTGGGATGACTTTGGCAGCTGCAACATATGGTCTGCTTGGCACTCTGGGGCTGGACATAGATAATTTGCCGACTCAATATCTACAACCTCATGGGAACAGACGTTCCCCTTTTGAGCAGTGGTCCATTTTCTGAACCAAACCCCTTCAGACACAACCCATAACGCTGAAGTAATGAAATGTTCACTATTTGGTGTAGTGAGCCACATTTTGAGCTGTAAATCAGAATCACTTTCATTTCAGGTGGTATAAATGCATCCCAGTGATCAAGCGTATATCCAGGAGGGGACATCAGGATACAATAATAACCTGAGATTCTAATATCCATGTCTACTCAGGACTACTGCCCATAGTCTCAAACACAGAATATAAGAGCCTCTACTTGAAGAATAAGTAAATCAAAAGGAAGAATGTGTTCCATTGTTGTTCAAATATAGCCTTGAATTTGCTTTATCCCAACATAAATTTAAATTCTGGAAAGTGACAAAGACTATAAATAACTCACATTCAAATCATAAGTCTCCTTTAGATTGAGTGTTTGAACTCAGATCCAAGTTTCAAAATATAATTTTTTTAAAAAGTGTTCTCACACTCTTTCTATATTTGTCATCTTGAAACTGATGATGTGAATGAACAAAATGGAAATAGTAACCAAAACGGCTTCCTTATGCTATTTTCCTCATTGAACTTCATTTATTTACAGATGGCCAAGTGGCTATGAGGGCATTTGAAACCCTCCTGTTATTAAGAACTGAGCTTTATCAAAAATTTCAAAGAACTGGTTTGTATTTCAGAATTCCGCAGATGATGTGCCTTAAATAGAAACAACCACCCTGGAAAGTCTTAAAACATATGTAGGCAAACAAGGGCAGAAACAAATTATCCAGGAATGGGAATGCTATGGCTTTCACTGGTACTTCTAACATTTGTTGTTGAAACTTGACTGCAACAACAATAATCTTTAATGGCCTCTCTTTTTAATGGTTCCCAGTAAACAAAAATAATTTTCCCTACTTTTCCTTCCATCTAAATTGCTATAAGTGAATTTATAACGTGGTAAATATAATTTAAAAAAAAAGTTTCTGGGAATGAAGTGATTGAATAAAAATAAAAAGGAAGTTTTAAAAAAAAATCAGTTGACTTTCCTCCTCATCCAGATACCATTTCAGCAGCTGGCCTCATAGTTCTGGTCAAAGGCAGGTGCTGCCAGAGAACCAAAGCCACAGGATCTAACAAGCTCATAGTCTAGTAGAAACTGTCATATCAGGACTCCTAGAGGGAACCCACACAGCTAAGCTACCTAAGTTAAAACCCGAAGATATTTATTAAAAAGTTTTGAGTTGTGAACACAAGCAGGACAATAACACTTGTCACCTTCTGTCAAAACTTTGATTGAGGGAACATTCCTATCCTTCCTGAGCAAATTGTGTACATGAAAATAGGTTGATGGTATAACCACGTTTGAGATGACCCCTTCCTTCCAGTTCATTGACAACTGCCAACTCTTCCCATATCTCAGAGCATTTACCATCACAAACTTAATCCTCAGAAGCTTAAACGATAGCCTACGTGTCTTGCTCATGTTCCCCAGCATTCAAAATTAGTTGGTTGAGACGACCCCCACTTGTAGATTTGAGAAGAAATCTCAAACCAAGCAATGAAGAATTTTAAGAGTCCTAAGCTGGTCTCTAGCAAGGCCTGATTTTCAGTGACTTTCCTTTGTTTTGGGAACTGAGTACTAGCCTTACCCTCGAGAATGGAGCAAGGCCCCAGCCTCACACCTTAGAGTAAATAACTAGATCCCTGCTGTGTACTTGCCCACTAGTCCTTCTAGGACTGAGATCTGCCTTACCCCGTCTTCCTACATGCAAACATTTGGTGAGGACCACTTGATGTCAGCCACTGTGCCAGGCACTAGGGAGAAGAGGAGAAATAAATAGGGCACTGTCCCTGCTCTCAAGGAACTTATAGCAGAGAAGATAGAGATATATTTAAGTAAACTGCAAAATGATGTGTTCTAATAGAGGCAGAAACAAATTGATAGGGAAAATGAAAGTGGGGATTGCTAACTATGCTGGGGTGGAACCAAGAAAATTTCACAAAAGAGGTGACATCTGAGGCACTGCTTAAAGGTATTCATGTGGTAGAGAAGGCAGGGAGACGGAAAGTTAGAAGTGCAAAGAGGGCAATCTAAGGGAGAACAGCATGTACAAAAGCCACCAGTGGCTCTTAAACTTTCATGTTCTGACAAATTGCTCTGGGGTGCTCCTTAAAATGCAAATTGCTGGATCTGACTCAGATTCTGGTTCTGTCGGTCTCACATAGGGATCTAGAGTTTACATCTTTAACGAGTAGGTAGATCTCAGGTCACAGTTTGAGAAACATCTGACCAGGGTCATAAAAGTGCATGGTCTCTGAGGGATGAGGAGAAATTCAGTATGAACAGAACACAGGTGGGTAAAATGTGGATTAATAAATAAAGCTGGTAAAACAGATCTAAGAGAAACTGTCAAGTCTTCCAAGCACATGTGAATCCCTAAAATGTGAGATTCTGAGAAGCTTAAGATATCAAGAGCCATCCTCAGAGCTACACAAACGCTGGGTCCAGTCTCTACAGCTGACCTGTTGGACCACTGCACAGCAGCAGGGAGAGGGAAAAAAGACTGCCTTATGCCCAGACAGCCCAATGATCTCATCCCAGTTCTGCCACTTACTAGGTCCTCTTGGCAAGTTATTTAACCATCTTAGATCTCAGTTTTTCCTCTGCAAAACACCAACATGTCAAGGTCATTCTAAAGATTAAAAGGCATGATGTACATATACCTCAGGACCTTACATTTAGTCTTTTTTTAATAATAAAAAATTTAATTACAGTATCTAACATTTATTGAAAATGCAAGTAAACAGAGGAAAAAAATTTTTAAAGGTTTCAAATATAGAGCCATGGTTTGCCTGCACACACACAAAAAAAAAAATGTGGAATTTCCCATGACTGAGTCTCCCCTGCAAGTTACCAGACAACCCCTAAATGTTGCCCATCTGTCAGCACATCAGATCCTCAGACTCCTTCTCCCCAGATCTCCAGCTTCTCTAGAGTTGGATATGCCCTGGTCTGACACAGTGTACCTGCCCACCATCACACTAGCAAACCTGACCATTTTTCACAGGCTCTCTCTCTTGTGATCACACAGAACCCCTAACCTCTCCCAGTGCCAGTCATTATTTATGAGGCTTGGCATTGTGCCTAAAAATGATTAATTTATCTGCCAAATATACACTTAACTGACTGTCCCACAAGGTTCCTGATCTCTATGGCATAAACAAGCCAGAGCAGAGAAAAAACATTCCTGATACTGAAGATGGTAGATAACTTTAGCTTGAATCGTAGTTTCCTCATTATATCAACAACAGTATGCCTCTAGATTTAAAGGACATTCTGGAGTTTCAAGGCATTTTCCTCTGCCTTCTCTCATCTCACGCTCTCCAGAACCACATGAGAGAAGCAAGACATTCCTCCCATTTCACGGATGGAAAAATACTGAGCTTCAGAGAAATTAGGTGACTTAGTCAAATAGCTAGTAAACTACAAAGACTCAAACCCAGGCCTTCTGACTTCTGGTGCATGTGCTCCCCATTATTCTATATATGTCCTCCCTCATTTTCTGCTTACTTTGGCCCTCATCAGGAGAGCTCATGAACATTCATGAATCCAGCCCTTTCACATAAAAGACTGAAGTTTTGAACCACATGACAGTAAAGCCCAGGTAGCAGTACAGCCTAACAAATAGCTGAATTAATCTGCTTCTTAAGAAGAGGTCATTAATTCTAAAGACATTGAAATATGTGATGACATAAAGAAATCTAGCTATGGGAGGTGAACACAAAGTGTATATATATATATATATACATATGCCATATATGCCTTACTGTTAAAATGTACAGCTGAAACTTAATGAATTTAGTTAACCAATGTCACAATAAAGAAAGAAAGAAAGAAAGAGAGAGAGAGAGAGAGAGAGAGAGAGAGAGAGAGAGAGAGAAAGAAAGAAAGAAAGAAAGAAAGAAAGAAAGAAAGAAAGAAAGAAAGAAAGAAAGAAAGAAAGAAAGAAAGAAAGAAAGAAAGAAAGAAAGAAAGAAAGAAAGAAAGAAACAGTTGAGTCCCCTTTTAGTACCATCTGGGAACAGATTTGGATCCATAGCTATCATCATGGTAAAGTAAAAAGAACAAGCTTTGGATCAGAAGGATCTAGGTTCACAAACCTGACTTTGCCCCTCAACTGGTGGCTGACTTTGAGCAAGTTTCTGGAATTCCAACTCTGGGTTTTTTCATCTTTAAAATATGGATGATCACTTCTAAATTCAAGCGTGACTGTAGAACAATAAACACCACAAGCTTAGTTCAGTAATCACACAGAGGCACGTAACTATTGTTAGTCCACTCTCCCTAGACGGGTCTTATAAACTCTAATGTGCTTGAGAGCTTTTAAAACACAGCTTGCTGAGCTGCCCCACCCTCTGAGTTTCTGATTCAGTAGGTCTGGGGTGGAACCTGAGAATGTACACTTCTAAGTACCCTCTGGTGTTGATGCTGATGCTGCTGGGTCCAGGGATCAAACTTTGAGAACCACTGCTCTCAAGCCAGATAAGGTGTCATTTAGACATGAAGATAGAGATCACCGGGTAAAACTCGTTACCATAGAATGGCCATGCCAAGTTCCTGGGTGTCGATCACTAACTCACAAGCAAAGCCAGATAGGAAAACAAGGCCAGAGATGGCCATAATACTGACGCTTCTTTCGTAGCCTCAGTGTCACAGACTTTTTAAGGCCAGAAGACTCTGAGCGAAGTAAACACTTGGTCTGAAACTCCTTATGATCACTGTGTTTTCACCTAAGACCTTCAGAAATTCCTACACAAGGACCTCCCTTCTCCACTTCCAGAAATCTGGCTGTCTTATAAATAGACCCTGAAAGTCCCTGAGAGTAGCCAGACCAGTGCATATGAGAACCAGCATCACAGTCTGATTGAGGCTGCTCAACTAAACACCAGTAACCCTCAATATGAGTCCTACATCACCAGCACCCCAGTCACTCTACTACCTCATCACATACACACACACACACACACACACACACACACACACACACACACACACACAAATTTGCAGAATCTGAGGGTCTTTCAGAAATGCAATTAGGGCAATCATTGTTAAAATGTATCAACAATAGCTCATTTCTACACCTAAACATTTTTCTTAAAAGGAGTGGCAGATTTTGCTTCATAAAAGGAATAAAACAAAACCCCAGAAAATCCATTAACCCTATTACATGAAGGTGGTACAGACAGTATATTCTCTTCTGTTTCCAGATATGAAGAATACATAAAAATGTGATGAACAGGCACTGGCATATATATCGTTCTGTTCTTGTGAAGAAATTTGTAATATATCTTTATTTTGCTGCAGCCGGATTCCACTGAGTCATCAATTTCCACTGTATTATCCGATGTTCGGCTCAGCTGGAATATTAAGCAGCCACCAGATTCTGAACTTTGCATTTCTTCACATTTGGCCCTTCACTGATAAAGCTTTGTTTCTTTGTGAACATTATATATATGTCAGACCCAGGAATCAACTCCCTTTGTTTTATCAAGACCTGGTGTGTAGTGATTCTGATTTATCATTTTTACAACAGTCTCTTCCCTGCGGGCTCTAGGTCGTGATGGTGGCATTTCTACGATTTATGGTAGGGATTGTTGATGGAAAATGTATGCTCTTTTTGATTTTCCTTCTTCCCAACACCTGGTTCTTATTTTCCCAACTCTAGTCTCTGCCATTTTAAGCATATTTGCCATTTCCTAAAACGTATCGGTTTATTTGGTAAGGAAGTGTAAGGTAGAGAGGATGGATTTTTACAGTTGGCTATGATCTTTCCTCTTATCAACCCAATGCTGATTTTTTCTTTACATTTTCTTATGTTGTTAGGGACCTGGAGTTCATATTCATCTTACACTTGTTTCTCCTTATCTGCCATGACGTATTAGTTCTCTCAGAAACAAAAAGAAAATGCAGGCTGGTTAGGTTCCTAAAGGACGTGTTTGAATTCTCTGCAATTCACTGTAGGTGGTCACCTTCCTTTCCAATCCGGATACGTTATTTATTACTGAGTGAAAGCTCCTTTCTCTCAAAGTCCCAGGACAAGGCTAATTTTTCTTCAGAGTCTGAGAACATTTCAGAATAATGTGGCAAAAGGCAAGGCTTCTGAAGTCTGGTAGGAATCCATTTGTTGATATTAAAGATAACTTGAAAAGGTGAGAATGACATAAACAAAGATGCTAACTCCTGAGAAATGCTGGCTTTTAAAGACTGATGTTTAGGCATTCTTTCAAAACCAAATCACAAACCAACCAAGACTACTTTTTCACCAGAATCTGAAAACACCCAGAGTGCTTCTTTCTCTTTTGGCCTCCTCTAAATGCACCCAGCAGAGTGCTGGACACTGGCAATGCCTTGTTAATATTGATTTCTATTGCCACTTTTAACTAGGGTTTCTTTCATGAATCTACATACTTTCGCAAAAAGTCAGGTAGTTTGGGGTATAATTTAAATGAGATAAATACTTAGCGTTTCCTCTACCTATCTCTCCACTTATTCCCAAAATGGAAGTCAGATTCTCAGATTGTCATTTTTAAATAAAAAAATTTGTGAAACTGGTCAATCAGACATGCTTTGTGGAAATAACTAAGACCTCCCCATCCCCCCTGCAGCCCACCCAGGATTTGATGCCTAGTTTTTCAGGACAATTCCTGTTCATGCCTTTTATCTCAGCATAACTTTTAACACTGGTATCCTTTCACTCTCAAAAGTATCATATTTTAGATGAAAATTATAAAATCATACTATCTTATATTCATGTCTCCTTTCTTCCTTTTAGAAATAAAACCCCTGCTGAATTTTATTTGACAGGATACTTGATCACTCAGCTCAGAACATTTCCCAGTTTTCCTTGCAGCCTGGTGTGGCCAATTCTTTATATAACAAACAAGCACACAGTACTCATTGTGTGCCAGGCACTGATCTAGGTACTCTACAAATTAACACATTTCGTCTTCATCCTATGTGCTGGTGCTAGTTCATCATTCTCATTTTACAAATGAAAAAACTAAGAGGTCTAATAACTTGCATAAGTTGCAGAGCTGCGATGTGAACCCCAACAGTCTGACTCTAGACTCTGTGCTCTTAACTTGCCACCTCCAAGGTAACCAAGTGCTGGCCAATGGGATGTGAGAGGAAATGACGTGGGCAACCTCTCCATCTAGTCCTAAGAAAGTAATCTCTGTGTCCCCCACATTTTCTTTCCTGTTTCCCTCAGGCAGGGATGGGAACTCAGTCCTGGTGAACATGCAGAACAAGTACAGCCCAGGAGTCAGAGGAACCACAAGACAGAGAAACATGGGTCCTTGGCCAACCTCACAGAGCAGAGCACCTCCCCATCCTCAACTTCCTGCTTTCTTAAATGGTGTGTGTGAGGGAAATAACCTACTTCATTTGAGCCACTATCAGCCTGTACCCTAATCAATACCTATCCACATCCTCACCTCACAAACTTTTGCTTTACACAGACATCCAGGAGGTATATAAATGATATTCCATTCCTGGATCAAGATGAACCCTCTTGACCAGATCCAAACCTTTCTTCCAAATGGCCCCCAGATTCCTATCTGTGCCGATGGCTGTTCCCATACCATCACCAGGAAAGATTTCTCTCCAGTTCTGTATTTAATTCTTGGTTTATAGAAAATTTCCATGGGAGGCAGACATGAAAGAGACTATAGCTAAAGATATGTAGCTTCAGCCCTTACTCTCAAGGTTCCAGTGTCAGCATAGCCTCAGCCCAACCTAATTCCAGAGCAAAAGATTCATCACAAAGACATAAAACAGCACCCTCTGCCCAGAGCGTCCCTCTCCTCAGTACCATTAATTACCTGACATATGTTCATTTCTTTATGTATAGCCCATCTCATCTGGATTATAATCTCATTGAGGAAAGGAATGTGTCTGCATTGGTCATTGTTTTATCTCCAGCTTCTAACAGAGCCTGATATGTGGTCAGTACTCAATAAATATTCATTTAATAAATGAATGGAGATAGAACAAACTTTGAACAGCTGTAGCCATGTGACCTTGGGTAAGTTATTTAAACTCTCTGGGTCCCATGATAATGGTGTTTAATTGGAGTATTATGAAAATTAAAGAGATAATACCTGTCAAATAGAGACTATTTCCCAGTGCATGGTATAGGCCCAATATAATAGTAAGAGTAACATAGTGCTCATATGTTCAGGCCTTGGGCTATGCACTATTATTTCATTTAATAATAGCCCATGTGTTCAGAACTACTCACCTTCTGGTACCACAACAGGAGTCCTGGTTCCGCCATCATACATTCTTGCCTTGTTCTGGTCTTCTCTCCATGTACCTGGAGCTATGTAATCAGTTCTTACTCTCAAGTTTCTAAGTGCCATCATGGCCTCAGCCATATCCTAATATTTTTTATTGACAAAAAGGATTTTTCTAAGTAAGATTTCCCCTTACAAAATATGTTATTGACAGACAAAAGCTAGTCTTTTCCATGTCTGGATAATTTTGAGCATCCTTCCCTTAAGACTGGTTTAAATATAGAGTGCTGGAAAACAGGCCCAAAAATGGACATCTTAGCTATATTGATGTAGTACATTCAGTACATTCAGTAGAATATTAAATAAAATTTTTAAAAACACAAGCATCTACCAAATTCAAATCCTGTCACAAATGCTTTTTTTAAAATATTGAAAACAAAGTCAAAAATAAAATTTGAATGCAAAGATGCCCTAGGTATGGCTGACAGGAGTATAACAATAAGATTTAAGGACTTGGTTGTTACAGACCTACTTCTTTCAGTTTTCTAATTCTAGAAGAGTTGCCCCAAACTCTGTACATGTATAAGTCTCTCTATCCAGAGGTATCTAGCTATAGTTGTATATTTGTATTATCTAAAGAGCTTTTTACAAATAATAATACCTGGAGTCTCACTCCTAAAAATTCTGATTTAATTGGTCTGAGGTGAGGTCCAGCCATCAGTATTGGTTTTAAAGCACCCAAGTTGACCCCCTTGTGCAACCAGGGCTATGAAGCACCATTTAAGACAATCCTCCACAAAATTCAGTGACTACCCTGTCCTCTGAGTTAGACTCAGAGTTGTAACTGCCTCCAGCTGAATAAAACTTCGGATGAATCACTTACTGCCAACTTTGTTTCTCATTTATTCTAACTACTGTAGTCAATCCTTGCCTAATTATTCACTTAGTCTCTTCTGATTCTGTTCAATGTGTAATCTTTTATGACAGCCCAAAATTCTCTCAACACTTTGACACATTAGTTCAAATGTGTCAAATTTGAATCCCTTAAAACATCACACCAGCCTTTTTTGGCTCATAAATAGTAGGTTGGGGAGACAGGATTCATTTCTGTCTTGTTCCACTAAATCTACTACATCAGTATAGCTAAGATGTCCATTTTGGGGACTGTTTTCCAGCACTGTATGTTAAACCTGGGTTAAGAGATGAGGTTCAAATTGTCCAGACCTGGAATAGACTAGCTTTCATCTGTCAATAATAGCATATTGACAGGTTCAATGAGGGGAAAACTTCACTTAGAAAAATTCTTTTGTCAACAATAACTACTTATGAGATTAGAAAGCCTCAGGTTACATCTACTTATCTCCCTGATTTTATCTGTTCAGATCGGGTATAATCAGAGGACACATCTATGAAGGGTCAGTGTGAGGCAAAGGTGTTTGTCTACGTTAGAGGACCAGGCAGGATCCCCCAGAAGAAATTACAACCACAGGCACATTTGTTGAATGCATCCTGGATTTATATAGCTATCCCAAAGTGTGGTCCATGGGGAAATTGTTTTATAACCTTAATAGTGAGGTCTCCAGAAATGTGTGTGTGAACTGTCTGTCCTGCACATAGGCATTATAAGAAACCAAAAGTTGGGAGATCTAGTGGAAAGGGTGTGGACATCTAGGTTAGAATCCTCATTTTACTTCTCACTCGTTGTGGGACCTTGAGTGTCAGCAACAACTTCTCGGAGCCTGTTTCCTCATCTATAAAATGTGGATAACAGTAACAACAATAATAATAGCTTACTCTTAGGATTGTGAAACTTAAAAAATAATCTTAGAAATATCAAATGTAAGGCATATAGTGATCACTGAAATTTATAGCTGCTGCTTCTACTCCTTTAGTCATCATCCTCTAGTAAATTTCTAGTTTGTTCAATGTTAAAACTAAAAAGGGCAAGTGCTTGAAACATGAGGATGGGCAACCATATCATCTCTGAAAGATTGGTTAGAAATGGCTATAACTATCATGAACTTCAGTGTGGATTTTCCTTTTTGAAAGCTGTCCTGGTGCCTTTGTGGAAAATAAGGTAGGGAGGGAGGGAGGGAGGTAGACAGACAGACAGACAGATTTCTGCTATACCAACAACTCTAGCTCAACTCAATATTTAGAAAAAGTTCTCACTATCTAACTTGGTGTCAGATATGGCTTTGTTCCAGAATATAAGGTTTAGCCTCGGTTGACTTATACTATTTAGCAGTTATTCTAGATGCGTCTATCAAGGACAGCCATGGCAGAGTGTAAGGAAAGTCTTAGAAGAAGGAATAAGTCGACTCCCCCCTCAGGTTGTTAGTAGACGAGCAACCCTAGATGTATTTAAAGGTATACCCAAAAAATAAAGAGATTTGTTATAAATAAATAAATAAATAAATAAATAATAAAATAAACCCTCCAAATCTTATAACTCTTAACACCAAATATAGTACTAATCCTAAAATAAATATCATTTTGTCTTTCCTTAACAAAGATAAGACCAGTTCTAGCAACTCCTAATCTCAATTTCTGTACAGGGTTTGTCCTACCAAGTCAGGAAATTGCAGTCTGGCTTTTCTTTGGATATTCTAGAAAGAGGACCAGAACAAGGCGTGAGTGTATGATGGCTGAATCAAGACTCCTGTTATGGTACAAGAAGGTGGGTAGTTGTGAACACATGGACTATTATTAAATAAAATAATAGTGTGCAGCAGGTTAAAAAAAAAACTACGCAAGGAATTTTTTTTATAACTGAAGTTCTATGCCTCATAACAGAATGATGAGCTACTAATTGCTGGTGAGTACAGTGACATTAATTAATTGGTGGTACTTAAAATTCAACTGCTGTTTCCTCTTGCTACCCCACCAAAAGAGCCCTGTTCCATTTCTGGCCAAAGCAAGAGAAAAACAGAGCTCCTATTAAAATGGAGTTTACACTTTATAACTAGTGAAGAGTAGTTGTTCCTTTGAAACAGACAAATATGTTCTACAAATGTATTTCACCATGGAGAAAACTCAAGTCTGGTAAATTAGACATTGATTTTGGAATTTGCATATTCATTGGAGAAAATATTTCATATAGACTCATAAAACCATAGAAATGGAGGACACGTTGAAGAATCACTTCATTTATTCCTCTACAACCACTTTATTACTCTGTATATATATGTAGAGTCAAAGTTATATGCAGAGTTTTGACTATGTGGGGATCCGCCCCCCTAATTCCCACATTGTTCAAGGGTCAGTGTATACATATAAAACTATACTGTTCAAGAAAGAAATAGAGTATAGCTCACTGTTCTTTAGATATATCATTATGTGAATTTTAACAGCCTTGCTAGGTGCAAGGCTCCATGGCATATTCATTGAGAATTCTGTACTCAAATCTACCCAAATTCTGATTCTAGTCTTTTCTCAGATGCCTGTGACTCATTTGTCTGTATATCTTCAAAAGATTTCCTGATACTTAATAGCCCTGATTCCTTTAGCCCTTCCCCATAGGACTTCAACTTCAAAAATTCCCATCGAACTTCCAGTCATGCTTTACAAATTCTGTACACATGCCTTATGTTTTACAGCCTCCTCTGAGCTCCAGATCAAGTGCCTCTTCGCTACCTCCTCCTGGGCATCAAATTCCCACCATGCTGGTCCTCTTCTAATGACTCTTTTGTGTTCATAAATGGCATCACCATCCACCTCTCTGCACTAGCCAGGAAATAAACGCTACCTCCCTTTCTCTCTTATTCCATAATCAAATACTCACTAAAATTTTGTCCTCTAAAAATGTGAATTCATACATGTTTCTCTCTTTCCATTTTCCTCAGCCCCAAAAGCTATCCATTTTTTTCTGGATACTATAAAAGCCCTCAGCTGGTCTCTTCCCCACACTCATTCTCTATACAAGCAGCCAAAGTGACCTTTTAAAAACATATTTGGTCATAGCATTTTCTTGCATAAAACCCATCAATGATTCCTCTGAGCTCTCAGAATAAAAGCTGTATCCTTAGTCAGGTTTTCAAGGTACATAACCAGCCCCTTCTTCCCCCATCAAGCAGTCACACTTTCAGCTCCTTCTTCATGCTTCAGCTACTTTAGAGCTTTGCACATACTGTTCCCTCTGCCAGGAATGCTCTCCACCCACTCCATCCTTTAGAGCTCACCTTCCTCATCTCTCTCTATTATACTCTCACACAGCACTCATCTTTTACTTGTCCTGCATTTCACATACCAAAATCCAGCATGCTTATAATTACTTGATTAATTGTGTTGTTAATTATTTCATATCTAGAGATCATATCTGCCTTGTTTACTGCTCGATCTCCAATGCCTAGCACGAAGTGACTTGTACATAGTAGGTATTTTATGTTCTAGTAACATCCTAGTAAATGGTTGACTTCTCACAAACTAGCTTAACCCCTCCATTCATTTTCCCCTCTCCCTTCACTGTCAAATTTCTTTGAAGACTAGTCTATACTATCTGCCCCAGCTCCACCCCCATGCACTTGTCAACCCACTAAAATCTGCAGTCCTTCACTACCACACCAATAAAACTGTTAGTGCCAAAGTCCTCCAGCAAAAGCTGATGATCTTACGAGCTTTTTCTAGATTTATTCATACTAAACATTTCTGTAATATTTGACACTATAGGCAATCCCCTTCCCTTTCCTTTATGCAAAAAAAAAAAAAAAAAAAAAGTAACAAGGAGCTACTTTGCTCCTGGCCCTGTAATTAGAACAGGGTCCCCTTCTCTCATTGAGCCCAGTGATGTAGTCAAACCAATAATCACAGATATGCATGTATAGCTATGTAAGTGCTACAAATTAAAAACAAAGAGCTAGAAGAGCGTAAAAGGCAGGGACTCTGAAATTGCTTCCTATTTTCCTCTGATTGTATACTTTCTGCTTCCATGGCTGAATTTTCCTCTGCATGTCCCATAAATGTTTGCATGCCAGGATTTTGTCCTTATCATGCTGCTCTTCTCATGTACACTCTCTCTCTTCCTGTGCTCATGGCCAGACTCTCAAATCTTTATCTTCAGGCTTAATTTTCCAACTGTTTTTTGGATATCTCTCGCATGTTCCATAGGCACCTAAAATGGTATATTTCAAACCAAATTAAATGTTTTTCCCAGTCCTTCTGCTGTTGCCTCTCTCACCAGTCACCCAAAATGGGGGGGGGGAACCCTGAGATTTTTCTCTCCCATTCCCTCACCCCCACAGCAATCAGGCAGTCATTTCAATTCTGCCTTATGAGCATCTTGTGATTTGACCTGCTCTCCATGCCCAGTGCCACTACTTTTGTTCACTCATCATTTCTCTCCTGCATTATTGCTCAGGCCCCTCCCTAGACCCCTGCCTCCAATCTCCCCCTACTCTGATCATTTGCTTTGCTGCCACCCATATTTAATGTAACTGCATCATTACCCAGCTTAAAAGTCTCCAATGACTTTAAGATATAGTCCACATTCATTAGCTTCCTAATCAGACCCTTCCTACTCCTTTTCGTTCATTCATTCAATAAATATTCATTGAGCACCTAGTACGTAGCAGGCACTATTTTAGGCACTGGAGATGAAATGGAAAGCACTGCTATGTCTTCATCAAGCCCCATGCTCAAGTGCTACAATACACAGTACACACACACACACACACACACACACACACACCCCTGGTCTCCAGCAATTTGAAATCTTTCATCATTTCCTACAAGACCCATGTTCTTTCAGGCTTTCATATAATATCTCCACTGGCTGGAGGTCTGTTCCTTTCTCTCAGACAAATGCGCACTCCCTGTAGGCTCAGCATTAAAACTTAACTTCGGTGAGGCCTGTGGGAATTCCTCAGGCAGACTTAGATACACTCCCTTCCCTGTACTTCGAACTTTGAACAGAACTCTTTTCATGTTTACTTTCTCTTTACATGTCTGTCTCTATCACTAAATAGTAAGCCCTTAAGAGCAAGGTATCATCTTCTTCTGGTGCACATCCTTCAACAAATTTTTTACTAATCATATGAGTTGAAAAGTAAATGAACAAATATGTTCCATATGTCTTTAGCAGAGTAGTCAGCAAACTGTACTGTGCATTATAATTCACTGGAGATCTTGTTAAAATGCAGATTCTGATGCATAGGTCTGGGGTGGTGCCTGAGAATCTTCATTTCTAACAAGCTCCCAGGGGAGGCTGATGCAGCCAGACTAAGTACCACACTTGGAGGAGTAAGGCTTTTAGAACTTAATGATCATGAAAGACAGAAAGTAAGGTTGGTTGAAAACTATTCTTGTGGAAACTAAGTTAAAAATTGTTCTTTTTCACATCTTGTCTAACAAATCTGCATGACATCTTGACCACAACCAGCTTCCTGAAATGCTGGAGAGAAACATAATTGTTACAACCTCCCCCAAGTTGGACAGCCCATTATTCCATGTTCTCCAGGACCTCTGGGAATCCCTAACTTAGCTGATTCTCTGGCTTCTGCTTGTTGCAAATACCCAATGCTTGTCTTTGTTTCTAACTCTGCACATGGCTCAAATATGTTCTTGTCGCCTTTAGCATAGACACAGGCCCCCAAACTTCTCTGCCAAGAGTCGGTGGCACAGGACAGCTCAGTTCCTCTTGCACTCTCCCTATTCTAAGACAACAGCCCTGCCTACCATTCAGAGCATCACTTTTCAAGCCGTCCTTCCTCATCGAGAGAAGCCTTGGCACTTGCTCACCGCTCTGACTGGCCAGCACACAGCACACCTCTCCTCAGCTGAGCAACCTCTGCTCTTAGACAGTAGCAGGTACAGACTCACGGGAGCAGTCTGCAAGGTGATCTCAGTATTAGTTTAAAATTTTCTATCTTCAGAATTCTGAGATGCTACTGGAGATTTACAGATTGTTTTAAGGCTTTTTTAAAGGCAACCCTATGATATGTACATAAATATATGGGTTCATGTAAAGCAATGTGTGGTTCTTTATAAAAGGTGCAGTATAAATGTTCTTATTTACTAGGATTATATAAAAGATGTTAAAACATATTTCAACCAAGCAGTGGTGTAGATGGCCACAGAATATAATGTATCCATTGTCAAGAAATCCACACCAGAGACCTCTGAAATCTTAGATTGATTGAGTTGTGCTGAACTTGAAATACTTGAAAAATTTCCAAATGGTAAAATATTAAATATACTTTTTAAAAAATATTTACCAGTTAAACACTAAAATACTGTAACTGGTTGACCTTTCACAGAAGTTTTTGTTCTACTTTTCCAAAAGCAGCCAGAAAGAGATTATTTTCTTTTAATGCTTTGTTTTGTCTTTTAGGGGGGAAAAAAAAAAACTTATTTTGAGCACACAACTCTCCCCGTCTGCCTATGCAATATCATCATAATGGCAGAGTAATCACTGTAAACAATGCCCCAGGGATTTAGTTGGCTACAATAGGGGACTCTAAGAGCCAATTTCAGTGCTTTTCTTAACTACATCATTGCATTTTTGTCTGCTAGTGGATAAGAAGAGTCTCATTTTAGAGCAGTTTGAGGGAAAGTGCTAATTGTTGACACATTAGCTAATTGTTATGATTAGCCCCTGACTTTTTTTAATTTAAAAAGTCAAGATCTCATCTGTGAAGTATGAAGATGTTTTATTACAACAATGTTATGGAAACATTCAAACAATGGGAGGCTATACTTCGGAAGCATTCAATCCCGAGGCCACTAGACAGCCATACCTTTAGACAACAGACAACCATGGAGGGGGAAGGGCGGGAATCCTAACTGCTACATCCAGCCAATATTTCAGACATAAGAGTTCTAAGCTATCATCAAAGATCTGTTTTTACAAATTCACTGTCTTTGGAAAGTTGAAGCAATTCCAAACCAAATAAACTACGCGCGAACCGTAATGGTCTACTGACAATTGAGGCAGCTTGGAATCTGTGATACTGTGAACCTGTAAGGTACCATACTTAAATATCTGTTTCTCTGTTTCCTAAAATTTAACATGAGGGTTTGAAACTGGGGTCATTCTCAACAATAGTTAAACTTAGGAAAACAACGAGGTGTGAATACTAAAATGTGAGTGTTCTTTAACATTTAGAGAGAAGGAGGGAGAGAAATCAAGTAGAGAAGGTAAGTAGCAAGAAACCAAATTGCAGGGCTTAGCCTTTGGCTCCAGCCATTGAGTGAGTTATTATTCTGTACCTCATCCAGCTGACTTATAAATGAAAGCAAATATTTACTATTTGCTATAGGAATAACCTGGATTCATATAAGTATTATTTGACTGAATTTCAATTTTTAAAAATTCAAAAAAGTTAAAATCAATGTGTAATTCTATTATAAAAAGTGTTCATTTTCTATTTTAACAAATGAAGAAAATACAATCTTCTTAAGTGGTTCTTGCTTATAATCTTCCTAAAATTACAAATTTAATTTTACAACACATCCATTAGTCAATATTTTTACATTTACTTCCTATGGTGATATTAATTTTAAGCTTTAAGTATCTGAATACTTAAGAGAAAAATATCAGTTTTAAATAAGCCATACCATTTTGTTTGCATTCAGTTTGACTATTCTGAGTGACTTAACTGGTTACTAACTAGTTAAAATCATTAGAGTTGCTTAGAAGATTAAATATAATAAGTTAATGTGGCTAAAGCACTGTTTGCATAGAGTAAGCACCTAATAAATGTTAGCTGCCATCATCATCATCATCACCATCATGAGAATGACAAGTAACTGGGTGAAATAGTCAGAATTTGTATAGATATCCCAAATGTAAGCTAAGATGCAACACAACATTGCACATGAAAGAAAGTGTGATTTTTTTTTGGTAGCTCATGACAAGTCAACACTTTACTGAACACCTATTACATAGCAGGCACTCAACTATGTGGCTTAGATTAAGGCTCTGTCTACATACACAAACTGAGCTAAAATTTAAAACAAAGAAATAAATAAAAAATTGTAGTAGTCTCTCCTCAATTTAAATGTCCCAAGGGTATAATCTTTAGATCCTAAAGGGAAAATATATATGCAAGTCTTTATCAAGGTTTGCCTTCACTAAACAAAAATAATAATAATGACAATACATAAAACCAAGATAATAACATCAACAAAATAATTCTATCCTAAATTTGTAATAATTAAATGAATAATTTATCTTTCTCCCTTGTTCAAAACTTTTAAGTTTCTTTCTTCTCCGTAAAGTCAACCAGATATTAAAAATTCACTTTGATTTGTTGCAAAGATCATAAGAAGACAATTTTTTTCTTATTCTGATCCTCCATCTAAGATAAATGCCATCTGGCTGAGACTCAGCACCAACTCCCAGTTGTGCCAGAGACACGTCTGGAAACACACCCTTTCTTTTTCCCTCGCCACCACACTCGGCCCCCCTCAGCTTCATCTCCCCAGAGGTTTCATCACCTGCAAACCACTTGATGTCTGGTTTTCTTTCCCAAACTCCTGTTGTTGTTTTTTAAATTATCCTAATAGAAATTATTTGAGAATAGATAGATGATAAATAGAGAGAGAGAGAGAGAGAGAGAGAGAGAGAGAGAGAGAGCGCAAAATTCTTCTCATAGTAAAAATGTGTTCAAAAGCAAAGCTTCATGTAAAGGAAACTTGAGGTATGGTGGGTAAATAAGGAAAGCTATTATTTTAAAGGAAAATGCATTATGGAATTGAGCCAATAATTTATTTTCTAGTTGGACTCAATTTGTTTTTCTATCAAAATACAGAGTCATACTAACTTCTACATGTATAATTGCTATAATGGTTCTATTTCTACTTCTTTTAAAACTTTATATATAAGAACCTAGCTATATCTCACTATATATATACTCTTCTGCATTTTTGGCAATTCTCATAGATCCATCAATTTGCCTAAAGTAAGAATAACACAGAAATAAAATCCTTGAATATTTTAACATATTCCCTGAAAATGTATTAATGACTTTACAACATGACTATAAAATATACCATTTTCTAAAAATGTTCTAGGTAGAAGGGGCTGTTTAAAAACACATCAGTGGAAAAAGAGAGGAAAGTTCAAATCACCTGTATCAAACCCCCTCATCTAACATATAAGGAAAATAACACTTGAAGTAGTGAAGTGATTTTTTGCAATGTACACATCAGATGATGGCAGAACCATAGAGTCTATACATGCCATGCCTTTTAAGGGAAGAATAACGACAAGTGGCACTCCCTACCTCAAGATGCAGCTCTCCTGATGGTGTGTTGGACTGTATCCAAACAACCAAGACACAGGACCAGTTATTACAAACAGGCTATTAGGTATTCCCTTTCAGTAATTTTGAATTTTAAAAAAGAAAAAGAAAAATGATACAGTTCAATCCAGGTTTTTTGTAAAAGGATTTGTAATAGATTTCTGGTGTGTCTTATCTCCAAATCTTAAGAAGTTTCATGTAGCTATCAGATATGTGAAAGAGCCATCAAAAGAATATGAATTCAAGTATTTTAATTATGACATATAAGTCACATTCCAACTTGTTTCACAACAGTGTAAATTCTTTATAAAAACAGAAAAATAAAAGTAATCCTCACTCTGTTAAAGAGAATATATTCTCAACAATAGTCATGCATTGTGTATGTGTATGTACAAATAGTGGTCATGTTCTAGTAAGAACAAGCATGGGCTTTGGAGGCAGGCTAATCTGGACTCAAATCCTGACTCAGTCATTCTCTGACCTTGGGAAGTTACTTAACTTTGAATCTATTTCTTCATTAGAGTTGGTTGAATAGTGTCCTCCATGAAGATATATCCAAGTCCTAATCCCTGATACCAGTGAATGTGATCTTATTTGAAAATAGGATCTTTGCAGATATAATTAAATTAAGGGTCTCAAGATAAGAACATGCCAAATTTAGAATGGGCCCTAAATCAAATGACCAGTGGCCTTATAAGAGAAAGAGGAAGGAGAGCTGAGACCCAGAGACCCAGTAACCCAAAGGGGAAGGCCCAGAGGGGACAACAGAAGCAAAGATTGGAGTAATGCAGCCCCAAGCCTAGAAACCAACCACACAAACACCTCGATTTTGGCCCCCAAAACTATGAGAGAATACATTTCTGTTGTTTTAAGCCACCAAGTTTGTGGCAATTTGTTATGGCAGTGCTAGGAAACCTCAGGGTTGCTATGAAGATCAAAGAAGATGATCGGAAGGCAGCTAGCACACTGCCCACTCAGTAAAAGCTAGCTCCTTTGTTCCCCCTTCTCCTTCTGGGCAGTGAGAATGTGTATGGGGTAGATCTTCTGGTGAAAATTCAAGCTGGCTACTGATCATCCTTATAGGTCCGCAGCAACAAAAGGTGATCTCTTGGGCCTCCCACATCGTTCCTCCTGCTGGGAAGTACCAGGGCCTTTCTCTCTGATGGCAACATGTCAGTACCAGACTGTTTGGTGCACACTTTTCCTCCTATCTGTTTCACTGCCTGTCTCTGCCTCCCAATAAGGCTCTGCCCTTGCCTACTATGCTGCTGGTAGAGAAAACCAGCTCTGCAGGGAGAGCTGGGCTAGGCAGCAAGACACTGGGTCTTATAATCCCAGTTCATATTACTGTCTCCCTGAATGACCACTACAGCCCCTTCTTGGCCTAATGCAAAATATCCCACACATCCTTTTCCCTTTGGACTTGTTTACTTTTCATTTATTATTTTCTTTAAGAAGTCGATACCAATGTAGTAAAAGCTTTCCAACCTCATTTAATTATCTCGTTATAAAGAAGTGAAGACATGTCACCTATTTCATTCTTTTTTTTTTCATTTTTATTTTATATGAAAGATGCATAATCTAATATAAATAAAAATAAGGAACCAGACCTATTTAAGCCCTAGGTTGAGTACCAACTAATGATATGTCTATACACCAAAGCAGGACACAAAAACAAACAAAAACAAATGAAAAAAGAACCTTTTGACTACTATGAAATTGATGTTGTGGCTTGAAATTTTATTCGAAATCATTTTTTCTTAGAATTCCACCTTTTTCTCTATTTATAATTAATCGGCTAAGAACTTGTGTGCAAGTAGACACAGCCAGACTGCTTGGCAATGATCTGTTTTCCTCTCATTCCACTAAACTCACATTTGCAAAGTTAAGAAAAACAGCAGATATATAAATAAATAAATGTATGTATCTGCACATGTATGTCATTTGTCATATATGTTTCATATATGTCTCATAAATGCTTGCATATATACCCCTATTTAATTTATTGGGATGCAATTAATAGATACAACAAAGGCTAAGCATTTTTAGTTCCTTGAAATACAAGCTCTAAAAATTCAGGTGGTATTAAAAGCTTAATCCTCCCCTTTGCAGAAAGGAAGAAACCTCCTCCACCCTCTTCCTTGTTTCTCTCATGATTCAAGTAGACAGTTTAATAACTTCAAACCCATACTATAGTTATATGAAAAGAAAAATGGAGAAGTATCCCCTTCGAATGCAAACATGCAGATGTGAGAGGAGACAAGGTTTATGTTCCTGCTAGCATGAATATAACCTTCAGCATTAGGTCCAAGAAGAAAAGAAAAGAGACAATAAGGATTGTTAATTAGACACTATGTCATTCCATGCTCTATGGAATGGTGCTATTTTACAAGTGTTACAGCATTGGATCCTCACCATAACTGTAAGAGGTAGACATTATTATCTCTATTTTACAAATGTGGTAACTGAGGCTTAGAAAACTTAAATGATGTAGGTCATCCATAATTGGATGATAAAGAAATAAAACTGACACCTGCCTCCTTATAACATCCCCTCCACCTGGAAAAGTACTCTAGAGAAAGGATTCAGGAGCGACCGAGGAAAACGGGCATGGTCATTCATAGTTGGATGGCCAAACAGCCTTAAAGAGAGATAGCTTCATTACCAGCACAGGGAAAAAGCTCCTGTGCTTAAATCTGATTACAACACAGTTTAAATCCATTGAAACTTATCCTGATATCAAAAGACAAGCTTTGCATACTCCAGTTCTGAAACCTTTGAAACCTTAGTCATAAAGCAGCAGGTGTGGGCTCCACTAAATTGTCCTGGAGGATAACCACACTGCCCCAGTGCCAAAGCTTGCCCAGGATTTTCCATGTGCCCTCCAGTCTTTATCTGCTTTATCTAGTGGGGGAAGGGAGAGCACAGAATAGATTACATGTTGTTTTTAAGTCAGTAAAGCCTAGAGGTTTTCCAGCATGGTTTTCCCAAACCATGTGTTCTCACAAGAATCAATCAATGGTGTCTATGCTGGTATCTTGACTGTCCTAGGCTTATTAATACAACCAGTGGTTATTTACTGAGGAAGCCCTCTCAGTGGGGCATTGTCCTGAAGTAGATTCAAAACTAGTATAAGAAAGAGCTTTTACCTTTAGAGAGCTTGCAGTCTAGTGGGTAGACACATCAATCTTTTAGTAAGTAATTACAATTTAACTCTCACCATTCTGTCAATTAGCCTGTCAGGAGAGAAGAGAAATCTGTGTAGGCTGGAGAGATTGGGCAAAATAGGAAGGAGGGGCTGGCTTATGAGGGACCTTAAAGGTTGAAGGAGGGGATTTGGGTAGAGAAAGAGGTAGGATGGGGGATGGGGAAGGACATCTGGTATTGAAGACAGAGCATAAAATGAGTATTGTGTATATGGTAGGCAAAGAAGGAAATAGCAAACAAAACCGGTAAATTCACAGAGTTGTTGCTGCTGGATCTTTTCCAGGCCAGGATGCCATGTTTACATCATATACTTAATTCACCTCCACCTGAGAAGCACTTGAGAAGAAAATCTCTGACTTGGGACTATTAAAATCTCACTTTGCTTTTTTCACAAATACATTTGCCTACTTTTCATAGCTGTTTACATGGAGGGTAAACAATCTGTTGCTTCAAGATGAAATGTAATTTTAACCCATTTCAGTGAATAAGTAAAACAGTGGTTGAAAGTTTATGAATATAAGATCTCCCAGTGAAGGAAGAGAACCGGGCTGTCTCAAGACAAGAAGCTCAAGATGGGTCCTGGTAAATCTCTGTGTTCTACCTATGAAAGTGTCCTCTGCTTAAGAAATATACATTTCAGTAAGCAATAACTGAACAAAATTCTTGGAAGCTTGCTTCTTAAACTGGAGATCTGTGGATACGATCATACATACAATTCGCCACAGCTCACAAAATTTTATGACTACATAGACTTGCACCAAAACGAGGGGGTAATTCTGCAAAAATTAAAGTTTCCACCAGATTCTTGTTATGGAACACAAATGTAGTCTCTATAAATGAGAGATAGTTTTCTTTTTCTTTCTAAATTATGTCTACAATGGAGTGGGAGACCACTGTCAGTCATGGAACTAGGTGACAATAGATTGCACCCAAATCACACACTTTGGAGAGTCTTGGTCCTGTAAGCCTTGGTTTCCTATCCAATGTCTATCCCATCCTGCTCCATTCTGCCCTCTGGTCTTAACACATCTAGAACCCCGGTAAAAGTCCTTCCTAAAAATTTGACAGTAGTAGCCAGGAAAAAAAAAGTAATGAGAAAAATGACCATCTATACTTTTTAAAAGGGTGAGGATTTGACTTTGAAACATGAAAATTTCTGCCAATGTCTTAAAATTAGACAGTATGTCTTATTTTTCTTAGTTTATACAATGTCCACCACAATAGCTGAAACACAGGTCTCTCAAATGTTTGTAAACTCTTGCAAGTCTTTACTATGAATACTGAGTTCAAATTATTCCTCTTTCTCTTTTAATTAAATAAGATCAAATTAATCATCTAATAATGTATCTTAAATATTGGGAAATAGTACAGCCACTTTAAAACAGTTCGGCAGTTTTTCAAAAAGTTTAACTTAGAGTTGCTATATTATCTAACAATTCCACTCCTCGGTACATAGCCAAGACAAGTACCATATGTCCATAAAAAACTCATTCACAAATGTTCATAACAGCATTATTTATAACAGCCAAAAATTGGAAATAACCTAAATGTCCATTAACTGATGGGTAGATAAACAAATGTAGTATAGCCTTGCAACAGAAAATTTTTCAGCAATAAAAAGAAATGAAGAACTGATACATGCCACAAAATGGATGAACCTTGAAATCGCCGTGCTAAGTAAAAGAAGCTAGACCTATATACTGTATGATTCTACATACTATATGGCCAAAAGGCCACTTACTGTATAATTTCATTTATCTGAAGTGTCCAAGATAGGTAAATCCATAAAGAAAGAAGGTAAATGAGTGGTTGCCAGGAGCTATATGGAAGGAGAATGGAAAATAACTGCTAATGGGTGTGGAGTTTCTTTGTACGAGATGAATATGTTCTGGAACCAGATAATGAAGGTGGTGTTACAACTTTGTAAATATACAACAAACTACTGAATTGTACATTTTTAAAGGGTAAATTTTATGATATATCAATAATATCTCAATAAAAAATATTTTGGAATTTGTGTGGTGAAGACGCTATAGGTAGAATATGTTGAGTTCTTCAGTGTAATGAAAACAATTAGTATCCCTTGATTCTTTTTCTTTGTCAATAAATATTAGAAAATGTATCGTAATTCTTCACCTATGTACAAAAGTTCTTTAAACATTTGTTATAGTATATAATTAATGAAGTTAAAATAATAATAATGACTAGCATTTATTGAATGCTTACTATGTGCAAATCACATTCGAAGTATTTTACAAATATTAATTCTTAAAAGAGTTAGAGGAACAACTCTATAAGGTGAGTACTATTCTTATTTCCATTCTCTATAGAAAAGTGAAGCACAGAGAGCGTACCCAAGGTAACACAGTTAGTTAATGGTGGAGCCAGGATCCAAGGCCAGGAAGCCTGGTCCAGAGCTGGCACTCATAACCACTATTCGATTCCACCTTTAATGAAAATAGGAAACAGATTAGAGTAGCAGAAAGAGTGCTAGATAAATCACTGCAAGTCCTAATCCAAGCCTGGAGCTCCTTAGCCTGCTTCTCGTGATCTAAAAAGTAAGGGTATGGTGCAGCCTTATCTCTAAGTCTCCAACCACTCTGAATCTCCATTACTCTGTACTAAGTCACTGGTAAGCCAAGAAATATTCAGGTGCAGATATTCTGTCACTTAGTATACTATGTACATTAGGAACTTAAACTTCATAATATGTTATAGAAAACAACTAAGAATTTTAGAATTAAACAGCTGAGAAAACCTCAGGGACTAAATAACAAGGTTGGCCCCAAATACCAGTCACTTTTGTTTTTTATGTTAAAAAATGGCAAGGGGAATTCTGTTCATTCTCCCTTATAATCAAGAAATCATTCATTACATATTTTTTTCCTGAAATTTAATTCCACGATATCTCATTCAATCCTCAACGAATAAATATTGAAAGCCTTCTGTGTGCCTGACATTTTGAGGCCCTGAGAATACAATAAGAAATAAAGCCAAAAAAAGGGTGAGGTTCTAGCTCATTTTTGAAGGGGAGAGAGGAGATAACAATATACAAGTCAACCAATCAATAAACAAGATAATTTCAGTTAGTGATAAGTGCTAAAAAGAAAATAAAGCAGGGTGACATGATAACTGGCTGCTTTAATATCTGATAAAACCTAAGTTACTGTAGAGCAGAGATTTTGGTCTATTCTGTTCACCTATCTCAAGTGCTTAGAGAAGCACTCAACAAACATTGAAACAATGAATGCAAGAAAGGAAGGAAGGAAGGAGGGAGTGAAGGAGGGAGGGAGGGAGTGAGGGAGGAGGAAGGAAGGATTGAATAAACAAACCAACTAACAAAGTGAATAATAAGTAAATGGTGCAGTTCCACATTGTGGCAGTTACTACTAGCTAATCACTAAGGCAGTTTCTATTTTATTTTTTTCTGGGCCCATAGCTGTACTATAAGCATTAGTTTGCTAGGGTTGCCATAACAAAATACCCCAGACTGGGTGGCTTAAGAACAGAAATTTATTTTCTCACAGTTCTGGAGGCTGGAAGTCCAGGATCAAGGTACTGACAGGCTTGTTCTCTCCTGACAGTTTCCTCTCTCTTTGGCTTACAAATGGAACCATCTAACTTTGTCTTCATGTAACATTTCCTCTGATGTCTCTTTGTGTGTTCTACTCTCCTCTTCCTATAAGAACACAGTCGGATTAGATTAGAATATGCCCTAAACCTCATTTTAACTTAATTACCTCTTTAAAGGCCCTCTCTCCAAATGCAGTCACATTCTAAGGTACTTGGGGTTAGGACTTCAATGTGTGAATTAGGGGAGAAGGGCACAATTCAGTCCAAAACACTACATTCTCTGCCTCTCAGGGTTAGGTAGATATCAGTCACATGGCTACAGTTAGTGAATCTGAGAAGTAGTATATGGCACTTCCTGGCCTAATCCACAAAAACCTCCACACATGATCCTCCATGCTGTTTCCCCCATCAGATGGCAAGATACTGACCCCTGAGATGATGTTAGAAGCTACAAGGTAAAGATGACAAAGCCTCTAATAGCCTGGTCCCTGAAAATGGTAGAGCAGAGCCTCCCCTAAACCAGTGACATAGACATTCATTGGACTATTTATTATATGGAGAAAAATAAACATCTGTAGAGATATTTTTATTAAAGCAGCTAGTCTATCTTAACCAGTATAACCTCCATTACGTCTTCAAATCTCTTTAGTCTTCCCTAATAACCTTCTTTATTCCAGCTGAAGAGTGTTCTTTTTTTTTAAAGATTTCCTCGAAGGACAATGACTTCAATCATTTTTCATGCTCCTCTCTTCCTAATTTCTTTACTTCATTTTAAAATATAGAGCCTAAAACCAGGCAGAGGCCTCTTTAAACAAGTTTTCACTGTAATTCATTGGCACATACCAGATTGAGGTCTTGCATGCACTATTTATCATGAGATAATACAAAGACATAAAATTGGGAGACTCTCAATATTCTTGAACCCAGGGTTTCAATCTCAAAAACCTTTGCCTCTATGGCCCAACTCAGAATTGCCAACAGCTGTGTGGTTCGTATGCTAAATATATATGGGCACCAAGGAATAGCTGGCCAGGCAAAATCTGGGCTGCTGTACTCCCTGGACTAGGAACTACAAACGAGGTGAAGGAGGTAATGCAGGTGGGGGTGAGAGGAACCATTCTTCACTGCAGTGATCCCAAGAGCAATGCGAAATCCAAAAATAAACATTGGTTGACTCCAGTGCCCTTGAACAAGTATGCAAAGTCACTGAATAACAGAGCCAGCTAATCTAAATGCCCATCTAAACGTCTGAGCTGCTAATGTAGGTGGCCAGGACTATAACTTCTATATAAATTTACCAGAAAGAAATATGATGATTTTATATCACTTATATCAGTAACAGATGACATCTGACCAATTTTAAAATGTCATAGTTTTCTTTTAGGAACACAAAAATAAAACTCGGAACTTGGGTGATGAAATACAAGCAGTAGCCTACCTTGAATTCATTCCTTCCTTCATTCATTCATTCAACATCATTATTCATGCCTAATAGATGCCACATACCTCGTTAAGGACTAGAGATAAATACACTAGTAAAATCCAGTCCCTTCTCTCAAGGATTCCACAATCTTGAATTTGGGGGAGGAGTTAAGGAGAAAAGCACAAATAAAAATGGGATAACTTTTGTACTGGCATTACGGTCAGATATTCTGGGAACTCAAAGAAGGAAATGATCAACTCCCTGCCAATGGAAAATGGAGGCACAAAAAATATATACTGGCAAGACCCCAAAATAAGTGTCAATTGAACAGAATCATCCACACTTCATTTTAAAAGAAAGAAACCTTTATCCAAATGGGTGTAACGATGTAAAATCATTCCACCACAGACATAAAAGGGCAAGAGAAAATCAAGTTTGGGAGCCATCATCAGAGGAAGTCCTAGACATCCTCACTGCCCCTCCTGATGTGGTCTCCTGCCTGTGTCCCTAATATTGACTGCAGAACACGGCTCACTGCCATGCATTATACCCTTGTGGATCTGATGGGAGCAGAAATCAGGGAGAGGGCTGCGGCTGATGATGGAATAAATCTGAAAACAATGACTTATATTGGCTTCTGGCCCAATTTTATTTCCTAAGAAAGTGTCTCCCAAGTTTCTGAGGCACCATTTTTCTCTCTGGTTATCTCCAGCTTTCTCCAGCTAAATCTGCTCCTAAGATTCTCACTACAATGCAAAAATGCAAATCCTTAACATGGCCCCACTTCCAGGATAGCTGATCCCAGGCTCCATGAACATACTTCCATATCTGATGGATCACATTCTGTGGGAACATTTCATTATTTATCATCTCCCAACTACAGAGCCGACTCTTCACCCTGGCTGATTGGCATTTTAAATTCAGTGGTGCTTGAAAAAACTCTGAAAATAATTGGCTTAAAAAAAAAAAGAAAGAAAATAAAATGAGGGATTAAGTCATGAACATCAGTGTCCTAGGCCATAAGTATTTTTTGATTTTTTAAAATATTTTAACCAGACTTACTTAAAGCAAGTATCTTTTATAATTGGAAAAATAGGGATTATAGTTCTAATTATTTTTATGGTTAGTGAAATGACAAACTCTTCAAACTCCCTTCAGAAGAGTGACCAGGTCTGAGATTGAGAATGTCAGGTTTGTGAATGTCTTTTCTCCTTGTCAGATTCCTCACATGGTCAATTAAAGCTACTTATACTTTTTCCTGTAACAAGGACATGTACTCAGTGGGAACTAGACTGAAACCAACACATTATTTTCATGTAATTCAGCTGAACAATTTTATTTCTTCCCAAGGCTGACTTGGGGCTCATAACCAGTAGATATGGTGGTGGCAAGGATGTTTTGAGTAAGACCCTCCACTGGTCTACTGGATTTGGGCTTGGACACATCCCCGAATGACTTTGTTAGAGGTAAACTGAAGGTGAACTAAAATTCCTGTAATGAAAATAGTTCAAACAGATCTTCAGAATCTCTTGAGTCATGAGATAGCTGAATAAATTAATATCACGAAAGGGCAGCAATAGCCAGACTCTAAGGTCACCTCCTGGTGTTTGTGCCCTTGAATCGCCTCCCATTGGTTGACTGTGGGCTGGACTCAGTGACTCACTTCTAACAAGAAGAATGAGAAGTGATAGTGTGTGAGTCAGACACAAGGCCATAATAGGCCATAACAGGCCATGTGTGCCACCTCCATCTCCCTTAGGGAAGCTAGCTGCCATGATGTGAGCAGCTTTTGGAGAGGACCACGTGGAAAGCACCTGAGGGCTCCTGACAACAGCCTTCCATGATAAGCTTGTAAGCAGATGCTCTCCAGCCTTCAGACGCCTGCAGCTGCAGGGCAGCTTCCGGTCTGCAGCCTCACAAGAGACCTAGAGCCAGAGCCATCCTGCTACATCCCACAGAAAAGAGATAACAAATATTTTTTATTTTAAGCTGCTGTATTTGGGGAAATTTTGTTACTCCACAGTAATACAGAGGCTAAAATGCGTCCATTCCGGGACATGATGTGAGGGGTGCCAAGAATGTGCCACACCTGTTCAGTGACTTCCCCCATTGTCTCTTGGGCCTGAAATGTTTCAAGTCCTATCTAAAATATGTACGCAGTTACTCATACATTGAGTACCTTCTGAGTGCAGTCAGGATATCAACTGTTAGGCAAGGCAATTTTTCTCTTCTGAAAACCTCATTTTTCTTCTCCTTAAGAACCAACCAGTTTCCCTGTCAAAAACAGCTTTCAAAGCCACTCCAAATTAAGGCCAACAACTGAATCCCAATCCCAGCTAGAAGTCGGAGGTCTCCTATTATGAAGAAAAACCAGGGCCTGAAGTGGCACTTCATGGAATGTAGTCACCCTCCCTTCAGTTCCCCCTAAATTTAAATAGAAGCATTCCACTCTGCCCTCTTAAAATTAAGTGCTATCACAAAGCAGACACTGGAGCATAAAATACCTTTTTATTTCACCAATTTGAATACCAGAGCTTTGCCTTAAAGGGCCAGGCAACCTGAAGCTTTTCAACCAAAACAAGGCACCAGATTACTTGAGGCAGATGATATTTCATCTTAAGCATCAGGTATATTGTCCTTAACATCAAGGATTCTCACAGGATTAGCACTAAGTAGTGCCTATTACTATATTAAAGATAAACCATTTGCATGTCATTAACAAATTTCACCCAGGTAGGGTTAATCTCTCAGTTTATTTTGTTTGTTTAACAGCCAACAGGTTCCTTGCTCACTGAAGTAAAAGGCAGGAAATTCAAATATTTTCTTCAATCCAGTCACTTGAACCAAATGCTAATATACACATTCTTTTCCCACCATTATTACTGTCATGCTCTTTATAGGACAATATACTATCTTTGACATAAAAATATTAACTAAGAAAGATTTCAATTAGTCAAATATAAAAACAAAGAGACATATACTTAAGGTTTGGCTTGGCTATTGTTAAATGAAGCCATAAACTGGTGAAATGAAGTCATAAGCTGGTCATACAAATACACATTTTCAATAACAGGATTTTTTTTAAGATTTTAAAAAATAATTCATACCTTTGTTGATTCCACATGTGCCATTTGCAATTTAACATCAGAAAATAATCACTCCAAATGGTTCTGCCCGCTATGATTCACTACAGTGAATGATTCTGCCACTCACAGCAAATCAGAGAGTGGTTCAGAATGGCTTATTTTCCTGCTCCAATAAACTATGACTAGGCATTCAGCAGATTTTTCTTTTGTTTCTTATTATTTTGCAGAGTCGAGAACAAATATGAAAAATAAAAGAAATAACTGAATGGGCCACTGCTTTCAAAACTTATTTAGTTTTGCTCATTTATGTCAACCTTGCTATAATTCACTTCCATTCTCCAGTTTTTCTGGTGAGTTTTCCATATCATGGAACCCTTGCCACAAGATGCCCATTGTCATTCAGATCTCAAGGCACTGCTTACCTTTTTACATAAACTTTAAGCACCCACTGCTAAAGTGGATGTGTACAATAAAGTATTTCATTGGCTTTCTATTCTGGAGATGACTGGCAAAAAAAAAAAATCTCCTTTGTTGCATTAATTTTGTATCATTAAATCTATCCAGCAAGTATCAAACCACCCACTTAGCCATTCTGGGTCGCAGTCCAGAAGTTGATTACATGCAATAACAATGAGGACTTTTGACAGCTTTCAACATATTGTTTTGATTAATTTAAGATTTTTTTTTAATTGTATACTTTTCTGAATTCAAGATTCTAAAGCCATTAACTACTAAGAAATAGCTGTTGCAATTCCCTTGATCTATCTACTCTCAGGACTCCAGGAATTATCTATATGAAGTATTCAATATACAATGCTTAAACCTGGCTGGGAAAGCACCCAGTGTCTCTCTCCCCAACCTTATACTTCCAGAAAATAATACTTAATGATGGGTCCAGTCATTTTTCATGCCAATGTAGAGAGTTAATGCTATCCTACCATCCTGTCACTTTCCAAAACATCTCTCTCTGTCTACACACAAAAAAAAATCATACAAACACACACAAAATCACACACACACACACACACTCACACTCACACTCACATTCACACACACACTCACATTCACACACATATACTTATTACCTGGAGACTCCAAAGGAAGGAATGCCTACATCCAACAAGCAGGGACTAAATTAGGACACCAAAAAAACATTATATTGCCTAAACTAGAGTTACACAATGTATATTTTTTAAGTCATATCACCTTCTATATGCCTATGTTCCATAGGGTAAAGCTCTAAATAGACTACTGGGCTCCAAATTGTTTTGATCAAACAAGTTTTTTAAAATTATGAGCATAATACTATGTAGATATATAGATATATATGTAGCTATATATAGATATAGATATTCTACTGCAAAATGCAGAACAAAAATTAAAATTAGGATAGGAAAGAAATAACATACATAGATGTTTAGTATATGACTACCACACCCTCAACAGATCACCTGCATACCTCCTGGGATGTATACTCCCCACTATAACTGATACACCATTTTTCTGCCCTTTAATAGTTACTTGTCTGGTGGTAAAAAAAAAAATACAATATATCTGCTACTTTCATAGAGATTTTGTAGTTCATAAAACATTTTCATATACATTTTCTCAGGTAATCCTCACAAAAACTGTTTCCTCTTCTTACAGACTAGGAATTTAAGAAACATAAGTGCCTCAAGATCACCCATATAGACAATGGCTAAGTTAGATTAGAAACCAGGGCTATACTACAGATACATGGCAGATTAAATAGGCTTTTATGTGCCAGTCTGAAAACCACACCACCACTTTTCAATATTACTTCTAGGGGAAAATGCTTTCTGAGTTCTAATTAACTGACTTGTAAAGAAACTTTTAGAAGATAACCTAATCATAAATTAAGGCCTACACGTATTACATATTTCAAAATAAATGTTTTTTCATGCAGGATTATCTGAACCTTTTATTCCGCACCTAATGCCAAAGAGTAAATCATATAAATATAAAGTCCTACCAAGCAGTGCCAAGATAACCATGTTCTACAAGACTATCAGCAAATACTCAAGGCAGCATTTCTACCCTTAGATGCTCCCTCTACTTATATATCCAATTTCATGTCCTAAAATAAACAGACCACTTTTCTTTATCAGTGTTTAAAAATAAGAGGGAAAAAAATCATTTAACTATGTAAGCATTATATGTTAGCCCTGCAAAATTATCCTTTTCTTTCAAAGGCAAATCGTTGCAAAAGCAGAATAGAAAAAGTCTGGAATGATGGTGGTTTTGGGTCTAGAAAGGTGGCTGGAGAAACTAAAGTGTTGTTGAGCTTTCTCTCTGCCATGAAAGGTGAGCCACACACCCTGACTTCTGCTGGGCTCCCTTGAGTTTTCCCTTGAGAACCTTATTTTCTTCAGATTGCCAGCACTGATTAAATAATACTTTTACAATGCATTTTACTTTTTAAAACATGTAACTTCTTTGGCCTAGTAATCTGATTTCTGTGACTCTATTCTAAGAAAATAATTTAAAATATCAAAAAATCTTTTAAGCATAAGTATTTTGCCATAATGTTATTTATAAAATGGAAACATAAAAAGCAACTGAACGCCAACAATAAGAAACTGATGGATACACTCCATGATATATAATGTATCTATTTAAAATGATGGCTACAAAAGCCATACAACCACATCAAAAAAAGTTTATGGTATATTAACTGGCAAATGCAGAATATAAACTGCATACACGTTGTAATTATAACTACATAAAAATATTATAAGAAAAAAATAGGTTAACAGTAAATGGACCAAAATGAATCAACATTTTGGTTAGGGTTAATGGAATCATTGGCAATTACTTTCTTTTCTATATTTTCCAATTTTCTCTAGTGTAGGTATATTATTTTTTATAATAAAAGTGGGTTTTCTAAAAACCATCTAATCATTTATAAGAAATTTCCACAAAAAATATAAATAACTCTATCCAAAAAAGGAAATAATATATACAGTGATCTAAAAAGAAAAACCAAATAGCAATAAACTGAAAAAATGTTCAATCTTCAAGAGTAATAAGAGAAATTTAAATTAAAATATAATTAAAATCTAAATTAAAATATAATTCTATGCCATAAAATTTACCAAAACTTAAGTTTATACATTTTGTTATTAGGATGTACAAATATTGAAATTTTCATATGAAGATGGTAAAAGTAAAAATTGGTACAATCACTCTGGAGAGAAACTTGAAACCATCTAATAAAACTGAAAAATGTGATATATCTATATACATATGTATAAACTTTACACACATACACATAAAAATTACAATCATGTTCATTGTGACTTTGTTTAAAATAGTAAAAAATTAAAAACAACTTATATTTCCAACAATAAGAAAATGGATCAATAAATTTTTCTATTTTCATGATATAATATTATAAAGTAATAAAAATGAGTGGATTTGACCTATACGCAATACATAGATATATATCATAGAGAAAGCATAATATTGAATGGGAAAGGGAGCATTTAAAGAAACTTGCAATATATGCACAAAAATGCTATACTAAAGCTACATACACTATAGCCATAGTGTTAAAATGTGCATGGGGGAGCTAAACACCAAATTCAGGACAATGACAACCCTGGAAAGAAAGAAAAATAAACAGAATTGGGTTTGGTATTCCAGAGGACCTCAGTTCTAATCAGTAATGCTAAAAAAAAAAAATTGAAGCAAGAGTAGCAAAACATTAGAGACAACTGGATACATATTTGCAGATACAGTGTGACCATTATTTTCTTTTTTTGGGGGGTGCTTAATATTTAAGACAAAGCATTGTAAAGAAACAAGCACATAAAACTGACTCATCATTTCAAAGAATGAGAATTGCCTCTCAAAGTTCCAAAATCCTAGGTCTAAAAGAAATATACAGAGCTCAAATTCTTAGAGGATGATCCAGCTAAGCAAAGTCCTCTGCAGCCTACTCTGTGGTATAAGGCATGTTAGAAATGTTGCTTCTACCTTTGTATTTGTCTAAAGAAGTGGGGAAGGGGATAACCCACCAGAAAAGATTGCAATTTACTGTGGCAGGGGAGTTCCTTCTCAAAAGCACTCACATAGTCATTTCAAGTGCTTCGACCACACATATTGATGTTTAGCTGTGTAGCAACATGAATCCAGTATCTTAACATCTCTGCCTCCTAGAAGATATTGACTTATCTGACCCACAATAGTCTGGAGATTATCAATGCTTCCAGAAACCACAAGCCCTCCAGAAAAGAGTCATGCGTGGAAGGACCAGGGTCTCTACTGTCTCAGAAAGGCCTCCTTCAACACTCTGAGAGCTGCACTTACCCCACAGGCCCACACTTTAGGAAAAAGAGGTGACTACTTTGAAAGGGGTCAAGTTCTAAATCTCTGCCTGTTATTAAAGGCAATGTTATTTTGTCTGTTTGTTTCAGCAGAGGGAGCACCCTGGCAGACAAACCAGAATTCAAAGGTAATTGGCACACGAGACATCACGGGCACAAGAGCTCTGGCAGCTGGGCAAGCAGGCACAGTGGGTGACCAGCCCCACCTGCTCAGAACACTACCACCACGTGCAACTGCCACTGACCAGCTCTTGTATCAAACACCAAAAGGGCAGGTTCTCCATTCGAACTAACAATCTGAATAAGAAGATTTAAGTATTGACATATTCCATGTTTCGATCCACCATTCCCTTGAAAACATCTTTTGCGAACAAGCCCCAAAATGGTCAAGACAAATCAGTTCAAATTGTGTGTTGTCTGACCTCTTGGCCATCGAGTCTGCATCTGGAGGCACATTTGGAATGTGGAGCAAATCATACT
>PVKZ01002350.1:0-235802 GCA_004027375.1 Macroglossus sobrinus
CTCAGGCCCCAGATCTTCAGAGCACTAGCCCCTCTGGGACCATGCATAATAAACCTGGGTTCTCTTTCTCTCTGAGTAACTGCTTGGTTTTTTGCTGGTCTGATTTTGGAGCTTTGAGGATTTTTCCACAAGATTACCCCAAAAGTGAGTGTGGATCAAAAAAATTAAGGGGTCCAAGAGTGCTTTCAACCTTTAGTATCAGGGAGAGAAGGAGAAAGTAGCAATATGAAGCTAATGAAGTAGAAAGAAAACAATGAGATTGAGATATCAGGCAGGACTAATGAAGTGTTCCTAGGTAGAGTGTCTTATGAGCTGCTGAAAGGTCACATAAGATGAACACTGAAAATCAGCCATTAGATCTAACAAGATGGATGTCATTTTGTAATCTGGAAAATAGTTGTTTTGGTAGAATACTGAAGACAAAAAAATAGAGATAGATAAATAAGAGGGACAGAGGAGGTAGGGATGAGGGGAAGAGTGGGGAGGAGAGGAGAGGAGGGAGGGGAAAAGAAGGAGGGGGAGAGAGAGAGAGAGAAAGAGAGAGAGAAATGGCTAGGATATAAATGTTCAAAGAATAAGGAGCAACACAGGATCTGCTAAATGATTTCAACAAGAGGAAGTAATTACCATTATATTATGTATGTTTAAGCTTCACCCCAGTTAACTTTTCCATTTCAAACTTCATAACCATGGTGTTCTTGATAACACATCTTATCTTTAAAATTTTTCCAGAATCTGAGCATTAAAGATAGTCTATAACAGAGGTATAGGCCATACTTGTTCACATTATTACAAGTGTGGGATAATGACAAATGCTGAATTTTTGAGATGGTGCAATTTGTTAAAATAACAAATATTTTTTTCTAGCTGGTGGGGTTCTGAGGGGTATTTTTTGTTTTCTTTTGTTTTTTCTTTGTTTTCTGTTTCAAGCCCATAGCAAATGTCACTATCAGCAAGGAAAAGAAAATCATTTGTATCAGGGCAGGAAACAAAGAAGATAACAAAAGAACCATGTAAGCCAACTACAACCTTCTTTCCTCTGATCACTGTCCTTTCGTAACTAGAGCTCAGTAATTAAAGAAAGCCTGGCTCATCTTTTAGATGCCTGGGAAAAGCAAGTCAGGGTAGAAAATGTTGTAGCTTAAGGAAAAGAAATGGATGTTTATTTATTTATTTATTTTTTACCTAAAATACTAAGTACTTAAAACAACATTGTAATTAAATAATCTTAGAGAGCTTTGGAACATCCATTTTTATGGCAACTTTCTGGGAACTAATTTTCACAAAATTGCTTATATTATCTTTTACCTTCATTTGTAAAATGCCTAAAGCAGCCAAGTATCTAATTTTTCTCTTGAGACTTAGAGATAATCTCATAATACATCTGAAGGGGGAAGCTTTGAACTGTGAGTATGGAGGGAAGGTCTGGAAATTTACAAGTTTTAGATAATCTTAATTACACATGATTGAGGTGCAGACAGTGTAGATGGTTCTTCCAATTTTTTTGCCTTTAAAGAATGGTTGCACTTCACAATACTCTCACAAATTATCTTATCGTGAAACTCCTGGCCTTCCAAGCATCTCTTCGTCTGCAGTCTAAAAAGAGATTGTCAGTTTGGGTTCTGACATATTAAAGACACTACCAGAAATTTTAGGTATCCTACAAAGTGGACAGATAGTTTGTAAAGGGAAATGGGTAATTTACGTATTTCTTGAACAAATAAGTAGAAATGCAAGCAGAGAGGAAGAAGCAGTAAATATGAACTTAAAAAAAAGTAGAAATAAGTAAAGCTAGTTCGTAATACTTGAGTAGTTCACAATACTTCAGACTCCCTTTGGCTTTCCTTGATTGTATCCAAAGCAACAGAAAGGAGGGAGGAGAGAAGAAAAAAATGTTGATTTTTCCTGGTATCCACCCCTTCTAAAGTAAAGCTGAATTTCAAAGGAGACTGCCTTTGGCTTTCCTTGGTTGTATCTACTTATAATATTAGCCAGGTTGCCATAGTAGCAGATGCTGTGGATGCCCCACTTCCTTTCTCTGAAGCCCCCTAACCAATGGCCAAACTCCAAGGTCCTTCAATTAAAACTTGCCCCTCCAGCACTTCCATATACCTGTCCCCACTAACCCCTTAAGAACCTGCCCCAAACTTCAGATTGGAGTTCAGGCTTTTGAGCAGTATCTTTTCTGTTCTCCTTGCTTAGCGCTCTGCAAATAAAGCGACTCTAATTTCTCCACTGCAGTTCCCAGTGTTTAGTGTCTTGGAAGATGAGAACTCCTGTCTGGTAGCACTTGATTATTATCAAACTTGAAATTCTTTTCATATAATCTATCATTAACGATGTTTGCCCTTCTCAGTAGTGTTTATTGTCACTGCCACTTTTTTATTGTCTTATCCTCTTTTTCTTATGAATTTTAAGAAGCATTTCTCAATTCTAATCCTTTAAAAATGTATAAAAAATATTTTTCTAGTGTTTTGTTTTGACTCGACAACACAGCATTTTGGTATCTATGTTTAAAGAAACAAAAGTAGCTACTGAAATTTTGCTAATTAGAAAACATATATATGACCAGGACAATATTCAAAAACAAACAAACAAACAAACAAACTCAAGTTCTAGAAAAAAATAAATATTTTAAAACAATTTACTCCTTGAATGTTAATCAACAGTGTAATCAAAACAAAAAAAAAGTTGGTGAACCAGTTGCTCAATCTAAAGAAAATACATAGAATACAGTACAGAGAGGGGGAATAATAAAGAGAACAAGAGACATGAAGATTAGCTCTTTCAACACAAAAGTAATTAGAGTTTTCTAAGAAAGAAAATAGCATGGTAAGGAGATAATATTCGACAGGATAGTGACTGAGCCTTTCCAAATTAAAGGGATGAATCCTTAAAATCTAGAATGTCTTGTTAGAAATAGTTAACCCTTTTGCTGATCTTGATACCATTGTAAAGTGTCAAAGAAGCCTGAGGACCATATGACTTCAGAACCATGTGGGAGCTAGAAATTATTACAGAGTTTCAAACCCTGACTCCGTTGACCGTCAGAAATACTGTAGCATATGGTCAGCTTGCTCGATTCAGGCATTTAGAACAAGGATTGCAAAACTTCAGGAGTTTTCATTTACAATGACTTCAGTATGAATTGTGTCCCTTGGAGCTAGCTACACAATGCATTGGCTTATTCATTGGTCACAAGGAGTGTCCAAGGCCATACCCTTGGGATATAAAAGCATACCCAGAGATATAACTTAAGGTGTTATTTCATTCTACTAAATTGTATTCTTAAAGTCCATAATGTTAAAATAATTGTTAAAAGACCATATAGTTAAAATCTTATTCTTGGTGTGGCAAGGAACAATTCAAAAGGAAGGAATCATCATGTATCTCCATCCTTTGTCAACAGAAGCCTTGTTTGAAACAGACTTTGTACCACAGATTTATTAAGCCTCTAGGTGCTACATAGGACAAATCAAGCCTATGTGGAAAAATCTTCAGTGTTATTGATTGGGTCATCTTGCCCTAAGGTGTTACTAAATGTGTTATTTCCCAGCTCTGTCACCAGGACCTGTCCTACTGAAGTGTCTTCTTTCCTTCAGAAAAGGAAGTTCTGCTTGAGTTTCAGCAGACATAATATTTCGTTGTTTTTTTTCTCAATAACTGAGAAATCAAAGAGACAGATTACTAACTCAAAAAAAAAAAAAAAAAGAGCAATGTAATTCTGAAACTGGTGGCAGAGGTTAGAAAGGCATGAAGTAGTGAACATTTTTTTTCCTGACTTTGTCTTATATATCTCCATGATTGCTTTGTATAAAGTTTTCGATCTCTACTTTGCTATAGATCTTGTTCACAAGATAAAAAGATAAATCACTTTTTTGTCTCCATTGTAGGTCTCTGTCATGCCTAAGTCTCTCAAAGTTTCCTAAACCTGATTTTTCTTTTCTAGATGTACAACAGACAATAATATAAAAGGAGACATCGATTCTACAATTTAAGGGCTCAGGTTTAGCCACTAAATACCAGTTTTGTTCATTTTTGGATATTATTGATGAGAAAGGAGGAGGCTATCTTACCCTTATTTTTAAGCTACTTCCCTGTTTTAGATTCCTTAAACAGCTGAAATAACCTTAGCATTCCAGTCAAGTCCTTAGGACAAACTACTTTGTCACCCAACTACCATACTGAACTTCAAATTAAAACTAGTTAAATAAGAAGGGAGAACAGAGTTCCTTTATCCTTTGTACTCTGTAACTTTGAACTTGAAACTAAATGCAATTGCCTGGTGTCTGCTTGCTGTGAGGTAACCTCAAAGGCAAACTCTTTCAAATGACTGGTTTTCCAGGTTACTTCTTAATGGTACTACCAAAGCTCTTACACCCATACTGTATGAGCTTTGTATAATTGGCTTAATGAATAAATCCTTTAATTGGCCCCCGAGAACTTTTCATCTAGAACTTTAAGAATTTTAAGAGGTTAGTCAACCTTTTGAACTAAGATCATCCTTGAATTAAGAATGTGTGTAACTTACTCTTTATACTATTTATTCATTTCTAATCAGACAATTCCTGATGCAAACCTTTGAAAAATTGTTTTCATTACTGAAGAGCAAAACATTTTTTTTCCCTATGTTGTGTGTTTTCTGACTTCATTTCTTCATGTTATTTTGCTTTTAAAACTCTCACCTCCTGGCTTTACAGAACAAACAGGCAGATTGTGAAAAGTATTTATTAAGTATCCACCAAGAATATTTAAAACACTGAGAATGACAAAAAAAAATAAATAGAATAAAAACAGTGCTGGGACTTTGGGGGCACTGTTTTAGGTAGAAAATTTATTGAAGGCTTTTCTGAGGAAATTGATATTTAAACAAAGTCCTGTCGATGTAAGAAATACCTAAACCTGTAGAAAATTTGTATTTGAGTTTATTAAAGAGTTTATTTGAGATAAATTGAGGACATATGCCAGGGGGCAAGATCTCAAATGCAGTTTTCAGTTTCTTTTATACATTTGAGATTAAGGAGGAAATGTAAAGAAGATTAAATAAATGTGGAAGAAAGCAAGGCAGAGATTGTATTATAAGATAGTTAAGATTATGTGCTCTCTTGGAGGTGGTCTGCTGTAGAAGGAGGGATGGTCCCTTCAGAAGGAAGAGTCTGAAAAGAGGCATTTCAAAGGTTTGTTAACCTGTTTGCCTAGAAGCACAGAAACAATGAACATTAAGGAAAAGAAAAGCCTTTAGTAAAGAAATTATATGTCTGGGGCATGACTACTCTCCATGACCTGCCAGGTAGACATTTATGATCAAATCACCCTGTGAGGTTACTTTTCATAGGACCCCTTTTTTTCATCCACAGTTCTGATGAAAAATAGACAGTCATATGAAAATCTAAGATGAAAAGAGAGAACAAAGCAGAAAAAAAAATCAGAGAGGTTCAGATAATCCAATATCTTTAAGACTATAGTAAAAAATCTGGGATTTCATTCTATTTCATTACATTCTACTTCAGTGGAAATTAATAAAAGCCTTTAACAAACAGGTGAGCCATATTTTAGAAAATATAACTACTTTCTAAAGAAAGGTGACTACAGTCAAAGAGAAACAAGCTGGATATTAGTTAAAGCAAATAAAGACAAGCTTTACACAGTACCTACTGTATTCGAAGACTTTTCATGATAAGAGAATTGAGCTTAATTCCAAATACAGCAAAGACAGCTGTGGATTTATAGCCAATACACCAAGTCAGAAAGTCAGTGGCTGAAAAATTATGAAGAAGAGACATTAAGAGTAAAAAGATTCTTATTGAACTGGCCTTAGGGGACTTTTTCTAAAGAATGGCCAATGACTTAGGTATCAAGCCTGGGAAATAAGGAACTTGATCATATATTAGAGTGATCTGGATATCAAGGGTGGGAGAGTCTTGCCAAGCTGACAGAATTCTTTGCTAAAACTTGGCTTCAGCAGGACCCAAGGATAAGCCCTCGTCCAAAAGGTAGCCCAGAAAAGCCTGTCCAAAAGAGAGAGTCTTTGCCACTAATTCTGTTTATGGACTGTAATTTAAGGGGCCTAAAGAATCAAAGTAGAAAAACCTATTAGGGTTAGGTAGTTGCAAGCATGAGCAACAGGAGCGAAGGTCCAGCTCTGTAACCACAGAAACTTCTCTTGAAGACCTTCCTTAAGGACCTCCCCAAAACACTGCCCTTTTAGTGTTATAAATTACTCAAAATTCTAGAGCACAAAGGCCATAAAAAGCTGCTGGCTAAACCAGCTACAAACACATGCACAGAAAGTACTGCCCCTGACTTCAACCTCATTATAACCATCATTATAATCTCATGACTACACCTGGAAGTTCATGAATCTAATTATAACTGACAGAGTTCTGGGTAAGCTCATGGGCAGTAGGCAAAGTGTTATGTAGCAGCCAACTGTCAGTCAAGGTGATCTCATATAGGGATCATCTAAGATCTCCGATTATGGTCAAATATAAACAGACCTTCCCATTTCTGCATTGTTATAGCTCTCCAGGCTGGAAACCCACCCCTCCCTTTGGGGAATACTATCTTCTCTCTTCATCTCCTAAATTCCACAGGGCTGCAGCCTTCCTTAGCTTGCCCTATCTCCTTCTAAAATGTACTTTCAATAAATCTTACTTTTTCTAAACCTCGCTGACCTGTAATTTTTTGCTGTGTTGGCGGGAAGAACCGAGGAACAACACACAACACAACACAACACAACACAACACTGTCCTCCACTGTCCTCCTCTGCCTCCTCCCCCACACCACTGGGGCCATGCCAGATTTGACTTCAACCCAATGGTGATATTAGAAGTCTGTTACATTAATCTAAATGAGAGATAGTAGTAGCTTTAGCCGTGAAAAATGTAAAGAAAAGGTTGAGGACAAAACTTTTAAGGTAACCCTGACTGAACTTTACCATCAGAAAAGAGGAAATCCAAGGATATCAGGCAAACTCCACCCTTTAGACTGAGTCACTGGTAGAAACAGTGTCAATTACAGAGACAAACTGACTTGCAGAGCTGGGGAGACATAGAGAGGAACCTTCAACAGAGATGGGGTTTAAAGCTGTGGGACTAGAGAGAATTAGTTGAGTCACAAACAGAAAGTCATGCGGTTTCCTCTGAACTTTTCTCATAAAGGATCAGGAAAGTACTTGGAAGCCCTCATAGTAAATACTTTCACGTAATCACCATGTAGGAGATGTAATGGGCTGGCACATATTATATGGTTATTCGGTGTACGCTTTATGTTTTGCAAGAGAAAAAAAGCGGGCAACTAATGCACTGAATATTTAGTCTGCCATGACCCGTGATACATTTTCTTCAAAATTGTTTCATTTAATTGTCTCCAGGAAGTAGCTATCATTTTGAGAGAAAAGGAAACCAAGCCTTAAAAAGAAATATGACAACTTTCTGATAATACTGAAGGGCCAGAGTTCGAACCCACAGATGTCTGGTTAAAAAGCTTGTGCACAGCTCATTAAAGGAAAATATCAAATCTGGTACAGATGAGAATGAATACCACCCTAGTATATAAAATTAAAATTCTACAGTAACCTTTCCCCTGGATTATAAAGAGCTAAAACTAAGATCCACAGAACAGGAGGAACTGGCTTTGAGATGAGCTTTTAATTCCAGTGACCGCCCCACTAAAGCACTCTGTCTTCTTCAGGTTTCCCGGATGTGGCTGCTGAAGTTGGGAGCATCGAATGGAAAGTGAAGTTAAAAATGGAAAGTTTTACTGTCTTTTAAAACCCCATCCTGGAGACATGTATGTCCTTCAGAATTAATGACAACTTTGGTTATTTGAAATAAAATGCCTTATTTCACTGTTTTACGGCTCATTATGTTGCACATTAAGGAGCTATAGATGAGCTTTTGTTTTATCAGAGTTTAGGAGAACATGGCCAGCCAACGTGCTATTCCGTATGTCAGCTTCCTTCTCTCAGAGATATAGAACAGGACTGATGTTTACTTTGGATTCATAATCAATTGATAGTTTACATAACTGACTTCTATTCCCCAGACCTGCCTTTTGAATTGAGAGTTTCCAACCTTGCTATATCTTTCTCCTTCTACTATTAGTCATTAAACATTTCTTCAAATAATACAGCTTGAGCAATATGTATGAAAAGATAGGATGTTAAAGCAATGTGTATGAAAAGATGGGAAGCTAAGTAGTTCATCTAAATTTCTGTTTTCAATCCAATTCATTAGTTGCTTTGATATTGTGTTAGCACTATCACTAAATAAGATTTTTATTTTACGATCATATTCTTAAACACTATTCTTTTTAAAAATCTGTTATTGGTGAGAACATTTAAGTTCTTCAAATATATAATACAGTATCGTTAAATCATCAAGTTTTACACTAGATCCTCAGTCCCTGTTCCTCCCAGACTTGAAAATTCGCACTCTTTTACCAATATCTCCCTATTCCCCTTCTCCCATCCCTGGGCAAGTGCTTTTCTACTCTCTGTTTCTATGAGTTTGACTTTATTTTTAGATTCTACATATAAGTGATACATGTTGTGTTTGTTTCTCTCACTGTTCTTAACCCATGTCATCCATCAATAGATATTTAAATTGTTTTAAGTACTTTATTTAAAATGTATTACAATTTATTTGAAGTATTGAATACCTGGTACATAGTCAGTAAATGTGAAGAAAAATTCAGTGTGGGGGTGAGCCACATGCAAAATTGGGTACAGGACTCGAGGCAAGACAATAGTTAGTACAAGATTCCTAAGGGAGGAAAACACTTGGCATTTCAAAGCAACAGCAAAAGCAATAGTATGACTGGGGCAGATTTAGGCATAGGAGAGTAGTAGTTATGTTTGGAGTGGTATTCAAGGACCTGATGATGGGTGAGTAGACTTTTAGACCATCTTAAATACTTTGGATTTCCTTCTAACAGTGATAAGAAGCAAGGAAAGGGTTTTAAATAAGAAAATGACAAGATTTGTCTTACAGCTTATCTAAGTGACTACTAATTAATATGTGTAAATATATATATACACACATATACACACACATATCTCTACATCTGTATCTGTATCTATATTTATAATCTATCATCTATTTATCTATCTATACCTAATATAGACCAGATTCTGGGAATTCAGTTATAATTTGACACTATTGTAACCACACACAATCTTTATTTCTTTAACATAATTGGTTTTTCCCCCTCTGATGTAAGCTGGTTTTGCCCAAAAATCTGCATTGTGACATCCTCTCCCCCACCCACCTTTTATCCTTTATCCTCTGTATGCTGCTCCTTTAATCATTAAGCCTTAAGACATAAGATTAAGGGAGCCTCAGATCTGTAACATGAGGACAATAGGTTTTGGTTGGACTTTAAACCAAGGACAACATCTGGATTTAGATGTGTTTCAGCCCCAGGCCCATCCAGGCAGAACAACCCCACCAGCCATGGGACTAGATGGGATGGTACCATGGCTGATTCCAGAACCAGACACAGCTATCAATGACCTCATTCCCCTCCAATTGTTGGATCAGTAGCACCCATGACCCTAACTCATTGAGTTTCCATGATTACTGACTTTTCTCCATATAATCTGTACGCCTAAAATACCTAGGGAGCCAGGCCTTTGAGCAATAGCTTGCCTGTGTCTCTGGGATTTGCAACTCTAATAAATCTTACTTTTTTTTTTTTTTTTTTTTTTTTTGCTGTAAAACCTACATGTATCTTTTCTTTGGCTTAGATGTGCTTAGGAAGACAGATCCCTTTTTTTGTTCCAGGAACTCAGGAAAATCTGTTTACTCACTAGATTACCAATTTATTGCAAAAAATACTAAAGGATGCAAATCAACAGCCAGAAGAAGATATACATAGGGTGAGGCTTTAGATAAAGAAGCTTGTGTCCTCTTAGAGCTTGGGGCTGGGCACAGTGGCACGTGGATATAATCTGGTTTCCCAGTGAAAAATCTCCCTAAAAAGAAAGAGAGGGAAAAAAAAGGGTGGGGTGTAGTTCAAGGAACTGTCTTTTTAGTTATATATAAAGGCTTCTTTAGGTAGGCTGATTGACTAAATCATAAGCCATTAGAAAGAGATTCAGCCTCAAGCCCCTCTCCTGTTCTTGGCAATCAGGAGGTGGGACTAAAAGTTCCAATTCTCTAACCACTTGTGTGGCTTCTACTGGCAACTAGACCCCATCCTTAGGTGGTTTTCTTGAGCCTCTTCACTGACATAACAAAGGACACCTTGTTCACTCTCAACATTTAGAAAATTCCAAAGGTTTGGAGAGCTTTGTATCAGAAACAGAAAGAAGACCAAACATATGTTATAAATCACAATATTACAATAACTAATTTATATCTATATATATGTATAGGATACACACACATTATATCTAACTATCATCTGCCTATCATCTATATTTGATATAGGTCAGATGCCTATATTGCTGTCTCTCTCTCTCTCTCTCTATTTATATATTTTTATATACTATATATATATATATATATATATATATATATATATATATATATATATAATTCCATTTGGGGACGTACATTGTGTTTTCAAATCTAAAAACATAGACAAGAATGAGAAATTGTCCTAAATTCTAAGACATTTATGATCTAATAAAGCAGGCAATATTTATCTGTGAAATGTACAAAAATGTGAATGGTTTGAGGCTTATCTTAGTATCTCAGTTAACTTGGGTCTACCATTTATTCATTATGTAACCTCAGATATGGTCTTTAGCATCACTGAGGCTTTCTTTTCTATAAAATATCAAAATAACAGTAGCTATTTCAGGTAATAATAGTATATTGGAAGGTAGTGGCTCCAACACAAACTCTACTAAGATAAGGCCATGTGATACTTCTGTAGGGAAAAAATTCACATGAAAACTAGCAATGCAGTACGTGAAATGGAACTGCAATTGTTATTAATATTATATCTTGGATAATGGTATATTTCAAAGAAAATAGAAGAAGGAAAAAAAAGGAAGAGAGGGAAATTAAGAGTATTTTATAAATATGTAATAAATTTGTATTATCACTTATAAATGTAGAGAAATAATAACTGCTACTGAGTGCTTTCGAATTTCCTATGTTATTCTATTTTATATACATTAATTTTATCCTCAAAACTTTTATATAAGATAAGTAATATTTTTATTTCCAATTTACAAAAAGGAAAATTAAGGCACAGACTTTAGATAACTTGTTCAAAGTCACACAGCAAATGACCTGTGTGCAGCAATGTAGCAACATGGCGATATTAACAAAGTTTAAAGTCGGATTGTGTTGCATCCAAATGCAAATTCTAGTAGGAACTCTGAACCTGTGCCTCTTCTTTTTGAATATATAAGTTTTAAATAATCTCATGATTATATAAGATACTATACTAAAACATCTTGGTTCTCAAATATTAGTAATTTTCCACACTCAGTTAATAATTCAACAAATATGATGTATTGCTTAATATATATTATACATTCAATATTTTGCTAGTTTTCACTGCTTAAGCTTATCTTTGGGTATTCTGTTGCTCTATTTGGAATAAAAATTTATTACAAATGGTAACATAAAAACAGCATAGTTTCTAAAATAATACCTATAATCTAAAAGAAGATGAGAAGAAATAAAACAACCTTCTTTTTCTGGGTCTGTAGGAATGATCTCTATGTCTGGGTTCCTGTGAAATAATCTTACCTTATTTAAGTAGCCTATTTTTATTTAAAATATTACATAAAATGATAGAGGTTTATGAAACATACCTTTCAAGAGTACACACAACGTAAGTAGCATAATCTTAGATTCTGATCTTTTTAATTCACTTGATTTCATACAATTTATATTTCCAAGGAGCAATTTATTAAATGTTTAATATGCTTATATGTTATATCACTGTAACTCATTATAGCTAAATAGATTTTATTTAAATGAAAATAAATGTGTTATTTTTTTTAATCAAAATGAAGTGAGCTGTGGGTGAGTTATGAAGGAAATGACAGGGGAGAGTATTTGAGGATTAGAAGATGTCCACCTTCAATTTACAACATTGCCTAGCCTTCATCATGAAGCTGTCCTTAAGTGCTCTAGAACACAGTGGTCTCTCCCTTAAGTGGATTGCTGGCTTTGTTTTCTTGTTCATGAGAACTCATGTTATCCCTAGGATTCAGGACTCCCTTGGAAGTCAGTAGATTCATTCGCCATGAGTCTCACTACATATATATAATGAATAATTCTCTAGGGAGATTATGAATTGTTTTTGAGCTGCAGACACTTTGTTGGAAAACAACATGCCAAGGTGATTAGCTAAAATTTGTAAGCCTGTCTACTAATTAACTTGAGGACAGCATGAAGGGTCTTACTCAGATTGTCCTCAGACACATTACCCATGATTGAGTCTCAAGATGACAGGATAGAAAGCTTTTACTTGCAAATAATTAAGTTTTGCTATATAGTCCTTGGGATATTGAGAGCTCTAAGTGTTAAGAATTAAACATTTTGGTGTGGAACACTTCTGTAAGAATGAGAGAGATTTGTGTAGGAGTACTGACAGATGTACACTTGTATGCTCAATATTGCTGATGGAGGGTCAGAAAACCAATATCGGCTGATTTACAAAAGCAACTAATTCAGCTTGGTTGTCATCAATAGGCACCAGCAAGGAAGAGTGTCTCCATAAGTCACCTGCATCAAAGTGGCAGCTTTGGATTTGACATGGGGCAAAGTTGTAAATGATACCAGAGACAGCCAAGGATTCTCCAACTACACTGGACAAATAAGACTCTCTAGCACAGTTCCAAAACTTCCTGGACAAACATGATACTATAAAATCAAATTCATAATATGTTAAAAGTTGCAAAATAAAAGAGTATTTTTCTTTACACGGACAACAGATTTTTTCCTTCAAGTCAAGTCTGAATTGAATGAAAGGTAGATTACAAAAAGTGATCCAGTTCACCTGAGGCTGTCAAAAATAGTGCAAGTGGTCAAACTCATGTCTGTATCCTCAATGGGAGTAAAGTCAGAGATGAACCATGGTGGATAAAACTGAAATAATTTTACGTTTTAGTTTAACTCTCCAAGAAATGTGCGGACACAGGAAGTGCATGGCCCAAAGGCATCCCTATGGTGTAGACTAGAGGTAAATCACAACAACGTGGATGCAACCTTTCCCTTACTGGATGTTTATATATTGGCAAAGTCAAGTTAATGTGAACATCAAGGTCAACCACAAAAAGAAAAAGACTTTCCCAAAAGGACAGCCTAAGGTAGATGGATATTTAATGATAATAAACAATGACTGTTGGCTAATTGTACACATGTGTAACCCTGATTTCCTTAGTATCTTTTGGCAGAGGCACCCCTTTCTACCCATATCTTACCCTTAACTCCCAAAGCTTTATTGATTGTGCCTAATTCACTAAGAATAGCTTTGGAAAGAGCTAATAAAATGACACATATTAAAAATAATTCTTACCATGCCAAAGGAAAGATGACTTGTAAATAAAATACTTTGCTAAACTTTGATTGTTGAAATGATAATAAACCATATGTTGAGTATTTATTTTGGTATGATAAGATCCTGACAAGTATCTTAAGCAAAAATTATTTATCTAAATCATGATAATTTTTTTCTCACAGATTAAAATGTGCAGGAAGCAGACTCACTTAAAAAAATATTAAAATAGAATTCTGTTACGATTTCTGTTCTTTGTATGAAGATTCAGCTCATCTCATGTCTTAGACTATTAACATAGACCATTAACATAGAATAGAATCTGTGAAGTAGAAATAAACTATTTAAACACATTTGTAAAATAGTTGTAGTAGACATATTTGCATATAAATTAGAACAGTTTAATATCTTGACCAGTTGCATTTATCAAGGTTGCTGGAGATCCTAGCTCTGTTAGCTCATAAGAATGTCCCAAATGCCATGTCACCTAACTGTATCTCCTCTCCTCCCTCTCCTCGCATGCTCCAGGAAGGAATCAGATAATTCTAAGTCTTAAAAATATTCTGCCCAAAGCATTGTAGCAAGCTGGTCTGGGAGATTATGTCTCTGAAGTTGTCAGTTCTGAGATTCTTCTGTGGAATGACCTCATAAACAAATATCATTGTAATCACTTACTTTCACAAGAGGATATGTGAGGTTAAGGGTGGCGCTGAGCCTGCTGTTCTGTAGCTACACTAAAGCCAAAGTAAGAAAGGGCATGCTTGCACTGAGCCAAGTGCAAAGGATGTTGGAAAAAAGGCATTTCCTGAAAGTGGGTAAAGGTTTAGCAATGAAAGCTGTTCTGAAAAACCTTTGGCTAGAACTTTCTTCATATAGGAACAATTCTTACAGTTAGCACCCTTACTGAAGGATACGTTCAATTTCCAAACAGTTCAAGAATGGCAAACTAAGTGTAGAGGTGAATCTTCTTTCATCAGCTCTCATAAATATAGAAAATTGAAGGTAAGTAAGAAAATGCAGCTCAGGGAAATCCATGAGGGTTCTCACAGCTGGACAGCCTCTGTAGTCCTCTAAAGATAAAAAGTAAATATGTCCTTTTCAAAAGGTAACCCAGGTTATGTGTACAGGAGATTCTGCATGCATGAGTGTATAATACACACAATTATATTGCATTTTTATATTTGCAGCAAATATTACATATATATTTAAGAAAACTTTAGCATTAAAAGTAAAGGATTAAATAAAGGCTTCAGCAGGTCACGATTTATGTCAATATTTTACAAACTGTTGATTCAACTCATTAATGGCCAAGAACTCCCTTCCTATTTCAAATTGGGCTCCTCATTAACTGAGTGAACGAAGGCAGGTATTTCTGCTGAATTGGGCAAAATGTGTGGTAGCTTAGTGATTTCAACAAATTTCCATTAGCTTCTAGGAAGAAATCACAAAATTGATTTTCATCTATGAACTGAGATAGGACATGACAAATTCTCCAGAGAAAGAAGGAAAGATTGTAGGTTGTGCACATAAGGCTGAAAATTATTTCAGGATATTTAATGTAGAATATAATCTAATCAAGCTCTAATGAAAACCATGAAGGCCCTAATACATGTAATATGTTTCTTATACATTTTTGTGAGCAGTACCCAGGGTATATTCAGATTGAAGATGAAGTGTCCAAACCACTTAAATGTTTCTTCAAGTGAGATTTCAATTCTCCCAAACCAATCTCTCAACATAAATTTCATGAGCATAAAGACACTTAATAAGTACCATTGAATGATGATTAACTTCCCAAATTACTAACTAATTAATCTGCTGTGAATTTAATTGGTGAATTTAGCCCTCCAAGTCAGAAGCTACTAAGGTGGGCAGTCTCAAATTAATTTCTCTTGAAAAACTAGTAAGCTAGGAAAATCCTATTAATTTACGCTAAATATAACTGATTAGAAAAAAAAATATTTTGCAAATGTAGACTATTTTGTCTTTTCTTTTTATTTTAGCACTAAATAGTTAAGTTGCCAGATCGGTTCTACTTTTAATGAAATCCTACATCAAAGCTGATTTTTAAGTAAATACTATGGGCTTAGAGATTTAAGTTAGAAGTTTTGCAATTTGGCCCTTTGATGTATTTTTGAAATAAACATCAGTTCAGCTGGAAGAGCCTGCAATATAATCTTCTGGGAAATCAACATGAACAAAGTAGTTGTTAAGATTGCATGTGTTAGGAAGGGCCAAAATAGGTCCTTAATAACATGTATGAGATTGAATTAATGGTTTGGTCTCCTGTCTGGAAAACTATAATTAATAAAACACAAATAACTACCATTTGTTGAGTACATAGTATGCTTTAGGCAATGCATATTATTTGTAATTTGTAAAATCATTGGATATTATTGAAAACACTTCATAAATGAAGAAATTGGACAGCACAGAGGTTAATTGCCCACAATTACAGAACTACAGTTTAAAGCCAGATGTGTGTAATTCTAAGACCTGAGATTTCTAAACTTCTTCTGACTGACTCCTTCAAAAACAAAACAGAAAACAAAATAAATCAAAACATAAATAAATACTCATGCATACACCTCTATAAACACTATAGAAAGTCTGTCTACAAATTCTAGCTCTGCCGCTCAGTATGTTGATCTAAAATCAGAAAAATATAACTACTTTTAAGTTATTTCATTTTTTTGTCACTGATAGTGCTTCAAAATGTTAAACCAGGTGTTATAGAGAAAGAGTTGAGAAACATAAGAAAATCCTGGATGAAAGTTTCTTTTTACATTTGGCTTTGTAGAAAACACATGGTTTTTAAGTGAAAAGGAACAAGTTTATTATTGAAATTGATAAGACATATAGAGAAGAAATGACCTTTTCTGCCTTATATTTTTAAATTACTAAAAGGTTCCTTTTTTGCCTTGAAAATTGCTGTGGTATCCAAACTATGAGCAAGTTCAATTAGAGTTTGGGAAAGAAGTAGACTTTTATGCCTTAAGCACCCTCCAAAGCACTCAACACGCTTTTTGGTACATAGTGTAAACCTTTAACAAACCTTCTTCTTCCTGACCTGGAACTCCCTTACTGTGAACTATCAGGTTTCTCTTGAACTGAGTGAATGGAGAAAGGTATTTCTATATTGGGCAAATAGTATGGAAGCAATGTGAAATGGTTTCCTTATTATATTTTTAAAATTCACCTTTGGTATTGTTTTGAACATTCTTCACTAAGCATCTACTAGAAACTGATATTTTATTGTAATAAAGAGGTGGCAGAACAGCCTGAATGTAAGTTTTTACTATTCAGGCAGAATAGATTTAATAAACTTTTCATTTATGCTCTGCATGGTTACTGACATTGATAATACAAAGACAAATATGAGAAAATATATACCAACAATGTTGGTTATTGTCTATATCCATTTATTTATCTGTCTTCCTTTTCATTTGTACGTCCAACCTGCTGCTATATAACTCAGGAAAGGTAACTTCTGTCTGTGGTCCATGGATAACATATGTTTAACCTAAGTTTGAGCCAATCACCGTGGTTCCATTTGATTTACTGATAATGAGTATTTGCCCCAGTTGTGGCTAATATAACATAAGTGGAATTCAGTAGAAAAACTTCTAGAAAGTTTTTATTTAAAAAAGACAGAGATGGAAAGAAGAAAGGAAGGAAGGAAGAAAGGAAGGAAGGAAGGAAGGAAGGAAGGAAGGAAGGAAGGAAGGAAGGAAGGAAGGAAGGAAGGAAGGAAGGAAGGAAAGGAGAGTAAAGATTTCAACACTTTTTCCCCAATCTTAATGTGATATACACTCACACATCCTCTTCTGAAAATACTAAGGGAGTTTTACATTTCTAAACAATTTATCTAAAGTCTATTTTGATTCACTACATTTAACTGTAATTGATCAGGAATAAGACAGATGATAGATAAACACATACGTATGTACATACATATACACATACATAGATAATGACCGCTAAATTCAGTAGGTCTGCAGTTATGTTTTGGTATCCATAGTCTTTAAAATATTTAATGATGATTCTGATATTGAGCTTTACACACCTATGTATTCACAATAAATGTCAGTAGTTGAGTCTGGTAAGAACATAGTAATCTTATTTATCTTAATGCTTAAGATTTTACAACTAATAGATTATACAGATATCAATTATGAAGGACATCCAGATCCTAAAGATCAATATAAAGTAAACTTCCATTGGCATTAAGTGACATCGCCAAAAAGGATGATTGTAATACAGTTTGTAGTCTTTGAGGTACAATAATATAGGTAAATGTTTTAATTACAGAATATTCCACATAGTATTTAATCAGCTATAAATTCTTCAAATCAATTAAAATCAGATGGTAATAATAAACAGATACTTATCTCAAGTATTCAAAATAAAGTTAAATCTCAAAGTCATTCTTAAAAACATTTTTGTGCTTTGACATATACATTATTTTTGAGATAAATATAGTCAAGTTAAAGAAGCAAATTGAACACTTAGCCTAAGTGGTCACAGTTTTAATTGACTCTTAGCAGGTTGTGGGGTACTTCATCTCATAATTGCTTTTAAAGAGAAATGGGTGTTTTGTCAATAAACATTGAAACTGAACTATAGGAAGATGGAAGACAGGGAATACAAAAGTTAATTCTTGTGCCTCTTAAAGTGCCTAGAAATGAAAGAACATATTTTAAAGAAATATTTCATAATAGTTTAAAAAAACAAAACAAAAAAGGGGAAAATAAATAGGTAGAAAAAAATAAAGATTCCTTAAAGATACAAAGTAAATGAATGTACTCAACTAAAAAAAAATAAAAATATCAAATACATGTCTGAGAATCACTATCAGGATGCTCCAATTAAAAACCTACAAATATGAAGAGCAGCATAAGGACCTGTGATCACCTCAGAGTGATTATCGGAGAAAAATACTTGGCAGAACTGAGCTGATAAGTTCCTCTTTCCTTCCCTGGTAGTGCTCTGCTGTAGGTCACCAAGGTCTCTACCTACCACATATTAAAGCAGCCAAGAGCTGGGAGTCTGAGTTAGAGAGAACACGAGGTGCCCATATTGCAACCTTCTCAATATCCACAATAAATGCCACCATTGGAAACTTCCTGGCAGCACATCAATTTCCCAGAATTAGTAGAAACAAATTTCTAAAGTAAAAAAGCCACTTTTCTGCTTCAATCTCTAAATCTTGCACAAGTCCCTTTAGCCAACTCTAACCCTGGAACATACAGTGAAGGAGATTTTGAAAATGTAGAATCCAGTTTATCTCAGTTAGATTAGCATATTTCAACACATTTCCTAAAGGGGCTTGAAAAACAAGAGCAAAAATCACACATTTTTGCCAAATTCTAGCTTATTATAACTCAATAAATCAATCACATGTGAAATAATTTTTCTATCAAAATAAAATGTATTCATTTTGGCTCTTGAGGAAAATATTTTTACAATTTAGGTTACCTATTTTATCAATAGGAGTGGTCCACATGAAAAAATAGATATTAGGTTTTATTACATGTTTAAAGGCTTAGATGAGGAACAGTAATATGAGGTTTTTAAACAAGTTTTTCCTATGCAATCATATCATGAACACATTACAAAATGAGGCAGAATGTAAGTGACTCATGAATTGTACATTCCCTCTCACTGGTTTAATTTGAAAGTCTAAGAAAAAGAAATGTGTTATATGATTAGGTTTTCTGAGTTTGTCCAGACCTGTTTACTACCATAGGAAAGGAAGAGGATTAAACGAATACACCAACTTCTAGGCATTTTATTCAAGAGAAAAAAAAGAGAGAACACACACAAATGCTATACATTCTGCCCCATCTTAGGCAGAATAATTTCCCCCAAAGATATTCATGTTCAAAACACCAGAATGTATAAAGAGAATTAAGATTGTAGATGGTATTAAGGTTGCTAGTCAACTGATTTTAAAATTGGTCTAATGTAACATAAAGTTCTTCAACAATGGAAGCTGGAGGCAGAAGTAGAGGTTGGAGTGATGCCATGAGAAAAAGACTTTACTTCCTGTAAAACCAGAGACTACCCAGCCTCCTCTCTGTGCCCCTGGATCCTGGGACAGACACTCGCCCTGCCCTGGGCAACTCGAAAACACAAAGTAGTTGTGCAATTACTGCTGGTTGAAAGAGTTACATAAGAACTGATGTTTAGGAATTATAAAATTGTATAAAGTGTAGAAAACTAATAGAATCTTCACATGTTAAAGGGCTTAAAAAGCCACATAAACCAAAATTTTAACAAGTGCAAGAACTATAATACAACATCGTATTGCTATTAAACACAGCCATTTTATATCAGACTCTCATCACTTCAAAAGTCGAGGAAATTCCTATCAATTTTGAAAAGCTGGATTCTCAGAATGTTCTTTATATTGTGCTGAAATGTAATCTTTCACATATTATAAATATTTACTGGAGTTCAGAATTACAGTAAAATATAGTTAGTGTAGCTTCTATACCAAACATTGAAATGCAAACTTCCATAAAATATGAAAAGTTTTACATAACTAAATCAAATCTCTTCAACTTTAATATAATGAGACTTTAAAGTGAAGTACTGTACTGCAAAAAATGATGTAATTGTCTGAAGAGATGCAATATTCACATACACATGCATAAATATATTTTCCTTCATCTTTAGGTTAAATATTAAACTCAGCATCACCTAACCAAGACAGTATAATTTAGATGCAAACATCTTGGTTCACTGAAACCAATATAATTTACTCACACCAATAAAAGTAATTGCAGAAAAGAAAGATTTATTATTCAGTCAATCTAATATATTATAAACACAAACCAATATACAGTGAAAATCAATTTATTATACTATATAAAGCATTTCATGTGGAAACCAATTTATAATAAACCAAAGACTTAGTGCCAACCGCATCTTTAAAAAGCTTGATATAATATTCTCATAAATTCCATGCAAAAAATTAAGACTTGACTTTATAGATATCACAGAAAGAAACACTGCCTTTCTTTTTTTCTAATGCCATCAACTTCCAAGAAGGTCGAAGATTTGTAAAAACTGTTTTTTTCCCCATTATGAATAGAAAATTATTAACAAAACAGAAGTGGATTCCCCTTTAAAAGCTTAAGACTTCTTCAAATCTGATAAATAGCGGAATGCACTATGAAACGGCAGCTGTAGAACCACACCTTTGCTTACTTCACATTTTGCGACACTAACACATTTATCCAATTCACATTTTAGATTTGCTGTAGCCAGAAGAGCACTTGCCAAAGTAATAAAGCCTTTGCAACTTGAAACCTGTAGGTGTTTCCAAAACATTTCAATTATTCTCTTGGTGACTAAGAGACACGGGCCAAAACTGATTTTAGGTATGCAAAATAAGACATTTAGAGGCAGTCGCAATGTCCTTTCTCACACGATCCCATCTCTTCTGTCCTTTACACATGAATAATTATGTGCAGTGAATTATAGGGATTTTCTATGAAGAAAAAAAATCAGGCATGGAAACAGTAGAGGACAATGTGGTTTCAGTGCAACTGAACTAGCTCATACTCATTAAGATTTATTAAGGTGTGTCCATCTTACAACTGATAATAGTCTTAGTAGTCATTGACCAATTTTGGAGTTTCCTCTAAAATTAGTGACAAGAGCATTTACTCTCAAACCTATGAGGAGAGATTATGCAAGATGAACTCTAGTTTTTATACTCTCAATTTATACCCGATATGAGTTATATTTTAAAATTCAAAACAATCATAACTTCTAGATAATCTGCATTTTACTTTGTGACATGGGCAAGTGTTTCCTTTTAAAGTGATTATTTTATAAAAGTAAGCTTCCCATTTTTCCTTAATAAAGGCTTATTAAGTTAATTAAACAAGAAGGCCATTAGACAGAGGAGGTTCTCATGCTATGGTGGTTTAAATAAGCAAAGCATATGCTTAGTAAACTCCTCAGGTACCAGGTAGTGTTCTAAGGACCTCATATTCAATATTACACTTAATAAAAACAACAGACTTATGAGTTAAGTTGTATTATTTTTGCTATTCATTTCAAGTAAGGAAGCTGCTTCAGCTTTTTCCCACACTGATCTGAGTGTGTGACAGAGATGCAAACAATTATGACTTGAGATAGCTCATAGGCCTGGCCAGTACTTACTCATCCTTCTACCTTCTCTATATCATTCTCTATTTTCAGGCCACAGCTTTTCTTAGGGAAAACAAACAAATGCACACGAACAGGTACATAGGAATAATGTTAAGAAAACACCCCTTTGGAGATATATGAATATATAAGAATTAAGTTAAGCATTGACTTCCAAGAGGGATTACTGAAGAAGTCAATTCTTAGTATGACATTAAAGTAGGAATAAAGATAATGGAAATACTATGCAAGCATCCAGAAGAAAAAGTAACAGGCTCAGCAAGGTTACCACTAGCACAAAAAGTAACTTTGCAAGTGTTAGAAAAAATGTTCAATCTAGGTAGATACATTGCTAAAGATATCTTCTCTAGGCAGAGGATTAGGAAATAGATGCTCCCACTTGGATGATCAATTACAAGGAGAAGTCCCTTCTTCCAAAGTGATGCAGCTCCGCACTGGGAATTATAATTTGCCAAGCAAACCTGCTCATGGATTTTAGCTGCCACTCCTATCCACCTGACCGGGTACCCTTGAAAAAGACACAATCTGTACAAATTTATGGGGTAGATCTGAGGCTCAGGAGGGTCGTAAAAACAATCATACCTCCTGCACAGATAGGTATATGAGTCCAATCTCTGATAGATTTACAACAGTACCCAGTTTGTATGATGAGCTTCTTGTTTCCTCTTTGTCCTGCTCTAGTGGAAGGAACACCTGAACTTGGCTAGGTAGTACAAGATGATCAGAGAAAAGGATGGAGGGGTATAATCTTACATGGAAGAACAACTTTTAATTTTACCAGATTATAATGGTGACGGTTACCACCACCAGAGAAGAAATTCAATTATGTCTTAGAATGATATATTTAGTTTATTATTTAAATTATCATATTGCCATTTCAGGTATCACAAACATTTATTCTCTCCCTCATAGGAGAATCATAGAGACAGATATTTTCTCTGTTGTGCTCACTACTATATCTCCAATGCATCATAGTACTTAGAAATATTTGTTGAATGAATGAATGGAATGTACAAATATAAATTTGTGTGGTTAGACAATATGTTACAATACATGGATGTCTTAGTCTGTTTGGGCTCCTATAACAGAATACCATAGACTGTGTAGCTTTGATTTCTCACAGTTAGGAATGTTAGAAGTTCAAGGACAGGTGGCTACCATGGTTAAGTTCTGGTGAAGGAGCTCTCCTGGGTTAAAGGCTGCTAATTTCTTTCTGTATTCCCACATAGTGGAAGGAACTAGCAAACTTTGTGGTCCCCTTTTATAAGAGCACTAATTCCATTCATGAGGGCTCTGCCCTTATGACTTAATCATCTCCCCGAAGACTCTACTTCCTAATGGCATCACCTTTCGCAGTTAGAATTCAACATATGAATTTGGGGGAGACACTGCAATACCATAACCGTGGGGAACACATTTTACTGTAAAAGAAGATAGATGCTTGGAAAGGAAACAGTTTAATAACCCTAGTCTTAACTTTTCCATGTCTGACTCCCATTCTGCTTTCCTAACTATTCATTCTAAAATTTTCTAATGGGGTAAAGAATGAGTGTAAGAATAAACATAAAGTAGACTTGTGCAAATTACTTGAAGATAAACTAAATGATGTCATTAGGAAGAGATAAACTAGTAGCATGAAGGGCCATATTGTCATGATGGGAAGTATTGATTACCTTTTGAAATTAATTGTCTTTCGAATTAATAAGTTCCCTATCACAAGTCATGTTTCAGAAAACTGTGTAACAACTTTTTCACAAGTATTCATTCATTATTTCTCTTTTTAACTACTTATTAATTAATAAGTTGTAGAGCACCAACTAAAATAGATTCTTATTATTCTAAATAAGATAAAGCTAGATATGGTTCTTATCAAAATAAATTAAGATTTCTTTAGAAACCATTAAGGATTTCTCTGATAGCCTTGTTCCTTTCTTATAATATTATAGGTTGATTGATGAACTTAATAGTGATATAGCATGAGATAGAATCTTCTATTTAATCTTTGTTATGAAGATATTTTAGAATCAAGAGTCTAATATAGTTTAGAAGTAACTAAAAGGAAATGTTTCTAATAAGAACCAACCTTCTTTTATTCCTTGAGCACCTACCAGAATTTAGCTGTGCGGATAGCTTGTAAGCATAAGGTCAGTAGCTTATGTAATTGAAGAAGCACAGACAATACCTGTGAGGTTATTATTAGAGAGTACAAAATATTAGAAAATCACCTCATTAATTTTACGTTTTATAGACACTATCTGCCATAAACGAGGAAAGAAAGTGAAACAAAGTTACTGAATGGGCCAAATAAGGTGTATTTGACATCTTCCCACACCAATTCTACCTTTTCACCTCTTTAAACTCATCTTTTGCTTTCATTCTGAAATGGTTTGCTTTTCAGGTCTCATCAGGCTTTGTATGCTATAGGAGCTGAACAAAAAATTAACTGCAAATCATTAATTGCTGTGCATTTTTTCCCCCAATTTCGAAGATATTATTTCCTGAGAATTTGAATTGGAAATCTATGATTTATGAATGTGAACTTCCCTTGATGGACCCTAGAATAGCCTTCTTGAGGAATTCCAAGCCCTGAACAAAGAGCAATTTACATTGAGAAAATTCCTCCTCCTCAGGAAGTAAGCATTTGGGGGTGATTTACTACACCTTAGCTAGGGTTGTAACAGTCTTAACAGTGCCTTGCATACATGGATGAATACTTACAAAACTTGAATTTATTTTAATTCTCAAGAATTAATATTGTTATGCTAACTGAATAGAACTCTATAAGCATATTATTTGCTTTATATCCCCCCAAACTATCCATGCAAACAAATGAAAAATATCAGTATTTTAAAATCTAGCACAGAAATAAGTATTACTACTTCTAAGCCTATCTGACTGGTGGCTGAGGGTCATTGCAATACAGTTGCTTCAGGGAAACAAATCATTATAAAATAATTTTATATCCATTAGCTTTCAACAGATATTTGCTATTAAGTAGAGGAGAATAGTGGAAGAGTGAAAAGGAACTAATACTTATTTAGTACCAAAATTCTACTAACTAGATGAATTTTTAAAAGTGGTATATTACTAATACTGTATAATAATATTTAAAATAACAGCAAACACTGTGAGCTTATTATATGTCATTTAATGTGTACAAACTTTAAGTCATTTAATGTGTACACACTAAGTCATTTGATGTGTACAAAATTTATGCTCATAACAATTCTAAGAACTGAATTTAAAAAACGCGGCAGAGAAAGGCTAACTTGCCTATGATTACACATCTCGTTGTCATGAAGTAAAAAAAAAAAAATCATGCCCAGAGTGTGTGATCACACTATATTCTCTTAACTCATATTACATAGCTTTATGTGGACTTATATTTGTATATATAATAGGTTTATAAGGCAAGACAATTTATGTATTTGCCTTTTGGGGCTCTTCTAGCTCTAGAAAATTTTGTCATAATGTAAAAGAATTTCCTCCTCAGAGATGAGAGCACACTAAAATCCTTTCAGATGCTTCTTTATCTAATTCAAAAATAAATAATTAAAATATTTCAGCCAAGATATAGAAGAGCTGAAGACTTCAATTGTTTTGAAGGACAAGAAGAACAAAAACTACTACTTTTTCTTTGGGCAACCATCATCTTTCTAGGAAGGTTTTGCTTTAATATTCCTAATCCAAGTTATATAACTGGAAAGAGATTCTTACTTTTAAAAAGTCCAAAATTCAAAATAACTCTTTAAATTAAATGTGCATAATCTCAACAAAAAAAAAAATAAAATTCTGTTGCCAAATAAAAACTATTTTTTTTATATATATAATGAAAGATGTGAGCTAGTTTGTGTTTGTTAGGTGGAGTTGATCTGGTAAAAATTATTTTTTTGGCTTTAAATATATATAAAGAATATACTAGGTTGTAAATTCTCCCAAGAAATGAATTACAAAGAGGTGATTAAAGAGGAAATAAAAAATAGAAGACTTAAGAGGCTTTACATGCATTTAAATTTTTTTTTATTGTCATTACCCAAGTCATTATAAGCCCCTATCTGCTATAGACAAGTAAGAAAATTAGTTGACTCAGTCACAGCCCTTTCCTGATTGCACAGCGACAACTTATAGGGTATGTTTTGACATACTCATTAACAAGATGGTAATACCTTTTCCCCTCATTATATTTAGCTGGTGTCCTTAAGGACACATCTGAAGAATTACTGCTCTTATTCAAATGGGATGAAAGATGTCATTGGTATATATTTGCTTAAAATTTTAGAAAATACATGAAAAGCAAATGCTGCATATAAAAGTATGTCAATAAGATGTATACACATGTAGGAAGTGTTTTCTCCAGGTTTTATTATTTTAAGAAAGCTGTTGAAATGTTTTATTATCTGATTTTTAGATCCAATAATCTCCATCCCTCTACATAAAGCATATTGTAGCACTTTAAAACAGTCACAAACATAAGTCTTATTCTCCAAGATCTCCTAATATATATTAATTTATTATACTTAACAGACTTTACAATATATTTTTTAAAGATCAAAAAGTATGTGAAACTTTCATAAAACATTTACTGGAAAAAATTTACCACCCTAAACTCAAAGTTATCCCTTTTTATTACCACCACCATCACCATCATTATCATTTCTGTGTCAACCATCAACCATCACCAATTTCATCTTTCATTACAGCTGTTTACCAGCATTACATATTTCTTTTTCCAAACAACCCTTCAGAAACATTTATGAACAAATAAATAATACCAGCTTTCCCAAAGAGAATTTGGCCTGCTCCTTTTCTTTACATATTTTAAAAAACAGACTTTGATTCTTTCCTCTTGTTCATATTCATCTCTATATTCATTGCCTCTCCTTCCCATACTATCAATTTCTTCCATCCCTCTTTCCTTCATTTCACAATTGTAACTGGTAAAGACCTTAAAGAACTATAGTCTAGCAGGAGAAACAGACAAGTAAACAGGCAAAAACACAGTTTGACAAATGCTAAGTTAAGGTAAACACAAGGTGCAAAAAGAATCTATAAAAGAAACCTATAACAGTCTTGAGAGACCAGATGTGACATCTTAAAAAAAATGTCTTTCAAATAAATTCTGGAAGGTTACTGAACACTACTGATTCCAGATGCTTAGTTATAAATTCATTTCAGAATTTTCCAACTCTATATTTTGGAATTCTCATGGCTACATACCAGTCTGATCAGTTCAAAATTGACTATAAGTTCTTATTTGATAAGAGCTGACTTTTAGTTCTTAGTTGACAAGAGTTACTGGTAACTAAGGGTTAAATTGTAGTCACAAAGTAGGTCATGACCTATAATCTGTAATAACTACTACAGAATATCATCTTCATCAGCAACAGGTGAACTAATAACAAATAAGTCACTCTAAACTTTGTCTTCTCTTTGCACATCTCTGAAAGAAAATGAAATTGCTTGAAAAATTCAATGAGCATGTTCTCCTATCACTAGGCAGTCTTCAGTTAATATTGTGCTACAATGCAAAAGAATATGGAATGGTAAATGTGAACCTTTATACTGCATTAAATAACATTTTACGAATGGAAATAGAGCATATAATATCTGAGGCAAAGAGGCAGAACAAGAGAATGTGGAAAAAGATGTAATTTATTTTCTTAAAATGGCTCTTGTCTATTATATTTCAGTACCATCTTTCTCTATAATAGATATTCTTATCAGACATTAATCTGCCATCACTTTCTGACACAATACACATCTTATGATTTCCAATTTTATCACACAATAAACTTCCTTTATGTTCTCAAAAATAACATGAGTTAGAATTGACTAAAAATATAATCCACAGTATTACCATAGGTATTACAAACTAAAAAACTGATTCTTTGTACTATAACTGACTATAAAAAATGGATTTTGGAGGACTTTGAAGGATTCTACTATAACATCCTCAAAGGGTTTTATAGCTTTTATTTATAGTTAAATTACAAAGAGAATGTTTTTCAGACTGTTACATGAAAACAAAAACAAGACAAAAAATTATTTTTATATTTCAGGCTCTTTGGGAAGTTTTCTCCATATGAATAATTGTGGTTGATATAATATAGTATTATAAAAGTACCTTGAATTCCATCATTATGTTAATTTACTATGAAACACTTTTAATTAAAGATTGACAATGACTTTCTGCTTACTTCTACTAAAAAACTAAAAATAGGATGAATATGCAGGGTCAAGATGGTGGGCTAGGTAAAAGTGGTCTAGGGTTCACCTCTTCTCAGAATCACATTAAAATTACATCCAAATTATAATACAATCACTGAGTTAAACCACCTGAAGTCTAGCTGATCATAACAATACACCCGAGGATATTAAAAAAAGCCACAGCAAAACTGATAGGAGGGGCAGAGACAGAAAACAGGCAGGCAAGTGCAGCTGCAGAGGGCCCCCTGAAGGAGTAAGGAACCCCAGCCCCACGGAGGGGCTCTCCAGCCCAGAATTCCAGTCCCAGGAAGAGGGTTCCCACAAACTCTGACTGTGAAAATCAGCAGGTATTCTGCCCATTTGGTTGAGACAGAAGGAACCTGAAAACCAGACATTTCCCTTAAACAGCCTGCGCACAGACTCACTCGCAGACACTCACCCTGGGCGCTGGTGGAAGGACAGCTGCTTGGGAAGCACAAGAGACATACTGGGAAAAACTGAGTTGTGTGGCATTGGAGCAAGGACTGGAGGAACAACTGCCATTGTTCCTTTGTCTGGGGCCCCTTCTAGGCAGTCTGTAGACAGATGCCATGTTGCCTGTGTTGATCCCTCCCCCACATGGCTAATTCTGAAGCTGCATTAGCCCACACTACCCTGTGTCTATTTGAGACCTCGCCCCCACCCAACCCACAAATTACCCACTATGGGCCCATTGCCAGGCAGCCAGCCCTGCCTTGCCCCTTCACAGGGCTGTGCAGTAGTCACAGGCAATGGCCCTTGGCTTCCATGGACCAGTGTGGCCTGCACATACTGGGGGAGGCTTTTGGTGGCAAGTTACTGGCACCAGCATGAGCTGCGAGTTCTCTTGGGTGGATCATAGGGGTCTGCAGGCTTGACATGGAGGGCAGCTGGCCTTGCTGTGATTTGTGAATTTTGAGGGAACTTTCAGGCTCAGCAATAGCAATAATTCTGATTCTGCATTGGCCTGACAATAACAACTTACTCTACCTTTTGTCTCCCCAAGACCCTGTACCACCCAACCCACAATTTACTTTTCTAGGCAGCCAGCCCCACCCTATACTTGTCCTGGGCCACAAATTTGACAACAGACAACAACCCTCAGTTCATGTCACCTGCATGCAGTCTGTGCATCCCAGTAATTAAAACAGCATGGTACTAGCATAAAAAGAGATACACAGATCAATCAAACAGAATAGAGAGTCCAGAAATAAACCCATGCCTGTATGGTCTTTTAATGTATGACTAAGGAGGTAAGTCTGTACAATAGAATAAGACAGTCTCTTCAACAAATGGTGCTGGGAAAACTGGAAAGATACATGCAAAAAAAATGAAATTGGACCATCTTCTTACACCATATAGAAGAAAAAACTCAAAATGGATTAAGGACTTAAATGTAAGACCCAAAACCATAAAACTTTTAGAAGAGAACATAGGCAGTAAACTCTCTAATACTGCTATTAGCAATTTTTTTTTCTGATATAGCTCCTCAGGCAAAGAAAACGAAAGGAAGAAAGAAAGAAAAAGAAAGAAAGAAAGAAAGAAAGAAAGAAAGAAAGAAAGAAAGAAAGAAAGAAAGAAAGAAAGAAAGAAAGAGAAAGAGAAAAGAAAGAAAGGAAGGAAGGAAGAAAGAAAGAAAGGCAGACAGAAACGGGACTACATCAAACTAAAAAGTTTTGCACAAAAAGGAAACTATGAACAAAATAAAAGGAAAAACTACTAAATGAGAGAAAATATTTGCCTATGATACATCTGACAAGGTGTTAATATCCAAAAGTTATAAAGAACTCATATGATTCAACAACAACAACAAAAAACAATTGATTTAAAATTGGCTGAAGACATAAATAGGTATTTCTCCAAAGAGGAAATACAGATGGCCAATGGCATGTGAAGAGATGCTCAAGATTATTAATCACCAGGGAAATGCAAATTAAAACCACAAGATATCACCTCACACATGTCAGAATGGCTATCATCAATAAATCCAAAAACAAGCGTTGGTGAGGATGTGGAGAAAAGGGAACCCTTGTACACTGCTGGTGGAATTGCAAAATGGTATAGTCACTATGGAAAACAGTTTGGAGGTACCTCAAAAAATTAAAAATAAAACTATCTTTAGATCCAGCAACTGCACTTCTGGATATTTATCTGAAGAAAACCAAAATGCTAACTAGAAAAGATCTATGCACCCCTATGTTCATGGCAGAGCTATTCACAATAGCCAGTAAATGAAGGCAACCTAAGTGTCCATCAATATAGGACTAAAGAAATTATGGTACATACATAGAATAGAATATTACTTAGCCACAAAAAAAAAGAAATTCTACCCTTTGCAACAACATGGATGGACCTAGAGAGTATTATGCTGAGTGAAATTAGTCAGACTGAGAAAGATAAATACCATATGATTTCACTTATAGGTGAAATCAAAGGAATGAAAGAAATGAACAAACTAAACAAAAACTCACAAATACAGAGAACAAACTGGTAATTACCTCAGGGGAGGCAGTGGAGGGGGCTGAGTGAAAAAGATGAAGGGATGAAGAAATACAAATTAGTACTTACAAAATAGTCAAGGGGATGTAGAGTACACAATATGGAATATAGTCCATAGTGTTGTAATGACTGTGTGTAGAGCCAGATGGGTGATAGAGTAATCGGGGGGAATCACTTCACAAACTATAAATGTCTAACCAAAGTACTGTATACCTGGAAATAATATAAAATAAAAATTTTAAGAAAGAAAGAAAAAGCAAGAAAGAAAGAAAGAAAGAAAGAAAGAAAGAAAGAAAGAAAGAAAGAAAGAAAGAAAGAAAGAAAGAAAGAAAGAAAGAAAGAAAAAAAGAAAGAAAGAAAGAAAGAAAGAAAGAAAGAAAAATAAGCTGCATATCATAGTATTGCACAGAATGATTCTCTACTCAAATCCACCAAACTCGATAATTTTGTCTCATCTGTGAAATGTCTCTTTGTCTTTATAATCATCATCACCATCATTTTACTAATACCTTCTAAAATCCTGTTTTGTCAAAAAAGCCTTACCAATAAAGAAATCAGATCTTTGTCTTGTCACTCTCAATTAGTGCTCAAATGTTGCCCATGGATCTTTCTTTCCTAATCTCTTCTTACAAATGGAACTAAAGTTATGTACTTTCCTACTTTTGGCATACTTTCCTACTTTTGTGTATTTTGTAAAGTGAGTAACAACAACAAATAGCAATTATTTTGTCTGTAGATGGCCTATATGTAGAAATGATGAAGTGAATTTACCAGTTTAATGAACAATTTAGGGAAGTTAAACATTCATACCTATATCCATTCTTCTGACCAGTAAATTAATAATAAAAAAGTCTATCTAAGTGGCAGATAATTTATTAACTTTAACAAATTACAAAGTCATGTCCTCGTTATTGCTCATTGTCTTTTTTCCTGTTTCTGTATCACCTAGAGTCAAATGCAGGTTACCATCTGTAGTGGTATAAATCCACTGCAAGTGGCCTGACACTGTAGAAAGTTTTTAAATAAATATTTTACTGTACCCATACAGAGTCCACTTGGATGAAGAGTATGACTCTCATGTCAGTCAACTGGGGTTTGAATCCTGAACCTAACACCATTAACCTTACTACCTTGGGCGGAAAGCTGTAAAATGATAATAATAATAATAATAGCATCAACTTGATTAATTTGTTGGATAAATAAAAGAGATAAAGCATCTAGCAAAGTACTTGGCATATAGTACCTAAATGTTAACCATTACTTTAATGGCCAAAGACAGAAAAGTCTATGAATAAATAAAAAGTTTTGTGTATAAATATGTTAGCATATTCATTTTGTCCATTCACACTTAAAATTTTAAGTATATATAACTGAAAACTGCTATAGGGTAGAGATGACTCCTGAATTTTTCCTACAAACCACGTAACACACAATCTTTATAATTAATTTCTTACCAATAGCTTTTATAGATTATGGTGTGAACAAATACACAAAACTCACTTATTTTCTTTTTTCTAAGAAATTATAATTTGAGAGAACACAGACTATGTGATCTTCTGTGAGGGAAATGGGAAGATAAAACCTCCGACAATACGAATAAAATCATGCCCATTTTACAAAGGAACAATTTAGTCAAAACAATTTTTTTTAAAGATTTAACAATTTATTTATGGTTAAAAATTTGGGATAAAACCAGTTTTAGGGCCAAAATCTTAATTCTGTTAGTGTTTTCTCTATTGGCTGATTATGCTGTTTCCAAAGCACTCTTGATAAAAATTTGAGGTGGGTAGTGTTTTGTAAATATAAAACAAACACTGATGTCAAACATAATATCCTGTAATCCATGGATATTTACATATTTAGGGGATTTATGTAACACATTTTTGTCTAATATGTCATTCATTTTGATGTGTACATCTTGAACATGTATTCATCGACAAGAGAGTGATCTCCAATATTAGCGTTATTTAGTTCTTGTTTCTCTTATCTACTTGTTGCACACTTTTATGTTAGGAGTGAAGATACAGCACTGAATGAGAGAGAAAGTGTCCTCTCCCCCACGGAGTCTACAGTCTAGTGAGGGAACCTACAACAAAGAATAAACAAGTAATTACACACTGTGATGACGGATGAAGTAGGGATGTGGGGGGAGTAAGCTTTGGACAGGAAGGTGAAGTCATATCTGAGCTTCCAACTGCAGAAAGAAAAAGAGCCAGACATGTCGATTTGGGGATAAAAGTATTCCAGATGAAGGGGATAACAGCATGTGCAAAATCCCTGAGATAACAATGAGCTTTGTACAATAGAGATCTAGAAGGAAAGCCAGCCTGACCAAACTCTCCTAAGGTAAGGAAAGGCTACCAAGACATGGGTTTGAGCCTGGAAAGAAGAGCCAGGTTACGTGGCATCTTAAGCAAGGTCAGGAGTTTGGATTTTATTTTAAGTGTAATGGCTATTTATCATAATGTTTTAATTAAGAAAGATTTCTATTTTTCATAATTAAGGAATAAATTGTATCATTTTAAGAACGGAAGTGAGGAGGCTGACCAAGAGCTGAGGCGCCTTGGGCTAGAAAACAGCAGTGCAGATGGAAGGAATTAGATGCAAAATATGCCTTGGGATTGGAGCTAATAGCACTTTCTGATAAAGTCGATGTCTATTATGGTGAAATTAAGTATTGCCCAAGGTTCTGCATCTGGGGACTTGATTAGATGGGGATACTGTTTACCCACATATGGAACCAGAAGATAATAGGAATGCAGTATGGAAAAAGAATAAGACTTTGGTTTCGTCTTTATACACCTGTTAGGGATTTAAAATTACCTGTTAGGGAGCCAAGTAGAATTATTAAACAGGCAAGTACATGTAGGAATTGAGGAACAGGAAGCCGGTTTGGGCTGGAGTCACATATTTCTGATGTTATTACTGTATACTGTAACGGATACAGGGGAGTTGGCCTGGGGAGGACTCCTCCCCCTCCAGGATGAAGCTCTGGAATTTCTCCCTTGTCCCTTACTCAGCCTTCCCCCCATTTTGATTTTTAGCGTGACTCCAGCATGAGAAACAAGCCAAGCTTAGGAGATAAGATAGATGGTCATGGGCTACCGCCTCCCCTCCAGGTGGCACAGGAAATATGCCAGGGCAGGGAGGCAGGTTGGATAGCCTTGGAATAACCCTGATGCCCCAAAAAACAAAAGCCCCATAATTCAGACTCTCTGAGCTGCCCGCATGCTTCTTTTAAGTGTGTACTTTCGCTTTAATAAAACTTGTGCTTTCTTGCTTGCTCTTTGTCGTGTCCTTGAATTCTTTCTCAGAGCATGAGACAAAAACCTGGTCACTGGAGCTCCAGGTCGAGATCCTCTTTGGACTCCTGCCCTGCCGAGCTCTCTCGGGCACCACAACCACCTGAACTAAAAGCAACTGAAAAGCAGGATCAAAACACTACACATTTCTATTTCCTTTCACAATGCTTAGAACATTTTATTACCATACCAATGATGATGATTGTTTTGATGCTGCTGGTGACGATAATGATAATGAGTTCAGCAAAAGTCTCAGTGTAATTTTTACAGGGTACAAATTTGCAACCTCAGACGCAGTCTGTGGCTGTAGTAGCATGATAGGTTCTGTCATCTACATGGAGATGCACAGAACAGCTGGATTCACCTCTGAATGTGCACCAGGAGAGAGACCTCAGCATTCCCACTTCCTCTTTATGTGAGAACTTTAAAAAGGTGCTAGTGACATTTGTCTCTTGTTTTAATAAAAATGTCCTTGTTATCTTTTAGACACAAACATCTTCATCTTGATTCAAACTGCCTGGGTAATTGTAAACCAATGCAGACAGAACTTGTATACCCTGGGAGAAAAAAAAAAAAAAAAAGCCAATATCCAGGGACTTCTGCTGGCCATAAAAAAAGCCCCTGCACCAAAAATAACTTAGAGCCAGGTAACTCTAGAGGCCCAAGGTCTCCAATGGGCAATTCTGTTTTTCTCTCCGTGTGATAAAAGCAAGTATCTATTGACATGATTTATTGGGTGTCTACTCTGTCCCAAGCACTTTGCAAGTACTTTCCATACAGTAACTCATTTAATCTTATTACCGTCATAAAAGAGACTTACTATAATTATCAGCATTTTACAGGTTAGAAAACTTACATTTTGAAAGAGTAAAATAAATCTTTCTAAAGTCACCCAGGTAATCATGGATGGAGCTAGGATGTGAACCTGATTGACTTCAAACACACTGAATCAGTCTGAATAAAACTACTATGGGGGAAAAATTCTTAACTGGAGTTGGAGAGAGTTGGGAGAGCAGGTTGGGAGAGGCTGAACTGAAAAGTGAGGGACAGAAGTTGGCAGAAGACTTCATAAGGGAGTTCGTTTGCTGTTATTAGCCTGCTCCCACCAGATATTCTGTTTGGCTCTGCCTTTTAGTCTCCAATAGGTTCTGTGCCCCAAACCCTCCTGATGAAGCCCTGCCTTTAACAGTTTTATCATTAGGTTATAATACCGATTTTTATGTACTTTGTAGCTCAAAGGGGTTTCTAGATCTATAAACACTGTTCATTCTGAGCATTATCTCCCTGTTTTGGGGGGACCCTACAGGTGCACTGGAAATATATACTCACTTAGAAAAGAGACCTTTTATCATTTCAACGTGTAAAAATAAACAAGTTTTGAAAAAAGTCACAGTCTTTGTCTAAATGTTATGTCGATTCAGTACTATAACAGGAAATAACTAATAGTCCTGAATAGAAGCTACCATCTATATCACTAAGTAATTTTTCAGGGCTCACTCACCATTCTGCTGGATACTTAACCTTAGCTTCTTGGCCGTTACAACTACAGTCCACTTTTCAGTGAAGGAATGCGAATGATTCAGAATGATAAAAAGTTCTGCAATGCATACACACTTATTCCAGGGCAAAGGATGGTGCTAACCACTAAGTTTTGCTTCTGCTTATGAGTCAAGAACTATTTGAAATCAAGTGTTCACACATGAGATCATCCAGAAGCCTAGGCTACCACCTGACATATTGGTGCTTGGTGGTGGAAGGTGCAGGCTAAAAAGCATTAAGAGAGAATGAAAGAAAAATTTTAAAGGCTATATAAATAAATGAATAATTTCTCTGACATCCTCTTGCATTTCGTGCCTGAGCTCAGTGCAGTGAACAAAGTAGCACGTCCAGTTTTCAGCTCAGTAGCTGAGGTTTGTTATGAAAGTCGAGCAATGCAGATGGTAGGCAATTATTCACGCTGTATCAGAAAACTGCTATGAAAACATATTAAAATATGACTGTTGATTAGTAATCATCATAGTTTCTGGAAAATAAAATACTTAGTAGAAATGAAATCCTGGTAGGTTCAGATGCCAGCTAATGTCATGCATCAAGCTAAGGCAAAGCTGTCAGTGTCATTCCCTATGACATCGGATGACCCAGACACTCATGTTCTCCTCTAAAGTTTTCCACTTTAAGCCAGCACTTTTATTATTATTATTATTATTATTATTATTATTATTATTATCATCATCATCATCATCATCATCAATGTGTATCTTGGTTTTAATGTAGCCATATAGTCAGTAAGATATTTCTTCTTTTTTTAAAAAAAGTAAACCTGTTTCCTTCTTGTTAAAGCACTCAACTGAATTTGCTTTTAAGGAAGTTTGCAAAATGCATAAAACATGACTTTGTAATTGGTAAACAACCATCGTATAGTATAATAATAAGTTTCATCATTAATAATAAGCTAATGAGAACTAAATATGAGGTAAATGCTATCAAACATGTGTCCTATAGGTTAACTTTTTACAACAATGTGCCAAGATTTTATAGAATAAACTGTGGACTCCTCCCATGAATAAAAATTCATATGCTAAAGCCCTAACCTCTAATGAGACTATAACTGGAAACAAGGCTTTTAAGGAGGTATGTAAGACTGAATAAGGTCGTAAAGGTGGGGGTCTAATCCAAGGGGACTGATGTGTTTCTAAGAAGAGACAGAGCCACCAGGAGAGCACATGCACAGAGAAGAAGGCCATGTGAGGACACAGGGAGAAGGTGGCCATCTACAAGACAAGGAGAGAGGCTGAAGGGGAAACCAAAGCAGCCGACACATTGATCTGGGACTTCAAGCCCCTAGAACTGTGAGAAAATAAATTTTTGTTACTTAAGCCATCTTGTACATGATATATTGTCATGGTAATCCTAGCAGACTAATACACAAAGTAAGAACCGATGTAACTATTTGAACAAAAGGGATTGGCTGGTTACAGCTCAGTCTAGCACGTGACCCATGAGTCCTATTATGGGCTAAAGCCCAGGCTTAATCCACCCAAAGCCCTTCTCATTTCACAGCCTGAGTTGACCTACCATACCTACAAATGCTCTTCCAGAGCTGAAACTTACTCTAATTTAATTCAAGAGCTCTTAAAGGATATGACATTTGAGGTAAGAAAATAATTTTACAAGCTTTCTTCTTTTTAAAAAATATTATAGTGTTTGATTCTATACTTCTGGCTTTCCTAAGTCAGGGAAGTCTAGAATTCTTGGATATTTTGAAAAGATTTTGATTATTTACCTTAAACATTCAATACAGTAATATTTAGTAGTCACTGACTGAGTTCCAGGCAATATTTTGTTATCATGGATGCAACCAATAAGACATAAACCTTTGTTAAAGAGCTCCGAGGTGCCACAGTCCTATGGGAGAAATAAGCACAAGTACAAATAAGTGCAATATTCTCTGACAGTGCAACTGACTGTGGTGCATGATCTCACTCCAACCTTCAAACTGTGACTGGTCTGCCATGTGATAAGTACAGAATGTGGGAGCGAGCATTTTGAATGTCTAGAATGATTTGACATAAGCGCATAATCCAAGGGTTTTGTTTTTGTTTTTGCATTTATAAAAGTATTAGTCTGATTTATGGTCAGCAGGGAATTAAACAAGCAAGCAAACAAAAAAATAGTCCTTCACCACAGATCATGAAATCCTGTTCAACATAATATCTGTAATTACCTCAGCTTGAGGTGGGAAGATGAAAAAAAATTCAAACTTGCAAGTTATTTACTGACAATTTTCCACTTATTTTTACTGTGATTACTTCCACTTAGATGAAAAGGAAATTAAATTAACACTATATTTGGGGTCAACTATTGAGTATATTTTAAAGTTAAAAAAAGATTTGAAGGTAACTTTATATAGATCAAATCATTTTCTTTCTTGTATTAAGTACCCTTTTCCTCTATCAGTAAAATAAAGCAAGTGAGCTAAGATAGTAATTAGACACCCACTCCTCTGGTTTAGTTTTTCGGAGATATAAAATAATTACCCAGGAGCCTCTGTTTCTTATATTATAGTTTAGCAAGGAAATGAACCAGTCAGGAGCTGCCTCTGTTTTTAAGGCTGCAGAGAGGTGGGAGCTGAGGGAGAAATTTTTCAGTTGGAATTTCTTCAGGTAATATCCAGGCCATTATTTTTTTTCTGGCTTTCTTAAGATGAGAAAGTTGGGAATTCATATGCTAATCCCAACCTAGGAAATTCACTAACAAGATATTGTTCATTCATCATGTGCTTCCCAAAGAAAAGAATGTTTGGATTCTAAGAATACCCTGTTTGCAACTTTGGTTGTAGAAAAATCAAAATAAAAAATTACAAGTCAGATGGAAAAGTGTGGATAAACTAGTCCAGAAAATATTTCATACCAATGCAGTTGGGCAATTCAAAAATATATAAATGGAGTTGTAAACTGTACTGGTGTCATGGAGAAAGATATAATTAATCCATATGTATTCATAAGTAGCATAAAGTTCAAAAGATTTAACATTACATTTTTTATAAGTTTACTGAAAAAATTAATATATGTATATAGCTAAGAAACATTACCACAGATATCTGATTACTAATAAACTTTCCTTTCCTCAAATTTTAAGGAGAGTTGTGCTTGAATATGAAGTGATCTTGCTATGCAGAATTTCTATTCAGACTTCTCTAATCTAGAAAAACAATCAGTTTTTGGCAGTTCTATTATAAAACTCTTATACCATCTTTCCATGCAGTGCAATAAGCTCTCTTCTTTTATTTCCTCTTCCTACAAAGGAGAACCTGTTTTGCTTTTCTTTTCTCTTGGCAAATTCAAAATAGACTATAATTGCAAACTCCCTTTATGTGCCTAGAATGAAATCGTTATGGAAGATCCCTTTCCATTAGAAATAAGACATTTTCTAGGACCTATTCTTCTTTTCTGTTTTTTTTTCCACTTAAGAGTTTATAAAGTCCAATTTAAATTTAAGATATAATTGATTTCTTTATTCTTTTGTGTAAGCTTTTCAGTACAAATGCAGGTTTTTTCCTAAGAGAATCACCTTTTTTTAAGTGCTAAGATTCATTTGACTTTGAAATGTCAGTGTGTTTGACAAGACCTTGGCATTCGTAATGTGGCTGGCTATATGAATAGTTCCATCAAAAAATCAATTATTTTACCACTTTTATGATTAATTGAAAAAAATTATTTATCCAAATATATTCCAAATCCTGAAGAAATTGGATGTCATTGTGTAATATGAAAAATAAAGTTAATCAAATTTATAATATTTTAATTTATATAAATCACATGCCAAATTATGAAAATAACAGGTGACTGTGATTAAATATTATAGTGTCACTTTCCTTTTTTCTCCACTAGTGTAACATGCAAAGAAAGGGAGAACATGGAGAAGTGGCATGCTGAGTGCAATGAATAAATATAGTTTTCCTCCTCCATTTGGAAAGAAATGTAGAATTGTGAATTTTTCTATATTGGACCCAATTCAGCATCTTGGACATATTATTTATTATTTTCTGAAACCTGAAGCTTGCTTATCCTCTCTGAATCTTAAATTGGGACTAATAAATCTACCAGTGTTGCTACAGAACTTAAATGAGTGCATAAGATATGAACACATGTACTATAAACTGGAAGGCTACGTGGAAACGTAGATTGTATTTTGGTTTCTTGATGTTTACCTCTTTTTCCTCTCCATGTAAGACTCGAAACAATTATATTCTAATCTAAAATAAAATTTGTGTATTTCATTTTTAAATTATTGACATAATTTAAGTTATTATGTGCTTGAGAAATTAAACTGCCATTTGGGTGTTTTTATTTACATTGATCTCTGAAATAACAGATATCTCCTTTGGTTGTTTTTTTCTTTGTGACCCAGAATATAAATATATATTTTCCCCATGGATATATCAGGTATCTTCTTGAACATTTACAAACCTACAAATTTATTTCACATGAATTTTTCCAGACTCTACTTTACAACTGGCACTGTAGTCAGAAGTAAGGATTTGGGATCCAAACTATCTAAGGGGTGAAAAAATTTATATAGGTCCCCAAAGCTAATGGAAGACATTTTCAGTACAATGCCCTTTCTCCCAGTGGTTTTGGTATTCTTTGGCACCTAGGGTAATCGAGAAGAGAGAAACATGTGTCTGACTGCTAAGAACTAGGAAAATTTCATTGCCCTCATTTAGCAGAGAGACTCCACAGAGAGAGCAACATGACATATCACAATCTTTTCAAACAAGTGCATTTTGACCCAGGATTATATATGTCACAGAAACATTTTCTCTCCTAATGTAACACAACAGGAGGCGAGATTTTGGTTTTTCTCTTCTGCTGAGTTTTATCAGCTTTCTGATTTCCATGACTTCCAACATTCCTACCTTGAATTCTCAACGTGTCCAACCATCTCAGAGTATTGAAATAAAGATTAACATTGTGCTTTTGAAGATCACAAGTTGTGATAATGTCTCTTAGATGTGTACATGTGTGGTTCGATGTGGAAATTGTCTGCCATCCTATCGAGGCAACCTTAATAAAAAACTATAGACCGGGAAGATGTAAATAGCTCTGAATTATTTAAAAATAATTATCAACAAATAAATGTAAGTTTGCATTTACTGGCTATTCCAGATGACAAAACTATCTCTTATTTCAGAAAATGTTTGTGTGCTATTCCCTCTATTTGATAAGTCCTCCTGCCCACCTGCCCTTACCCCGAAACCCTGCAAGGTCTTTCATATACCCATACCCAACTACTCCTCTATGTCCACTCCGGCATCTAGAAATGGCAGGTTTTTTCTTAATATTTGGCAAACTGATTAAGTAGAGACCTTAATTGACTACTCATCCTCACTCATCTTCTCAAAAATGTCGATGCACTTAGTTTAACCTAAAATTGTATACTGCTATGCATTTATAGAACATAAGCTTCATGAAGGTAGTGATGTAATCTCTCTTATTCACCAGCATGTTGCTAATATCTAGAATGTCTGGCACACAGTAGTTCTAAATATATATTGTTATTGACTAACTGTATGAATTTAAGTTTTGTTGACTTTAAAGAAAATAGTAGATTTTCTACCAAGAAGGAGGTGGAAAATTAGGAAGTTATTCTTGACATTATATTGGAGTTGGTTTATTTTCTATGTTTAATCTCTGAAACTTAAACTATGTTAAAAGAAAAACAAGGTATATGCATGCCATCAGACAGCTGGATTAATTTACAGCTCCATATTTACAAGCTATGTTGCCTTACTAAACCTCAGTTTTTTTTCTCCTACACATTGGGAAGAATACTATTTTTATTGATAATTTTTGAGAGTATTTGTCTATAAATATACACTTTTGGTCTTGACCTCACTCTAAAGATTATGTCCACTCTAAATTAAAGATTATTATAATTGTCTTCTTGAAATTTATACCTAGTTATATAACTGACATCTGAAAACATTTCCAAAGCTCATTTTGGTGACCTTCCCAGTTAGTGTCCCCTGTAATACACTCAACCTCAGTATATGGCAAGTGCATTTCACCAGTTGTTTCACATCAAACATCTTGGAGCCATTATTGAATAATCTTTTTCAAATCTCACAGTCTACAGTCTTTAAAGTTGTCTTTTTCAAGTTTAAAACTTATCTAGAATTCAACTCCTATTTGTTAAAGTCCTTTTGCCTGGCTTATAAACTCATAGGTGTGTTGGTACCCTTACTATGTCTGCTCATTCCATTTCAGCCACTGACTTTCTAATCACAGTTTGAACTTGCTAAACACCTCATACTTCATGACCTTTTTTTCAGAACAATCTTTCCCAGATATCTTCAGGGTTGACTTCCTTTTTTCCATGTATCTGCACAAAGGTCACTTTATCAGCCATTTTATGACTATCTGCCATGGACTAAATGATTGTGTTCCTCCAAAACTCATATGTTGAAACCCTAATGTGATGATATTTGAAGAAGGGACTTCAGGTGGTAATTATACTATGAAAATGGAGTCCCCATGATGGGATTAGTGTCTTTATAAGAGGAGAAAGAAAGTTCACCCTTTCTCTCTCTGCCAGGTAAGGATATAAGAAGATGACTACCTATAAACCAGGTAGAAGTTTCTCACAAAGAACAAAGTCTGCTAGCACTTTAATCTTGGAATCTCCACTCCAGAACTATGAGAAATAAATATTTGTTGTTTAAGCCACTTCTTTATGGTAATTTAGTATGGCAGTGCAAAGTGACTAAAACACTAACCTATATAAAATAACATCATTCTGTCAACAGTCTTTATCCTTATACCCTATTTTATTCTTCTACATACAGTTTATAACAGACTGACATTTTCAATATACATTTATTATTTATTTATCATTTGTTTTTTTTTTTCCCAAATAGAATGTAATCTCCTTGAACTTGAATATTGTTTTAATCAGTGCTTAGGACAGTAACAATAAGTACTCAATAATTATTTTTGAATAAATGAACTAGTGAATGAATGGATGAATTAATGATTTAATCAATGAATTAATTTTTGGGACTTAGAAGGCACTTAGTATATGATGTACTTTATTATAATAATTATCTTCAAACTAAAGGAAATTATGAATTTCTATTTTAAAGGTACATCAAATAGAATATGTTTTATTTTTTTTTAAAGCTGACCTTTAAACTGGATTTTTTAACAAAACATATTATTCATTATAAATACTAATTTACATGTTTAACATACTCTATGGTAAATCTGATTTACCCACAGATAATAACTATCTGTGGAGAATATGTGAGATATTAAATTCCTTAAAACTAATCATGTTCTTTTATATGCTTTTATCTGAGATTGAATTTATAGTCAGCATTTTGCAAGAGTGCAAATTAATAATAACTGGTTTGTCTGTAGCATTTTTCTGTATTTATCAGATATTAAACAAGTGGATTCTCATATCTTAGAAAAAATATCTACTGAAAGTAATCTTTCAGAATTATAATTAAATCAAGATATCTTGATTATTGGTGTTTTTTCCTCAAAATTTATATGAAATTCTACCACTTCAATCCTAAATATGCTATATCTCCATTATTTTCTTAAAGGCTCCGTGAGCCATCTCAAATAACATTTTATAATTTATCATTAAAATTACTGAGTATAGACTAAATATTTACTTACAGTAAGATGACAAACTAGCATTTTTATCTCTTTTGAAATTTATAGATTGTATAAGTTGAGTTGAGGATCGCACAACTTCCTTCCTTCCTTTCTTCCTTCCTTCCTTCTTTCCTTCCTTCCTTCCTTCCTTCCTTCCTTCCTTCCTTCCTTCCTTCCTTCCTCTCCCATGACTGCATCTTTAACTCACATGTTCTACATTGGCCAAATTTACAATTCAAATGCAACCAACTAAAGACAAGAGTTCACCTTCTTGTAAAAGTCTCTCTATAGATAGATCCCTGATATTATTTAAGAAACAAAAATTCCCTTGACAATTTGTCTATACATAGCTAATTAAAGCACTTCTAAATAAAATAGAAATACCAACAGAAATTCATTATGGCAGGTGAAATGCATTTGGTAATCTGGTAAAATATCATTTATTCTACTGCTACATAGTTTTCAAAGGCTATTTTGTCCAGCATAATTTTATGGTCTGGGCATAATACCCTAGAATTTAAAGTTCAAGATCCTATGAATGATCCTTTCAAAGCACTCACTTTACACATGAGGAAAATGGTTTATGTTTTTAGAAAATTGTTTAATCACATTACTTACCATACCATCTAGTTTTCTTGACTCCTAAGCTTATCTCTCTGGTAGTTGTGTATCCCTTTTTTTTTAGTGATCCTCCTCATTGGCCTTATAATACCTGCACAAGTGTCAAATTACATTTGTTAATTTTTATAAACTTTTATAGGACAGGAACTGTTTTGTTCATTTCTTTATTCTAATTCCTACCAGAAATTATACCACATCCTGATATAAAGTACTACTCAATGATGATAGTTAAATAATTGAAGAAATGAAAGAATAATAACTAATTTCTTGCTTTACAGTTATAAATGTATTTTCTATTTGTAGATCAATTGATGAAAATAAAGATCCCTTGTGTGAAGAAGGTTGCCTGTAAGTTTCATGGTGACACAATAGTCTCAAAGCAATTTTAGTGACAACAGTGATATTTGAAAATATACACAAAGATAAACTGTAATCATCAACATTCATGAATTTAATTTTTGCAGTTTCTCCCCACGTAATACTGTTCTCTCCAAATCTATCTTTCTTAAACATAAAGGCACTTTAGGGAATATTAAATTAGTCCTTCTACAATTAAAAAATGCATTTCTCATTAATGCACATACATGCAAATTATTTTAGTATTTTAAGTTCATGAGTACCTTTAGAAACTTCTTAACTTCTCAGGCCCCACTGCAGCACCCAGAGAATATCTCATTTCATCATTTTGATAATAGGAATTATTTTGTAAACACTCCTTGAATCTTTTTCACAGGTCAGCAGTCTCATTCCAATACAGATCTACATATTAGATTAAATTTGTTTTCTGCTTTATCTTCACCAGGATGTGCTATTTTATATAATTAAACAGTAAATCAATAGAATCCTTGTGGGTGGGATTCTGTAAAGAAAACAACCAGTGTTTTGCTTCATTATAAACTCATTAGAATAAGAACATGACATTTCCAAAGCAGATTTATTCTTACAAGTCAAATTTTGCTAAAAGCTAAAGTGTAGGGTTTATTGTCCTGAAAAGAATCTTGGTTAATTAAAGCTACACATAAGCAAAACCATCATTGGTCTGGTTAGACCTAAAAAACCTGCTTTTGTCCTCCAAATGATAGGTATAGCAGGTCACAGATGAGTAATCTGCTCAATTATAGCTGGAATTTTTACCTAGCCCAGAGCTCTATAAAAAGAATATATATAAACATTCTAAGAGAAAACTTCTTTTTCTCATATGATTTCTGAGTGACATGATTACAATACCATGGTGGAAAAATTATGTCTTATAAAATAAATTGTGGACATGTTTGGAGTTGGTGTTTAAGGCTTCTAATAGTCACATATAAGTAGAGAATTCATCATTTAACTATGTGCATGCAACACATTAAATTCCTAACATTAATACTTCTTCTCTGTGGTCTATTATCAATAGGTTAGTATTTTATTTTTTGGAGGAAAGAATCATAGCACACTAAGCCCTGCTGATTGGAACAATGTCAAATAGGAAGTAAATGACAAAAGGAAAGTGCTGCTCTCATTATTTCCAGAAATCACTCAGTGTGTCCAAATATTGGGATACATAGGGAATCTTTTCATAAAATGTATTATTTGTCATGCCTGTGATTGTCCTAATTCAATCAGAATAAGAGACTCCTCTAAGGGCTTACCCCTCTGGAACCTTCTTTTAGATTTCAAAAATCAGACTGCACTAGTAAGTTTACTTGTTCATTACCATTTACAGAAAATATATTTTAAAACGTAAGCTAAAATGCAGCATATTTAAAAGTAATTTCCACATGTTTTCAAAATGCAAAAATAAAACCAAAAACAGACCTATGAATCCTACTGTTCTTCCTCTTGATCATTTTTTCTTATCTGATCCGTTTGAGCATAATGACTTTAAAAATAACTCCTGTGGGGTTTTTTTTTGTTTGTTTTTGTTTTCATTTTCTTTATTACTTACTTACTTCTTTTATTTTCTGTCGCAAAATAATCCTCTGGGTTTCAGCACTTGGTGGCAAATGAAAATATGTGGAATATTATTGTCCTGGTAATTGATTTACTTTAGAATTGATTTATCTGAGCAATACTGGAATATTGTTAACTTCTAGGCTTCCTTGTTACGTTAATAGGTTAATGTATTAAAAGGAAGAGTGGATTATACAGTTGGACTGAAACAGACTTTTAACATCATCATCAAAGTCTTCCTGTGGCATTTGGATGAAAACTTGTCCTGTAAGCTATTGCTCGCCCATATATTTGGTCTTCCACTCAGTCTGTCTTATCCTCAGGAAACAATGAAAAGAAGCATCCCCAAGGAAGTAGAAAGTGTTCTTGGGTCACTGATGTAATTGGATTGAATATATTTATGTTCTAGTAGATCAAGGTCAGAGACTTGAATTGAATTTGAAATTACATTGTAATTCTCCCTAACTGAAAAAAGAAAATTGCAAGAAATGATCTCTGAAATTATATGTTTAAAACTTGAGCCACCCAGGCTTGCAAAACCTTTACTCTGAAATATACCTTTTCCAGGTCAATACTGTAAATAAAAAAATCTACATTTACTCCTCATTACAAGTAGTTGATAACCAATAAGCTGTGAATCAAAGAGGAATATGTTTAAGAAAGCAGATTTATGTATACCTTCATATCAGAAGTAAAGAGGCAAGGTATTGGGGTGAGAAGTAATTACTTTGGATTATTATATCATTTAAAATGTTACATTTCATATTTCTGTGTTTGTTAGAAATATATTTGGAAACACACACATATACCACATATAGAAATATATATCAAATATATCAGACTATATTTACTTGTTTACAAAAAGAAGTGGATGTAATCATTTTTTATTCTTTAAACTATGATTTCCTAGAGAAAAAAATAAGGCTGCTGCAGCAAACTTTTGACCAAAATTTAGTGCATTTAGATATAGGTATATACAAAGCCAAAATGAGTGTAGAAATTAATACTTTAGGGTATACATTTATAAAATGCTAATTTTAGAATTTAGACATATACAATAATTTTTATTACCATTTTACCTTCTGGCTTTACTATCACATATTCTGTCAAATTTACATAAAACAGGAGATGTTAACTATATTATTTCTGTATAGCTACAACATAGTCATTAGGTCAGAAAACTATAACTTTCAAAATAAGATGGCCTAACAGGTAACTCTAATGATATATGACCCTTTCTGGATCAAAACATTGTACCGTGGAAGAAAACAAAATGTTCCCCTATGACTAAGTGGAACCAAGGGGCATCGTGAAAGTGGCCCATGAAAGAGAGAATTTGAAAATTCATGGTTTAGACATGAATTGAACACATTTCCACTTATGAGCCAATAAACAAAATCAATACTATGTTTTCATTTAAAGGTTACACCTCCAAGGTTCAAATGGAGTTTTGACATTTAAGTAGAGTGAGTAGTTCAATATGTGTATCTCTTAGTACTCTCCATTATGGGGTGAAGTTCCTCAAGATTTTCTGGTTAATGGGTGTTAAAGTATTTTACATGTAAACATTTTGCTAAACACTCTTTTTATCTTAGTTTCTTCCTTGGACTATTAAATACCTTTGGACTCTTTAACAATTTAGTCATTCTTAACAAGAACAGAAATTTTGTCACTATTAATTAAAAACTAAATATTACTGTCTTGCCTTTTGCTATGGTCTAAGTGTGTCCCTCTCAAATTCATATATTGATTCCTAACCTAAGATGATGGTAGTAGGAAATGGGGCTTTTGGAAGATGATTAAGTCATGAGGGTGGAGCCTTCATGAATGGAATTAGCGTTCTTCTCAAAGAGGCCCCTGAAAGCACCCCAACCTTTGCCCCTTCCACCATGTGAGAACCCAGAAATAGCTCAGAAGAGGCCCCTCACCTGAACTTGGTCATGCTGACACCATGATCTTAGAGTTCCTAGGCTCAGAACTGTGAAATATAAATTTCTATTATTTACAAGCCACCCAATCTGTGTTGTTTTTATGTTATAATAGACTGAATAGACTGAGATACCTTTTTAGATGTAAAAATGAAATGAACATATACATGTAAAATAGCTAGCATATACAATTCCTGGCATATATTTAGAAAAATATATATAAAATAAAATGGTTAGTGTGTGTGTATGTGTGTATATCTGTGTCTGTGCATAGGGGCATATGTTAACTCTTTAATATAGAGACAAAATATTTCTGGATAAAAACACTTATAAAATGTATAGTTATCAATATATTCTCAAAAATTTTATTTACACAATGAGATGGGGACATTTTGTTGAATAATATATTAATTTTATTTTCTATCTCATTTACCAATCTGTATCAGGTACTTATCTGGGTTGAAATACCAACCATCTGGGTAATACATGGAATTTGTGAACCTACTGAACTCTTCTTATATTCCTGTGGAGTCTCCAAGATCTCTCAGTGGTCATGAAGGGGTACTGGGAAAAACTAATCAGTAAGAATAATTTAGGTAAGAGTTTTTCAGAATCCTATCGATCTAAAGAGTATTCAGTTCTATTTGGGGATCATGAGTCATCCTGATTTGGTTTTAGTGCCTTACGTAAATCTTATCATGCTATAACTCATCTTTAACCCATCCTCCAGATAAGTGATGCTTACTTTCTCTTTGTTTGTAGACATATTTCCAGAAAAATATTATTCACTTACAGCTCTCAACTTAATGAAGAGCTCCTTAATTAAACAACTTGCCATGTGATAAATAAATAACTACATTAATAACTTTCCTACCAAAATCAGCTGTGACAAACTTTCAGGACATTCTATGTGAGTCCACTTATTTCCCATCTTAAAACACTAGGTTCTTTCATATCACAATATATGTACATCTTCCCAAAGTCCCAATATTACTTGATAAAAACACATGGAGACATTCTTACATAAGGCTAACAATATGCATACTGATTTTGATAGCGGATGCAGATAGCTTTTGGACTGGTTGTTTCTCTACTCCAAGTCCATCGGAATATCTTAGCAGATTATTGTATATTCAGTAGGCAATCAATAAAAACTAATGAGGATTCTAACCACCTCCAAAAGACTTTTCAGCATGAAAAAGAAAAATGTAAACATTGAACACATGGCATTTTTAAGCTAAAAATCTGATATATATTTGAGGGTCAATGTTTCCTCCTTTTGAAGGGTGAACTGTAATACCTAATAAAATATAAAATACTTTATAGTGAGGACAGAGTCTTTATATTTCCTCTGGCCATTTCTTTCCAATCGAATGGTGTCTTCTGAATCTGAGATCCAATTATCATCATTTGGGAAAATATTCCACCAATTTAATGTAATTCTTTTTTTAGCAGTCTGAAATGATACATGGAGGAAATGTAACTGTGTCCTTATTTAGTGATGAATTGTCTACTTCATGTAATAAGCAAATGTTAAAAATGAAGAAAGGATGTTCTGTACAATTTTTCTCAAATGACACAGTTTGGATGTCCAGTAATTGGCCCAAAGTCCTGGTTTCTGGTCAATTACTTACATTTGAGACATTTTATATATCAACGTTAGCTTCTCTTTCATGAGCTTTTTTGCCCATTTAATAGAGTGCTTCCTAATTATATAAAGCCCACCTCTGAGGGACTTGATGTAATTTAGATTACTCATTAATCCTGATACTATAACTATAAATTACATGATTATTCCTGATTATTCCTATACAGTGATGGAAACTAAGGCAGAAATAATTTTAGTGGCTCTCGTAAAGTTCTACCATCTTCCATTTGTGACAATCTGCTTTCTAGGAGGAATTGTCACCCCATATGCATTCAGCACTTGTAGGTCACCATATTCAGAAGTTTCCATAGAGACTTCTCCGAACTTTTATATTTTGCAGCTCATTAGCTGAGAGAGATGCTTCAGTTTTTGCTACTGCATGTATATCTGGCGAGAAAAGTTTCCTCTGTAGTCACTAAAGCAGACATGAGGAGAAGACAGAGAGGGCTCAAGAGCCTCACTGGCAAAAAACAGGGAAAAATTTAATTTCCTCATTATTAATCTATTATATTAGGTTGTAAAATAGGTACAACTGGTCCCCAACATAGGCCTCGGAGCTTAATGTCTCAGGCAATAACATATGCTGGCAATAAGGCTCAGGATCCAGGTCTAGTAAGAAGAATCCTTGGAATCCTGCATTTCAATTTTCAATGTTTAGTAAAATGAAGGCTTCAGGTCTTCAGTGGGAAGCAGCATAGATCATAGTCCTAGCCCCTTGCCACTTGAGTCTCTGAGTCTACATTTTTCTGTTTGTAAAATGAAAATAGTAAACATAGAGTCTCAGATCTTACCTGTTTGAATAATCACTGTGAAAGCAGGGAATCATGCATCATACTGAAAAGTATCCCTATAGAGGCATCTTCTTTTTAAAGAACAAGAGATGAGATATATAGCGTGAGGTGATGCATTCAAGAAATGTTAGTGTGAGAGCACATGTAGAAATCACGTTGAATTTAAAAGAACTAAACAGTAATAATTATAATGATTGTTCAATGATGCTAAAGAAATGGATGGATGGATATGGGAACATAGGATGTAATTTCCAGTTGTTAATCTGTAATAGAGCATGTCTTCCTAATACTTGCTTTAAGATGCTATTGTTTTGAAAGAGCCATTTCTGAGGATTCTTTGGGTATCTTATAACTATTCTCTTTACTATTAGTGTCCTAAAGTTGATCTAAGTTACTAATGACATATTAGAATGCTATCCTTAATTTTGATATTTTTAGTAAATAAACAGTACTACTCAATGGTTCAAAATTGCTATCAACTCTGAATGTATTATATTTAATAAAACTATGTTTAGTGTACTTTAATAGAATAATTTGAATAAAACAGAAAAAATGTGATCACAATATATATTTATCAGATCTTTCATAGGAAAACTATCAACAGTCTATTCAAAAGACAGGAAAGTAAGCACAGTGGTTTGCAGTTAGAGATGTAACACCCAACGTCTGTGTTTAGCTCTCTGCAACATCTTTGAGGGATGTGAGGTAAGACAAGCAGAAATGATACATGAAGAATTTCTGCTTAAAACAATGCATGGAAAATATTATCCAGATCACCCTCTGTGAAAGTACATGCTAGCTATTGTTCTCATTGTAAAAGCAAGAGGAGAAAATCAATATATAGTTGCAGAATATAAACTAGTTTAGTTTTACTTTTTTTTTTCAGGCCTATTTTCCCAAACTGCAATTTTTACCCGGGAAATTGTACTTGTGACTATACTAATGTTGTTTAGATCTTAACATTGTGCTGTTTTGTGTGATACAATGTATCAGGGTTTCCTGGATAATTACTGCCTCAGATAAATACTGCAAGTTCTTTCAGATTTCAGACTTTATTCTAGGATCTACTAAGTGGAACTATCCAATACCTTTCACTACTGTGACAAATTACCATAAACTCTGTAGTTTAAAACAACACAGATTTACTCTCTTGTAGTTCTGGAGGTCAGAGTCCAAAAACAGATCTTGCTGGACTCATGTCAAGGATTCAGCATGGCTGGTTCCTTCTAGAAGCTCCAGGAAAATCCATGCCCTCGTCTTCTCTAGCATCTAAAGGCTCTCAGCATTCCTTGGAACTCAGCTCCACCCGCCGTCTTCAGAGCTAGTAGGTTAGCATCTTCAAATCTCTCTTTTTCTGCTTCCATGGTCACATTGCATGTTTTGATTCTGACCTACTGTCTCCTCTTTGAAGGGCTTTTGTGATCATATTAGGTCCAGTAGGATAATCTGCTTCTCTCAAGATCCTTACATCTGCCAAGTCCCTTTTGCTATGGAACGTAACATATTCATAGGTTTTGAAGATGAGGACTTCAGCACCTTTGGGTCCATTATTCTGTCTACCACATTGTTTTGTAAAACTAGATAATCTCACTCAGCAATTAAATTTTATGTATAATTCTATGTATAATTTTATGTATTAGTCCACATTTTTGTTGGTACATACAACTATTCACTTATTTGTTCATCTATCCAATTATTAATTTGTTTGTTCCTTCATTTATTCAATAGTCAACAAGTGTCTGTTTCATGCTTACTGAATGTGAGGCACAGAGTCAGTCCATGGAGACACAAATGAATTGCAAAAGGAATGCCCACCTTTATGGAATTGTGTCTTTCAATATGGTTCCTAAACTGAATTCATGTATTAATTACCTATTATGCACAAGGTATGGTTCACTAAAAAAATAAGTAGACACATTCCACACCCATGAAGTAGACAAGCACATAATAATATACTGTTTTTATTAAAATTATAGTTATTCCAGAAGTGGGTTGTAAGATAATACAAGGAGACATCCATGAGATATATCGTTGAATTGCAAAGTTAAAAAAAAAAAAAAGGAAGTCTGTAAGACTATAGCACAGGGAAATATACCAAGCAATTGACATACTGCTAGGGTGTCGATAAAATCAAATTTTGTCCATTAGAAGAATAATGAGCTCTTTTCCCTCTGCATTCAAGAGAGATGAATTCAAGACTCGTATTTTATGCGTGTTCCTTACCTCCACTAGTAAAATAAAAGCTAAAAGTTGCCACATGGAGGTGGTTTTCACTTTACTTTTTATTCTCTCTTCTGAGAAGAAATGTGTCACATAACTTCTGTTACTTACAGGATAGCATAACAGACATTATGTTATTTGGATTCCTGGCCAGTAACTTAATGAATGTTCAATTAGAGAATATGTGTTCTTTGTAATTAGCATATCAGAACTGACAGAAAATTTCCTTTATCATTAAAAATGTCCAAAGTTAGGCAACAATCTGTTAATGCCACATAAAAAAATGAAAACTAGCAAGTCACTGAAAGAGAGCAGAAGCTCTCACTCTCCATCATCAGCCTTTTCTGAAACACAGCCTGGAGAACCCCCGTTTTGCCTCAGGCTCTCTCTCCCTGCTTCTCCTAGTTTCTGCCTTCCCTAATGCTATCACACATTTGTACCTTTGCCGCCATCAACTCTTCTTCTCCTGGGACACTGGCAGAGATGCTTTGGAAATAATTTCAACCCTACCACGCACCATTTTTTTGACGTCTGCTCTTTTATCTTTAGGTACTCTGGGCTTTGAACCCGCTCCCAAGATATTTAAGCAGCCTTTGAATTTGTTTCATGCTTTGAACTTTTTCCTGAGCTCTTCTGTTGCTTCAAATGTATCTGTAGTGTTTTTTTTTTTTTTTAATCCTCTTTATAAATGAAGAAAGCCTGATAAGGTGACTTGAGCTTTATGTAAACTGTACTACTGGCTTCATATAATTCCACTTTTAGAAAACATTTTCAATAGGAACCATCAATACTAAAAACCTGTGCTCCTCAAAAACCTGTGGATTAATACATATGACATATCTATCTGAAGTATGCACTTTATTTCATTCAAATTTATTGTATTATAAGAAAACTAAAACACTGCTTTTGTATTATTGAATAGAATATATAATCTATATTACATGTCTTAAAGTGAAGTTTCCAATTCCAATACTTTGTGGTAGGTTATTTTCAGATCACACAGCTCTAGAACCCTTCATACAGAACACCACAGAAAACATATTTAACTCATTTGCTATTTAGGATATTTCTCTAGAAGTTTGAGAATAACTGCCTTAAAAGACTGTGACTTAGCTTTGTTGGACTGTCTTTCAGAGTCACTTGACATTCATTTGTATCACTATCAACCTTAGGCCTGAAATGGAAAGAGCAGAGGTTAGTTTTTAATCCCACGTTTCAAGTAAATTTTTAGTAACTACTGCTTCTACAATAAGAAAAAAAAGTTGAAAAGCAGCATCATCAGGATAAAAGATGACCACAGAAAACTGGATAATATCCAGAGAAAGAAAATATTTTTTATACCCTAGCCACCATCAATCCCATATGTGGCAACCACAGGTGTTGGGAGAAGTTTTACAGACAAATGGCTAGAGAGGGAATCAGACTACGAGAGTTAGATGGACATTACAAATTATCTAGAGCCTCATTGAACAGGTGAAGAAAATGAGGCACAAAGGTGAAAATGTTTTTCTTGGATTTCTCATCTCCTCTTTGGAAGAAGCAGCACTGTGCCAAGGGAATTAGTGAGATCTTTCTATCATAATGCAATTCCCCCCACCCTCTGCCTGCCCACACTGAATCAACTTGAGATAAGAAGGACATGTGTTATGTTATGTAAGCAAATCATAAAATGAGTGGTGGGTTGCCTGGGACTAGTACTTGAACTTAGTCTGGGCTGTCTCTTCTCTCTACTTCACGCAACAGTGTGTACTTTTTCTGAACATCAAAAATATGGCAGTAGGTATCTTTCTTTTTTTATTCTAACATCCTCTCACCTACACACAAAAAAAATCCTATTCTCCCTGTTCCAGAATTTAAAATCATAAGAAAGGTGTCTAGTTGATCTGGCTTGAGTCCTATGACCATCTCTTGGACTAAAAAGAGATGAGTTAGATTAATTTTTCCATTCTGTGTACCCCCCAAAAAAGTTTAAAAAAAAAATAAAGATGAAAGAGTGTTAGGCAGATAATACAAAATCTCCTCCCCTTGGTTCTGGCTTCGAAGAGTGGACAAGAGGGACACACTGGCTTTCTAAAGTGTGTGTGCCTACACTCTAGCAGGAATGTTTTACATCCGACATGTTCTGATTTTGTCTATCTAGAAAATCCATCATAGAAATTCGTCTTAATAGGGCTGCCAAATCAACTGGGATTAGAAGGATTGACATTTCCTTTAGTTTTTTTTTTTAATTTTATTGCATGAAACCTACTAGCTATATTTTACATAAAGCATTGCCTATAAATAAGTAAATTTCAGATTGCATTAAATTACCCACTTTTCAAAAATGGCCCTATTTATTTTTCTCCCCAAATGCTATTTTTCCCTAAAACCATGTTTGATGCTTTCTTAAAAAAAAAAAAACTTCCTGTTTTGAGATATAAATTAGTATGATGTTTAAATAAAATAAAGCTATCTCTAATGTTCATACACTGACTTTTTCTTATGACAGAGTATCTTATGGCCCTTTAGTTCTTAAAAGAATAAACTGTTGCTTTCCATAGGCATGTACCTAATGTCTATAAGAAATTTATCAATCCTCTTAATTGGAGGGGATATTAATAAGGACAAGTCTAATATTGTTTTTCCAATTACCACAATCAGTATGCTAGTGATTAATATATATATTTTTATTTTTAAAAGAAAATAAAAATTACTTTGGTAGAGCTGCCATTTTCTGATTATATAAAATTTGAAAGAAGAAAAAACAACTGTCTGATTTATATCCCCCATTGGGATATAAAAATGTAACAAACAGAAATTTATTAAATATATATACATATGTTTATTATATATGTGTATATATACATGTCTGTGTGTGTATATATACACACTTTAATAACAAAAGCTTATTTATAAAATCCAGCTCAGATCCAACTAGTGAACCTCAGTGAACTCAATGCAATTTTAATTATAGGGTTCTATTTAAGGCGAGAAGAGAAAGTAAATTTAGAGAAGTGTTTTGTGGACATAATCAGGACACTTGGCTCAACTCTGTTCTCTGTGATCTTGAAAGTAACACTGTCACAAGTGCCGGGACATCTTCCGTCTCATTCATACTTATTGTTTTTCTGTATTATATGGTAGCATATAGAAAAAGTAAAAAAAAAAAAAATCACCAAAAATTAATCTGGGGGTAATTTTATTAGTCAAATTGTGTTTATGATGTTATTGGAAAGTGTTGCTCTTCCACCAGCTCTCAAAGAGAGAAACATTCACTAACATGTCACAAACTAAAATATTAAAGTAGCTTCTTCAGGCTTCTTTCAATTCAGTACTTCTTGTAACCATAGCAACACACATATATAAAGGAGCAGGACAAGATGCCCCTAATTCTGTCTTGTCCAAGTTCACTGTCTAATATTTGATATCCCAGCAAATGAAGCATGCCTTGTTATTATTTTCAAATCATTCAATTATCCTTCCTGTGTTTGAAACTACAATATGAGCTATGAAGACAACAGATTATCAGCTTTACCTTTGCTTAAATCTCCTCATCTTGAATATTGTATCTGTGTTTTTGTAACTGAGCAAAAATACTATTTGAAAGACTGGATCTACTATCTCCATAGAGGTTTATGAAACTATAATTTTGTCTTCTCAGAGGTAGACTAAAAGAACGAGAATAGAAAGAGAACATATGTACAGTAGAAAGAGTATAAACTTTAGAGTGAGACTGATCTGTTTTGAAACTCAGTCCTACATGTCCTACCAGAAAGAATACAGGCCAAGTGTCCCCATTTTCAAAACAAGAATATTGATAAACGCTTCTGAAGTACATTGAGATAATTTAATGAGATTACATATATAAATACCCCAGCATAAATTAAACTGAGCTATAAAATATATATATAATATATAATAATTATATATATATATAATCTAAATCATAGAATCTAAATCACATAATCTAAATCACAGTCTTCTCTCTCTTTTGATAGTCACAAGATAGAGTGGAAAAAGAGGACTACAAGTAAAAGTTCAGAAAAATAATATCTCCTCAGATAAATCTGGAATTTCTGCTGGTATGTTGATTTTGATTCCAATATGACAAACCCAGAGGCTGCTCCTATTAGCAACTGGATGTCCCCTTGAATAGTCTATAAATCCCTGACTTTTTCCATCAGCTAGTCAGTGCAGCTCTTCTGCTGGCAGCTTCTGGAGAAGGCAGTTTGACAAGGTAGCCACACAGAGCTTTCTGGGGTGACACTTATGTTAGAAACCATTTAAAGGAGCTGATCTTTTAAAGGTCCAAACTCTCTAGGTTACATTAAGAAAGCAGGTCCAGTGACTAGGGAATATCGTCCGTCAGTGGTTCCTTCAATATTTCACGCTGTCTTGTGAAACAGACACAGCCCAGCTCAGTCCTGAGCCCAGTGTGAACTCTCATACTTCCCATGGCCGATAAAACAGAATGTTATAGCTCAAAAGTTATCAGTTCTTCCCAAGAATTTCTTTTTTTTCCCAGGCTCCTAAGTCACAAATGCCTCTTCACATTGCCCTTTCCTAAGAACGGTCCCTGATATCCCCAAATGCCTTAAGGTTAGCTGTGCAAAAATAAACTTTAGAGCAGCCTCTGGATTACTATTTCAATAACCATATTGTATTCCAAGAAGTGAATTTTAAGCCACCAAGGTCATGCTGATATTTTTGTAGCCATTTGCTGTCATGGGAGGGGTGGTATAGGACCCCCCCCCCCCGCCATTCTGTGTCAGCTGACAAGGGTTCTAATCCCAGCTCTCTCACTAGGCAATTACGTGAACATATGTGAATCATTCAACAGCTCTGGACCTAAGGGCCCTCATCTATATGAACTAAATCATTTCTGAGCTCCCATCCAGGACCAAGACTCTACAATCTGTACTCTCAATTTGCTTTACTTGGATAGGCAGGTGGATTAAATGCTCTCTCCGAAGTGCTAACTATCCTTCCTGAGAACACTTACACACAAGGTTATTAGGTAAATAAAAAAAAAAAAGTGTTTCTACTTGCAGAAAAAGCCTCTTTGCACTATAGCTTCACATTAATATTTAATGCATTAATATTATAAAGTTCATGTATACAACATTTTCTACTCTCTTCATTTTATCCAGTAAATGTGAACTTTGTGAGCATGATATGACAGGCAAATATATCAAATATATTTGTCAGCAACGTGCCTCTTTTTAAATGCTTCCAAACTGGAGACATTATTCAAAAGTTTTCTTTTACCTCTAACTATTTAACAAAAACTTCATTTTTATTTTGAGCCCCAAATTACATTTATGATTAGTTTATTTTCAAACTCAACATATATTGCACCAGCATCTATGGTGAATCATTCGTTCACCAATTAAATTACCAGGGGATAATACAATGACTTTGTTTTACCATAACTGTTGCCATTAGTCATAAATGAATTTCTTCATTGACACAGATTGGGTAATTCTCACGTGTTATGATGCCGGTAAAGGCAGATCACAGTTTCCATTGCCTTTTATCTCTGTGCGCTACATGATTATACAGCTTAAATTCACATCCATCAAACATCATTTCCATAAAATTTTATTGGAACAAATTTCTGGATATGGTACAATGTTGTCTGCAAACTCCTGGCATCTAGGGCTCAAGATGAATGATGATGGACCTGAGGCTAATCACTTCCATAATTCTACCTTAACTGCAGCTGTGGAAATACTTAAGCAAAAACACACCAATGATCTATCTGAAATATTTTTGCAGGGGCAAAATGTCACTAGTGGTATACTTCTATGTATAAAATCACTGAGATAGATAGAACCCGTGTTTATGCAGATCCAATTGTCTTTATTTGTTTTTTATTTTATGCTTTAACTTGTTAGAATTAGTGAGCTCCTTTATAAAACCTCATATTCATAACTATAATAATAGATGCTGCAGAACTCATTTATAATTAAGAAAGTTGGACTAATAATTGCTTTATCAGCCTATACAGATATATTCAATTTTAATTAGAAGGGTTATATTTTCCTACACATGAATTGCACATAGGCAGAGATAACTTCAGTTAAAGAAACATCTAGTTTATTATCTCAAGAATCTTCTAGGAATCTTAAGTACATCAACAGTAGCCTCTGGAGAAGACACAGAGAAAGGCAACTCATCTGCTTGTATATAATAAAATTAGTAGACTTAATACTAATATCATCTATGGAGTGCCTAGCATAAGGCAGCCACCCTGTAACACATAATATGTACAATAAAGCCTGAGTCACGGTCCCTGTCTCAAAGGCCTGAAAACAAGGAAATACACAGATGTCAATTGGTATGACCAGTACTCTTTAGATGTCATATAAAAATACCTACTATGATGCCCAGCTCTATATGAGGAAGGCAAGGAAGAAGAGGAACATGTGTCATTTTTTGAATATCAAAAGGGTTCTTGGATGGACAGAAGGATGTCATTGTAGAGGCAATAGAAAATTAATGAATTTCCATCTAGACTTAAAAATATAGTCTGTTGTGAATTTTATCAACATGAGTCAGCCAATTCATAGATAAACAAGCTTACTAAAGCAATTTTCTACATCAGTAAACCATAAAATAAAACTGAGGGTCAGTGTTGACTTTCCATGGAAGTACAGTACTGAAAGCCACCTGGCATCTCTTTTTATATTTGTTTTAGCATCCACAGCTACAACATATATCGATCAAGTCAGTCATACGGAGTTCACTCAACAACAATAACAGTAATGCATGTGTGTGCACACATGCACACACATGCATAATATGCATCTAGAAGTGGATATGCCTAGTCCCTGTTTCTAAGATAAACAGAGAAGATATTTATGTTGACAAAAATGTCCAGTACTATGTAACATGTAATTTATTAAGTATACACAATAGAAACTTTAAGAGTACAAGAGATAAGATGCCTGCGTGATCTTTCAGGTCTGATTTAAGTTAGTGATTCTGGCTGTATAAATTTTTGCATGATTTCTGTCTAGTTAATGATAGATCATAATAGTGAATTGATTTAAAAGTCCAATAAATCCAGCTGGAGACATCCAGGCAATATCCAAACTTCAAAGTAACATTCAAACTACAAATGAAATGCAGCATTTATAGAGTGACTGGTTTCAGAATCATGCACATGATGCATACCCCACATGTTTTCTTGAATACATACCTTACCATCACTATCATGCAGCGTGTGGATGAACAAATGTAAGACAGCTACCAACACGTTATTGGAATTGGGAGAATGTTTTCATTGAGGCAATTCCAATCCTGGTAAAAACAAAAAAAGTCACTGGAGTTTGAAGAAGTCTTAGAAATGTTTCTTGGTAGAATTAAATATGGGTTTCTATAAATAGGAAAGGCAAAAAAGTAAAAGCTGTTTTTGCCAACAAAAGAAAATTTTCACGCAAAGATGTGAAGCTATAGTCTTTAAGTAGAGTATGCAGAAATTAAGAAAAAATATATAGTACTTTTATTGTTAGAAAAAAATGGAAAACTAAACAATGTTGAGATGGAGACAACACTATACATGAACTAGTGTGGTAATATGACCCAATAACAGGAGTGATTAAGCTTAAAAGTCTATTTCTTTAAAATCTGGATATTTCCATGTTACCATATGTTGTTTTTGTTCATTCATTTGTTCTTCTATCCATTTTTCAAGACTTACTTAGTACTATTCTACATACATTCACTCAACATTTATTAAGTTTTTATCCATGTTGACTATTTTGTTACAACCTGGGAATTTTAAGATTCTCTATGGAGGATGGCTAGACCACAGCAAATCAAAAGGAAATTGCCATGTGAGAGATTATCATATGTTGTCACTGAAGAATTATTTTACCTTTTATCTGACATAACTTTTTTTGTTATTGTTGTTCACCAGATTAGGTTGACATACTTTATAGTATCTAGAAGCTATAGTGGTCTCTTGTCGAATTTACCTGCTTGAAGGGAGAAGGGTGTATATAAACATTATAAATTAGAAGTGCACTTAATTAATTCATAGACAATGAAATTATTTCTATTCACTCCATATGTAATAGTTCTTGAAACTAAAAATTCTGAAAGTGTATTATTTAAGACTTAGATCACATTTGTTGAAAGTTATTTTTAAAAAGACAGTGTCAATATCATCTTTGTCTGCCTAGTTCATAGAAAGTTGAAATGTTATTTAAAAACGTGCCTAACTTAAACACTACCCACGAGCCATCTGATCTTGTCTTTTGAATTTATCCTTCATTCTGGTGTTAAATCTCAAGTATATTGTAACAAAGGCAAATTTATGATTTTTAACCTCAAGAACCTGAAAGAAAAATACACAAACTCCTAAACACATCAGGTACATTTTTTTAAAGTGTACTTGACAGGGAGATGTCACTTACATTGAGTGACAATTAGAACTGAGAGAAAATACACAAGACAGCTTAAATGAATTGATCAGTAAGTACTTACTGAATAATGTGCCTTTGAGTCATTTCTCAAAAAGGCAAAATACATTAACCATAAACAATTAAAACCAGCACATTTTTTATTTGTCCTTTGTTTTGGATATTTGACAACTAAGAATATTTTTAAAAAACCATTCTATTTAGTGTTGGTAGAGTACTATTGCATATAATTCTAATATGCCAGTGGTTTTAATATAATAGAGATTATCTATACAACAGATTTAGCTCTGCCTAGACGGCATTGCTTCTGAGTGTTACAACGAAGGAAAAATTGTATCAGACACAAGCCCTGTTGTGTGTGCTGATTACTTAACTGAAGAGGCAAGTTGAGACACAAGTATCTGCAATAGAGGAATGCACGTGCTAAGAGACAGGTGATCAGTTTAATTGAGTAAGAGATCTTTTCTGACTGCTAGAGCTGAACTGCTCAATCCTTTTGGAGTTCTATACAAGCTATTTTATTATTTAAAATAAGTCTTTGCTCGGAATACATGTCTGCCTCTTCTTTGATAATATTAAATGGTGATTAGAGGCTGCTGCATAGGGAACATATGAACGAAATGATATGAGAGGTGTAGCAGTTTCAGTAAACAAGATGATAAATCGCTTTGAGGAGAGGTAGATCAAAGAAAAGCAGCAATAAGGGCCAATGGTAGATGCAGCGCTCATAGCGGACATAGTAACTCAGTTGTCACAGGTTACTGGGCTCTTGGAGGGCTGACAATGAAGTAAGTGCAAAACTAATTCTATAGAATGACTCAGACCATAGGCTTTGAAGTACACTCTCTCACTAAAGTCAATATTGCCACATGTTCATCTGGACCACTTCCCAACAAACATGGAAATATCATCACTCACGAGATTCAAAAGGGTATAAGCTGGCTTTGGTCCACAGGTTTGGAGCATAGACAGGATATTCTGAATTCCGAAAAGAAAATAAAGTTGGAAAGATGTTTATTTCATTTTACAACAGACTTAATCTTACATACCCCTTATATGTACCCCACTAGGATATGAAAAATGAGTCAGAGTGACAATGAAGACTCAAGCACTAGGAATAGTTGAATTTGATGAGGCAGAGGCATCATTCTTCCCACTCTGCTTTACATATTAGAGGATTCTGGAAAGGAGGAAGAGGGAGAGAGAGACAAAGACAGAGTCACACAGGGACAAACAGACACACACATGAAGAGACAGAGAGAGAGAGAGAGAGAGACAGAGAGACAGAGAGACAGAGAGACAGAGAGACAGAGAGACAGACTTATTGAAATCAATGTAGCTCTTTCAATGCAAATGAGCTGGTGTTGTTTGCCTTAGTGGAAGTTTAAGTACAGCATAAGCAGATAACAAATAATACAGGGACAGTTTTTTAAGGCAGGAATTTTCAACCCTGACTGTACTTTAGAATGACCTAGAACAACTAATTTATGATAATCTAATTCTGGATCCTAACCCAGACCAATTAAATCAGAATTTCTGAAAATATAAATCTCCACAGGTAATTTAATATGAAGCAAGGGTAGGAAAACTACCAGTCTAAGGGTATACAGAACAAGATGAGATAGAACTTGATAGAGTTGAAGATTTATCACGTTATTTGAATTTGTAAAGTTTGAATTTGTAAACATGTTGCAGTGATAAATAACATCCATGCCTCGACAACAAGAAATGGATATAATAAACAATGCGAGAAGACCCCCTGACCTCAAAACATTTCTGATAAATATAATGAGGTTTCACTAGATGCTAAATATTCTTACATGATTGGACACAACACTGTATCTTAAATGCTAAGTATACAACTTGTTTTCTTATGCTGACATACATGTATCTGATCATTTGTCAGAAATCAAACAAGTTGAATTTTTTACATTTTTGTTAGTATTATCATATAGGGGAAATGTGAAGATAATCTGAAATATTCTAAGATGCATGCTATTGTCCTGAACTGTCACTAGACTTCAGTTCTAGTCTGGTTCCTATCCTAAGGTTTTGGTGATAACTTGACCTATCTGAATATTATTACTTTATTTCTAAAATTTAGTTAATAATACTTACCATGACTATGCAGTATGGCCATTTTAAAAAGAAAGTTAAATAAACATTAAATAACAATGTACAGTGTGGCTGCAAGTAATGTTTATCAGGAAGCTATTTTGATATATTACTTGGTATAGGTTTTCCTGGATATTTCCCTCATACTGAACAACTCATCCATTTTGTTTTAAAAGCTGAGGACCATCTACAAGACTAAAAGTTTTTGAAGAATATGTGATGAGGCTGAGTTAGTTTGTCCCACTCCCTGGAATAGGAAATATAGTTTCCACTTAGAGCTGGTAAGAGGGAGGCTAAAGGTCCATGTGCAGTAGTCTTCCTAAAAAGTGGCATTCCATCTTATCCAAACTCAAGGGAGTAGAAGGATAAGAGAAACTTCAGAGAGCTTTTGGGGAATCTGAAAGTAAAGTAAAGAATGCTAATTCTTCACATCATATTCCAGGGATATTAAAATTCTGTGCCCAGAAGAGCATGAGAGGAGTGTTTGAAATTAAGATTAATAAAATAGAGAGGTTCTGGGCTTCATCAGAGAGTTTCTAGAAGCATCAGAGTGGCTTCAAAAGAGATAAAAAGAGAACGATCTGGTTTTAGAGAGGCCCCATGTTTAAGAAGATACATGGTAGCTGCAACCTTGATGCAAGAGGATGATAATCTAGATTTCAAATAAATTTTACTATGTTAAACCTATCATATAAAATCTCACTGAATTCTTGCCCTATTTCTGGATTTTATGTGTTGCTTCTTGTTTCACAGTTCTCTGCACTGTTTTCTCAGTGTTAGACTCAACCTGGACCTCAATGATGCCACAATTTTCAACTTGACTTTGGCATGAGACTATGTAGCTACACTCTTTATACAACATTAGCCAGTAAAACAATGAACAGCTTAGCACACACAGAGTTTCCCACAATTTTACTATTAACAAGTAAGATATGAAATACATCAGGCTAGCATGTGAGAGAATTACACCTTCCATATATTAATTAATTACAGTACTGGCTTCTCTTTTAGGGGGAGCTAACAAAACTAGGTCTAGAGAAAAGAACAGTGAGACAGTCAATTAAAATGAGACAGAGAGAGAATAATCTGGGATCAAAAGAGAGCTGGGTTCCTGTACTGCAGAGAAGTGCAAAGATGATAGCAAATGTCATCAGGGAATGGCTGTCTCAGAGCAAGGACTCCCCTACCCGCTCTGCCTGGCCATTCAGCAACAGTCTGCCCTTACGTAACCCCCACCCACCCCACACACCAACCAAACACACAAATGAGTTAAAAATGTGAGGAGGAGGAGGAGGAGGAGAGCTAGATTTCCCGATAGAAAGTGAGTTCATGAAGAAAATATCTTGTCTTCTATTTGGGAAAGTTACCACCCCCTCAACTAACTACTGTTCTTATCTAAGGTGAAAGGTATGATGCTGCAACAGAGAGACTCAAAATTACAGTGGCTAAAGAAAATGGAAGCACACAAGTGTGTTTTTTTTTTTTCATATAACAGTACTTAAGTCTCAGGCTGCGGGACTACAAGGATGTTTAGAAATGGAAGGGGAGAGGAGAGACACACGAGCTGCTCACCCCTGTTGGAACTGAATTGAGACAATAGGAGTGTCCTTAAAAGGTGGGTCAGCGGTGCTACCACCATTAAACGAGGCAAAACAAAACAAAAGAGAAACAGAAACACACTCAAAAAAAAAAAAAAACAGAAAAACTAAGCAGCGTAGGCTGTACTTTGTCTCACAACTTAAAATGGCCAAGTGCCAGCTGCAAAGAATAAGAATATATTCATGAGCAAGTCAGAATCTGTCCTGTTAAATGCCTGCAGGATGAAGGTCAGCATCTGCTCTGTCATTTGAGTTTGTAATAGAAACGACAGATCTGAACAGAGAGTTCTAAAGTGGGTATCAGAAGAGAAGAGGGTTGTTTTGGGGGTAGTGGTGAGGAGGATCGGCTGTGCTCTTGCAACCTCACTAGCGTCAATCATTTAGGTCCATCCGTATATCCATGATCCACTTGTTATAGGTGGGGGTTAATTTAGCATATGTTTAATCTTTATACACTTACGTATATAAAGCATATTTCATTTGAAGCTAAATCACATTGACTTATTTGTAGATTTAATAATTTTACTTATTCTGAACATTTATACTTCCTTTCTTACTCTGCAGTCATAAGCTAGCCTCAATACACTGAGGTATATTCAGCATTATAAATATACTATAACACCAAAAAATCCTGGAATGCACATAATTTGAAGAGCAAAAATGGCTCGAAAGCATGAAGTCTCATTATCCATAGGTAAGTAACCAAAATCTGTGTCTAGACATTTAAATATAAACAGTTCACAGTATCTGGACTGTGACAGATGTAATTCACATTATCACTTCTTAATTGACCCCATTAGTAACTTCATTATTTCTTTTTGGCTTTAAGAGGATCCCGTGTGAGCTCATGGGGCTCAACCGCTTTGGGTGAGAGAAATTAGTACTTTTTTCCGTGGGCACTTTGTTGGGATTTTGTTGATACACATCACACTTCAACTCCAGGTTCCACTACAATAATCCTTGGGGAGCTTTCCATGTTTGTTGGCTCCCTTAGCAATCCACGTGCCTGAAGCCAGCCCTGCTTATCGCACTTTCCAGTCTCTCCCTGTCCATATCATCTTCTCTCCTGGAGCCCATGGTGCAGGGTTGTACCTAGAGGACCATTTTTGCCTTTCTCAGAAAACAGGTCTGTTTTATCATCAACATTCTTTTTCTACTATTGAGATATGATTTATTTTTTAAGAAAAATATCCAGTGTCATGCTACATTAAGCAATGGGACTTTAACTTCCCCAGAAGTATATAAAGGCTGAAGGGTTGAATTAAAAATACAAGATCACATTTCCTTAGTTCCTGATAGTAATGAGACAATTAGCTCTGTCTCATACATGCACTTTGGGGTATTTTTTGTTGATGGTTGATATTTTTCAATAATACCCTCTCTAGAGCTTTCCTGTCTCTGATTATCAGCTTATAATCTTCAAATCCCTTTGCTCTTTTCTCTTTCATGCAGATATTTAAGCTCCTTCATTTATAGGTTTACATAATTTATTCACTGAATGCTTGTCAGAGCTGCAGCCCCTATTTTTTAAAGAATCTTTCTTGGGAAATCGCTTACTAAATTTTCACCTGCATTGAAAGAAACTTAGTCTCTGTTGAAATTCTGTCAAAATAGCTCATTGAACAGTGAAAAATTCAAGGTATCTCTTTTAAACTCTATAAGAAAGTACTTAACAGTCATTAACAGAATTTCTAAATGTGCTAAGTACTCTGCTAGGCAGTAGGCAAATATGATGTCCAACACACATTCCCTGGCTCCAGTGTAGACAAGTTGAGAGTATTACATAAGAAAAGTGTAAAAATAACAAGTTATATGTGATACAAGGTAATGATCAAATGAGTAACATCTGAATCAAGTTCTGTTTTTATCATGCTAGCTGTGAAACCCTGGGCAACTTTCTTACTTTGAACTTGGTCTCCTTATTTGCATAATGGGATAATAAAAATAATGCCTGCTCTGAGGCAGAAATAGGAGCATAAACATAAAGTCTTAGAACAGTGTCTGGCACACAGTGGGCATTAAATAAATGTCAGCTATTTTTGCTATTATCCTTAAAGCAGAGTCAAAATACAGGGTTGTGCTCAGAACTATATAGGAGCTAAGAGAAGGGAAAAATGTCTCTCTTGGAATAATACTAGAAAATATGAGCAGCTGCAGAGGCATGAGTGAACTCGATGGACCTTTATGGATTAGCAGAAATTTCTCTGGCTTGGCTAGCTGTTAGGGGTGTATGTGTGAGTGTGCGTGTGTATGTGTGTGTGTGTATACACATGTATGTATGTTAGGGGGAGTGTTCAGAGATAATGCAAATTTGCATATTGTTTCATTTATTTTCCAATTAAGAAACTAGTCTCATTAAACCCATTATATCGTTCAAATCATTTATAATTCTTTGTTTGCAATATCACCTTTGACTATTACAAAGAAAATGTATTGGAAAGTTTGGGGATCAAATGGAAGGGTGAAGAACCAGGCCCAGAGAAGTAAGAAACCCAGCAGTCATGGTACTAGGGACCACCCAAGAGTATCCTGTGGGAGCCTCTGCCAGGATGAATAGACTCCAACTGCTTTTTCAATGCTTCCTCTCAAGATTCAAGATTCCTGTTACAGTCCTACCTCTGCCTGCAAGAAAGGTCTGCCATTCTCCCCACTTTAATGGTGTCAATGTCAAAAAACACCACACCAGTGACAGGGTCATAAGTAATTAAATGGTTTATTACTCAGGAATATGCCAGGAAGGGAGTCCCTGGGTGAGGGGCTCACCACAACAAGAGGAAGAGGGGAAAGCAGAGAGCACGGTGCTAAAGCAGCCCGCCCACAGGAGGGCTGCAGATGAATCCTGGGAGGCCTCTCCTGCTGCAGGAAAGGAAGATTGGAGGGGCGGGGTGAGCTGCCTTACCTTGATGTGTGGGGCCTAACAGAAGTGAATACGCCAGGACCTCTGATGGTGTCTGCCATGGCAGCTGTTAATGGTTTAGCTAAATGTGGTTTTGCAGTGAGTGACTAACTGCTTCCAATCCTATTTCTCCAGTTTCCATGAGAGAGAGACCGACTGGTCATGCTTTGGTTGTATGCGACCACCCCATGTCGACAGCAGTGACTTTCACCGGATTCACAGTCCAGCACGATGCCACATATTGAGGACAGCTACTTCCCACAAGGAAAAAAAATTGAGCAGCCAGAGGATCAGAAGCAGCAGTTCCTAGCCCTGAGGGCATGATGACTTCCAGTCTTTGAAATCTGAAAAAGTTTATTTTTAAGTTTTTTTTTTCTTATAAACTTTATAATAAAAGTAAAAAAGAAAAAAAAAGACAAGAAACACATTTTTGAGGGTAGAAAGGTTATGTTGCAAGAGACATAGAAACAGGGAGGTAGGAGAGAGAGTGAGATAGATTGAGAAATATATAAAAGTAAAAATTAAGATAATATTCAGATTTTAAATTAAATTCTTTTCTTTGAAGTGTGCACTATATATAAACCTGTGCATATAACTAATCCTTCAAAGCTATCTTTATGTTTGCTACAGATATTATGAGGTATACTAATTCTCACAAGAATTTTTGAGATGAAGTATTCACTAAAGCACACCAAAATGTATTCAATAAATACTGAATTATTTTTAATGAACTTTCACAATCTTGTTCATGTGACAATATTTTGTGAGATTTTCAGAGTATTATAATACACATGCATGTATATTATGAGAGCATTTAATTCAAAAGCTGCACAAATATTTTGAAAAAAATTAAAAAATTAGAAAAACATCCCATACTTCAAAGCAGATGATAAAATGTTTATTCTATTTATTTAGTTCTTTACAGATTAACTGACCATGTTTTTTCTTAAGCTCTTAACTTTTATTAGACTTGGAAGAAGGAAAGATATTAGCTTTGCCAAAGATCGTAGCATTAAAAATAAGAGAACAGATAATATCTAGCACCAATCTCTAAAGAAGAATATGTTTCACAAAAATATAAAGCTATGATTTAATGACATCAGAACTTTCAAATCATAGTCAAAATTGATTCAAAATTAGATGCTTTCACGCTGTATATCATTGAAGAGAAATTATTGTGTGACTCCTTATCTGATACACAAGGTAAAAATACCACCCCCCACTGTTTTCAGTTTCATAATAATATGTCAAAAACTCTTTGTAGCACAAAAAACGGTGCATACTATTTAGTCACAAGCCTCTATCCTCTGCTCATGTCTGAAAGAATTAGAACAGAAGCTGTATTTGTCTAATTTCTTATGGTCTCAACACTTAGTGCGAGGCCAACCCTTTGACAATAGAACTCAAAGGGATTGATCTTCCTATTATATAATCAAATGGTTGCAATATGGTACCAGTGAAGAAAGAATTAGGTATAAAACATAATTTCTTTCACTCCCAGGTCCACTGTTGATTAACTTTGTACCCTTGGGAAAATAACTTTTTATGTTGTTTATGAAAGGATATGAGTAGTTTTAAAGATGAAAAGTATACATCAATCGACATGAGAAACACTTATTAAATTCAGCATCCTTCTACATATACTTGTAGAATAACAGCTTTATGTTCAATGTCCAAGAAAATATAAGGGCAATCTGAGAATTAAAGGGGAGAAGGATCTATATTGGATTTGAGATTTTCCTTAATATTGACAAATTCTAAGCTCTTAAAAATATATTTTCATAAAGCTCTATTTTAGCTCCTGTCTACAAGTCTCGAGAGCCAGTAAGATGAGAAAATTCAGAGAAAGTCTTTTAACAATATTTATTGAGTATTTAGTGTGTCTAAAAATTCTGCTAGCTAGCTACTATGATTATGAGTAAACAAACAAGAAAAATAATTCTAGTAAGAAATGTAGACAAGTGAATTAAAAAAATAATAACATGCTAAATCAAAGGAAGTACAATGCACTATAGGGGATGGCTGAGCCATTTTTGTCAAGACATTTGCTCTTGAACCCTTATAACAAAACTATAAAACCAGAGGCGTGCTGGAGCCAGCTTCTTCAGCCTCAGGAGAGCTAATTGTGGGCATCTCTTCCCAACTCTGATTTCAGTGACATTTGTCGGTAAATTGAAATTGGCCAGGGTGGGGATATTTACACAAAGGCAGTAGACAAATATAGCAAATCAAGACTTTCCTTCGCTACCACCCCTGGAGTCATTTTTAAAATGTTTATACAGTGATGTTTATGTACTGCTGTACACAAAGAAAATAGTTGAAAAGAAAAGAAAAATACTTTTATGTCTTTAAACTAGAATAACTTGACATTTTACGTTTTTTTTTTTCTCATCTCTGTGAAGGTATAGTTTGCATGCTTATGATAGTTTTAGAATGTTTTTCTCCTTTTCTCATTTCTAAGAACCTCCAGAATAAGTAATAATGAATAATTCAAAGCTGCTAATGAATGGTTTTCTTATTAAGATGTAAGATAAATTCATCTGAGTGATAATTTTGGTTAAGTAATTTTCAGCTTTTCCCCTTTAGCTGATGGTCTCATCATTACACATCAGAGATAATAACTCTTGTCATATGTTATAGATTAATGCATGGTCCAAATGAAATACCAAACTGGAAGACTTGTGGGAACTGACTGAGCAGTGGCTGTAGTGTTCAAATGACCTGAGGTGATAATAACTTGCTTAAATACCAACTGAAATTCAAAGCACAGCTTTGCTGGATTGAGTGCAGTTTTGCTCAGTACAAATTAATTTCACAGTTTCCTTTTTCACCGGTGATCACCAAGGATCCATGTCCTACTGCCAATAAATAAGACTTCATTTGTTTCTTGAAATAATTATTTGTGTGAAAAAGAACTTGCAGAAGCCAGTTTCATAGCCTGCAGCTATTTCTCCTGCACTAGAGCAGTCCAAATTCGTTAACTTTTAGCAATTACTTTTGTACCAGATGATTATCCTTCTAACCCAATCAATTTATCTACATTTTCATCACTGCACAAGCCTTTAAACTAGGGAGAAAAGCTGCCTGTTTGGATACCTGGTAGAGGCCAAACTTCCATTTTAGGTTTTTTTGTTTGTTTATAAAATTGTAAAAATCTGATAAATTCTTTAGTAATATTTCTTTTCCAATAACCTTCCCCCATCCCTCTCAGGCTTCATGTACCATGGAAAGTGTTTTAAATAGTTTCACACAAGTAAATATATTTCCCCTGAACTGCTACAGGTGGAGACCAGGTACAAGATCGCTGGTACTACTTAGCCATCTTTCCACTGAGAGATGGTCTGATAGTCTCCCAGTGTTCCACTGCAGGCAAGAAGCTGCTTATACCTGGGGCTGATCTTCTAATTGCTAACACTTCCTGAAGGCAGGTGAAGGTTACCAAGGAAGGGAAAGAGGAAAGGTCAAGAACTTGCGACAGCATGCTTTCCCAGAGCCCTAGCAGAAACATGTCGGAAACCGGAGATGCCCAGTCATTTTCAGAGGATGTTTCTCATGTTACATTAGAGATCTAGCATTCTAAAGACATGAGAAATTATGGAAAGGACCTGAATTTATAGTGTTTTTTGATCTAGGTCTTCTCTAGGTTTATGAGATGTCCTCTCCACAGTTGGAAAGGTTAGTTACCCCAGGAGTGAGAAGCTGATACGGCCTGAGGACAGCCATGCCAGAGTCATTCCCAGGGGAGGGGAGTGCTGGATTAATTCAGCAGGAGTAAACAGAGAGATTGCAGAGCCAGACAAGACTGAGAGGGAAACCTGATTCACAACGTATTAGGTTTGCACCCTTGGCTAAACTTCTCACTTCTCCAAGTCCTGAACGTTTGATTTGCGATATTGTGGTAAAAATGTGATTAGCTATTATACATTGAACATTTATACAAATCTGGCATCAAATAGAATTTTTACCTCCTTCTGTTTTAATCCTTTCAACAATTACACAGGCATATCTTGCCATTATCTCCATTTTTAAAACAAGGAATTGCGAGTTTTACAGTGATTACATAGTCTTTTAGTCACAGCACTAGCAAATGGCAGTAAGAATTCAAACCTAGGAAGTCCCATTCCAAAGCTCACATTCTTCTCAATTATGCTTCACTAACCATTGTATTTCTCACCTAGTTGATAGCGATTTGAAGTATCTATGAGAAGTATTAATTTGCATTTGCTGTGTAACAAAATACCATACGTTTAATGGCTTAAAGCAACATCCATTTATTAGCTCATGGTTTTGTAGGTCATAAGCACAGGACAGAATGTCTGGCTTTCTTGCTCAAGACTGAATCAAGGTATAGATAGTTGGACTGGTTTCTCATTTAGAGGCTCTGAGGATTGTGGGGAAGGGAAAACAACAACAAAAAGCTCTGCTTCTAAGCTCATCTCTGTGGTTGGCAGATCTCACTGCCTTGTGACTGGGGTCCACGTTTACCCCAGAGATGTCATCGGGTCACTGCTCTCAACTCCTAGAAGCTGGTCCTTTCTTGGGGAATTCCCAGCACGGGTGTTTGCTTTACTGAGAGTCAGCCGGAGTGCATATTCCTGATGTCTTTTTGGCCAGTGGGAGAGATCTCCTCTTTGTCCTTAAGAGGTCATGTGATTAAATCAGGGCCACTTAAATAATAGCCCTTTCTTAAAGTCTCATAAGTGCCATATAACATAACCTGATCACAGAAATAAAATAGTTCCTCTTCACAGCCTTGGGTATTATGCAGAGCATCTCTATTATACTTGGGGCAGGAAGTCTTGGACGCAATCTTAGGATTTTGCCTACCATGTGAGTAAGGGTAAGTAACAGTCTGAGAGGGTTGTGAGGATTCAGGGCAATAATCTTAAATAATAAATTTAGCATCTTGATTAGCACGTAACTCTTGATACTTCTAAGAGTAGTGATGATGCCATAGAAAAAGACTTATGCTCCTGCCTAAGGGATAAACATGGAACCAAAATTAGAAAACAAATCAGATTTAGAGTGAAATAACCCAGGTAAGAAACAAGACTGAGATGTGCAGCGAGGGTTCAGATTTTGTTGTTAGAGACCAATTTTTATAACTTGCAGACTTTATTGGATCCTGGTAGCTTGTCAGTAGGAACTAGATCAAATCTTAAGGCACAGAAACAGGGTCAACATTATTCATATTGATATTCAGGCTTTGTAATGTTAGCTTAGTTGCATCCACAGTATGCAGGTTCTCATTAGTTCCACCTGATAGTCTTAGAATAAACAATTTCCTTCCCTGACTTAAGGATTCTGTTAGTTCTCTTCATATGTTATCACACTCCCTAGTACTAGTAAATTCTTATCTATCCACTGCTATTATCAATTAGTACATCTCCCAAAAGAAATTTTATAGCATCTGTGTGATAGATTATTTTGGAGACTGTTATATATATACATAACATTATATATATATATATATATATATATATATATATATATATATATATATACGTATATATATATATACATATATATATGTATATATATACATATATATATACATATATATATGTATATATATATATATATACGCACACACATTATATATATGTGTATATATATATATATATATATAATTTATATTCAAAAGCAGGCCTTAGCATGTAAGTGATCACGTGGTATAAAAGCCATGGTAGTCGGGTAACATAAATTATGGCCATGTCAGATAAAAGCTTTGGTGTAGTACCTATTACATCAGATTATGGCAGCTGTATGGGAGTTCATAATTCTTTCTCCTCTATATTTTATCATAGTTTATGTAAAATCAAACTGTAAACAAGAATATAAAACAGGCATGCTACTATTAATCTTCACTGATTTTGCAAACAGGGATAATTATCAAGATATAGAGATTTTATATAAAAAATCTTTGGCACTAATGAGAATAATTGTTGAATAAAAGAGAGCTTCCTTCTTTCATAAAACATTTAATAAGAACCTACTTTGTGCTAAGTAATGGTGATATACAGCAGGGATAAATAACATCTGCTCTCAAGGAGATTACATTGTATTCATGGATAAAACAGGGAAGTAAATCAATGACTAAAAAAGTATGACAAGTTATGCCAGAATTATGCTCAGAAAGCTATAGAAACACATTTTTTAAAGTACTAGAAGTGTGTTAATGTTTGATTGTAGACTGTGTCGTCGAAACACAGGCTCTGATCTTACCCCACTCTTCATTTTTTTCTATTATATTATCACACATATAATAGGTTCATAATTCATGTATGTTCAATAAATAAATGAGAAAATGAATTTTTAGCAAGTAATTTATCTACCTGCCTACGAATATCTTTTTTCTCATAATGACCCTCAAAAATTACAGTCTACCACACCATTTTCTTCCCGGGACCTGGCTTTGGGAGAATTGTGCTTGGTCTCTGGTTTAAGGTTCAGACCTAATTCCATCAGCCTACTCTGTTGGTTCTCAACCAGGAGCATGTTTACCCTCCCATGGGTATTCAGCAATACCTGGAGACATTTTTGTGGGGAAGGTCGGGGTACAGTGGGTTGCTACTGGCATTTAGTGAGTAGAGGCCAAGGATGTTGCCACACAGCTACAATGCAGAAGATAGTCGCCTTCCCTAGGGGGGAAAAATTATCTGGCAAAATGTCAGATACTGAAAACCCTTTACTGTCATCTAATCTCTGGAACTGGTTCAGGAAGGAGCACTTGATTCACATTGATCTAACCAAATCAAAGGTGGGAGCTTTTTTGAGGGTCAGGTAAAATGAAGTTCGGTCTACTGGATACAAATACAGAAGAATCCATCGAATGTGGAACTATCTGGAGTTGAGGCCTGGGGAAACAAACTGAGACCATGAAGAGAAAGTTATATGAGATTAGGATCCACATCAAGAAGATTTAGCTAAGAAATATAAAAAGAGATTAGTATGATTTGAACTAGGAAATTAAACATAACCTGAAGCCTTCCCTACCTCTGAATGGTTTAGTAATATAATCCAATAAATTCCTTTTAAATTATTTAAATCCTCTGGTTGTAATAATTTTCAACAAAAACTCTTCAATTTGAAGAATAAATGAATTCTAATTAAGTCAGGTAAAGAAAGCAAGGAGGGACAAGCACTTAATCACTATCAAGAACATGATTTTATAGAAATCTTGATGCCACTGGAATATTCTAAAATATTTCACTGATTCTCAGAGCAATTCACCTTGCATTCAAAGATTCCTTCATTGGAATCTTACCCCTAATTTCCTGCATTTCTAAATATTTCTAAATATTTCCCACAAATTCTATGTCCTCTAAGACAAATTCCCAGATTTCACTGTATTATGGAACTATAATCCACATTAAGAATGAAGTTTAAGTAAGGACTCAGAACACAAATATGTGTATGCATGTCCATGAACCTTTGTGTAAGGATTGCTTTTACTGAAATTCGCTGTAACATTTTCTCTTCTCTTCTTTCTCATCTCCTTTCTATTTCACATTTGAATAAAAACTACTCACTCTTTCAGTATTCTGTATGCCTTTCACATCACAGCATTACCATCTCCTCAACTCTTCCAACACAGATTCTGCAAGTCATAGTAACCTCTCCCTTTCCCCCTTCCTCGCAGGGAACCCATCTATCCTGCATCCACGCTTCCATCTCAACTGAAGCATTCGTCCAGACCACAGCCATTCCCCATCTGGGCAGTAGAAACAGCCACCACCTGGCCTTCACCCTTTTATAATTATCTTTCCATAACTTTTTAAAAATGGAAAGAAAAGTCAGGCCATGTCATTCTGTATTAGTTTCTTAGAGCTTTCATAACAAACTATTACAGAGTTGGCAGCTTAAAACAAAATACATTTATTTTCTCACAGTTCTGGAGGCCAGAAGTCCTAAATAGAGGTGTTGGCAGGGCTTTGCTCTCTCTGTAGTTGCTAGGGGAGAACACTGCCTTGCCTCTTGCAGCTACTGGTTGACTCCAGAAGTTTCCTGACTTGTGGCTGTTTCACTCCAATCTCCGCTTTTATCTTCAAATAACTTTTTCTATGCCCATTTTTGTCTCAGATTTCCATTTGCGCAACTCTTATGAAGACGTCCATCACTAGATTTTGGGGCCACCCTAATTTTAGGATGTCCTCATGTCGAGTTATCCGTAAGTTAAGGATAACTTAATTATATCTGCAAAGATCCTTTTTCTAAATAAAGTCACAATTACAGGTTCCTCTGGGCATATATTCAGGGAAGACAAGGTACAGCTTTGATAGACAAGAAATGGGATATGTTTTTTAACACAAATTTGAAAGCTATTAGTATATAAACATAATTTGAAATCTTAGAGTAAATAAAATTACATAATGAAATGATATAGTACATAGTTTTTTTGTTCTCTATTATATATCAAAGTGACAAAATGTTTTTTTTTTAACTCTGATATATCTGAACTATGCTAAGAAGTTATAAATGATCATGAAAATAGTAACTGAAGAGAGAAAAACCAATGACAATGACAATTTGGAAGCATTAAAACATGTGATCTAGTTCATTGTATGCATCTAGGTCTGTTCTCAAAGTTTAAATTTTGGTGTGTGATTGTAAATACAGGAGTCAATTCCCTTAAGCAATAATTCTCAACTTTGGTTGAATATCATATATAATTAGTTGGGGAGCTTTTTAAAATCCCAATACCCAGTCTACACCCCAGAGCAATTAAATTGGAATGTCTGGGGTTGGCGTCCATATAGCAGTACTTTTTAAAGCTCCCTAGGTAATTACAATATGCAGCCAAGACTGAGAATCACTACTTCTCAATGGTATTATGCATTCTTTATTAAACTATATATATATATATATATATATATATATATATATATATATATATATGCATGTATTTCTGTATGTGTTTATTTCTTTTTTAATTTATTTTTTTATTAAAATTTTTGGGGTGACATTGGTAAATAAGTTTCAAGTGTACAATTCAACAATATATCATATATATATATATATACACATGTATATATATATATATATATATACATATATATAGCATTGTGTGTTCACTACCCAAGTTAGATTTCCTTACGTCAGCAAATATTTGACCACTTTTACCCTTACCTACCTCCCTCCACCTTCCTTTATGTGTTCATTTCTTGACTTTCTGTTCCACTGATATCACGGTACTTGAATTATTTGTTTTCTAATATCATAGTACTTGAATTATTGTTGACTGATTCATGTGCTAATATACTATAGAACTACACATTTTTATATTTTCCTAAGTATTTATATATTCTTGTATTAATTTGTTTTTAAAACACCTGTTACTTTAATTTAAAAAATAAACTTATTTTAAATTTTATTTAAACAATTTTAATTTAAACAAATAAATAGAATTCACTTCTATGAATCCATTTTGGTAGCTAAATTTTATCCCCTTGCCGGAATTCTTTAGCACCTTCTATATTTCCTCACCTAGATCTTCTGAGTCACCATGTAGTCAGCGAGTCTAACAGCACAGTTTCTCTTATGTTCTTTTTCAGAGCAACCTTGTTAATAATATGAATGACTTTTAAAAAGGAAGATGGTACCTGGTCATTCAGTGTTTACCCATCTCATTAACAACTGGAACGTACCCTAGGCCTACTGTGATTATGGAACATTCCTAAAGGATATTAAAGCTACGACATTTGCTGCATAGGATGCCGTCAATTTCCAGCGACCATTGTGAACCTCGTATCTCTTCTAAGACACCTACTTTAGGAGTTTGTAGAAGCCATTTAATGTATTTCTTGAATAAATATAATTCAATCACATTTTCTAAGAAAGTATTCTTAGAAATAGTGATTTCTCAGTTCTTACTATTATACAGCAAATAATTTTGTTTTTTAAGCATTTTATTAGATGACATCTTTCTTATCCCTCATTAAGAGCAATCGAGAATGAAATAAATCATGATGAAATAATGAAATGGAATTTATAGGAAAAAAAGGTTGAAGATATATAATTTTTTTTTTCTCACCAAGACTTTATTAAAGGGATTTAACCTCTGGCTTACTAAGTATGCATTGCATTGGTTACTGTTTTTGAAGGCTGCCTTCAAAATTCAAGTTTATTGATGACTTAAAATCTACCTGGCACATAAACTGGAACATTATAATAATTATTAACTTTTAGTGAACACACTACATGCTAGGCTCTACGCTAAGTGTTTTAAATAATAACTGATTATTATTTTTAAATGTCAGCAACCCCGTGATGGAAAGCTATTATAATTTCCAGTTTACATATAAGAACACTGAAGCTCAGAAAATAAAGTAGCTTTTTCAACTAGCAGGTGGCAGACCTAGAATTTAAAACTTCTCTCTCTGATTCCAAAATCCACATTATTAATAACTTTGCTATTCATTCATTTGTTTAGCCATTGAAAGATTGATTGAGGTCCTATTACTGCTTAGCCCTGGACTAGACATTAATGGCAGAGAGGCAAACAAAATAATGTGACTATCCTCATGAAGTGATAAAGTATGCATTATGTTACTAAAAGATATTTGTTGGATCATGTTGGACCTTTCAATGATATTCTTGTCTTAAATGCAACCCTCTTCATGCATTTTTTTTCCAATTAATTTCCCTAGGTGTTTGGTTCCACGGAAAATGAACTGAATTGCATATTCACTCTTAGAATTTTGAAAATACTTGTAATTTGCCTTAGAGTAAATTAAACAAGTAAACATATAAAACAAAGCTGAGTAATTGTCAATGCTTTCAGCTGACACTTCTCACTCCTTCCTAAAGCCTGGTTTTGATCATGTCAGTTAACTTTCATTGGTTGGAAACACTAGAAACATTGCAAATTGGAATTTCTCTGTATCATGGTCCTCTGATGGTTTTTCTCTGATCACTGGATTGTGTTTATTCCTTTTATTCTCACATAACAGTATTAAGTAATGGTGTCCACAGTGATAAATGAATTTAATTTGCTTATTTTTCAATCCATGCCTCACTCCAAGCAAATCTCTCCTCCTTAGTCATTCACTGTGTTTCTCTGGTATTATCTCCTAAACACTTCAGAAACCCATCCCTGCCTCTTCCCGTTACTGCTGCCACTGCTCTCACTCAGGCATGTGTGTTCTTTCGCCTGTTACCTGAGCCTCCCAACCCGTCTCCCTGCCTCTAATGCTGCACTTTGCGGGGCTCCCCTCTCGCAGCCACTCCAATATCTAAACACAACCGGGATGGGTCAAAGTTCAAATATATCATAGTATTTCTATTACACAATATTCCTACACTATAATACTTCACTGAGTTAGAAAGAGATGGTTGTATTCCCAATTACAGTTTTCTTTAACTGAGAATAAACATCTCATTTATCTATGCATTGTAACACTCAGTGACACCTGAATGATAGTGATATTCGGCATGTAGCTGTTAAACTGAACTGAAATAAATATGTAGACCAAAGATTAATCATCTATTTAGCTTACGATTATGACCCTTCTTTTATTCCTTCCATTCTTTTCCCCTTTCCACCCTCCTCCTTCCTTCCTTACACACAAATATTTATAAAATGTCCATTATTGCCAGGCTCCTGATGTGGGAACCCAAGACAAAAGTCTCTGATCTGTTTGAACTAAGGTTCATTAGAATTGGAAAGAAGAATGAAAAATATAGTAAATTAATTATCTAATGTTATCAGATTTTAATTTCTATGGGAAAATAAATAAAAGTAGAGCAAAGTAAAGATGATCCAGAACTCCAGAGAGGACAGGCTGAAGTAGCAGACAGGGCAGTCAGGGTGGATCTCATGAATAAGGTGAGATTTGAGCAAATATGTGAAACAGATGAAGAAATGAACCAAACAGATAACCTCAAGAAAAATCGTTCCAGGCAGGGAAGAGCTGTAGCAAAGCCATCTCATATGTGATATCTCCCTTCGCCTAATTTTTATCAGCTAAAGATACAAGTCTAATCTCCCCTCATGGCCTTAAAAAAAAAAAAAAAAAAAAAGAACTATATCATCAACCAACCACACTTTTGTTTTCTCTGGTGCAAGGAGCAGCCCTGTCTGAAAATAACCTTACTGCTCATTCAAGTTTTACTGGGAGACTGAGCTATCGGGACTCCTTCTCCAAGCAAGAGGTGCATTCAAGCTGGATTTTCCATGAAGTCAGTGTCTTTGTTCCCCTCCCAGGTAGGGACCAAACCTTTTCATAGCCCTGTTCTCTACGTGCTGGATGCCTGGATTTCTCAGACCACTCCTGGAAATAGCTGCACCCAAACCCAGGTTGCTTGTAACCACTCTATTGCATATGAATATCTGATTTGCCCGATAATGCATGGTTATAGAATTTGTATTGTAATTTCCATTCACTTGTATTCATTTCTGTTTCTAAGCAGAAGCTCTAAGTACTTGAACGAAAATTGTGCCAGGAGGTGGCTGTCTGTGGGAGGAGGGAGAAAAGCAGTGGACTCCCTCAATCAAAGCTGTGGAAGAGGCAGGCCAGGGCCACAGAAGGGCCAGGGAGCAGATCGCCAGATGAACTCAGCATGGCCGGAAGTGAGGCACCTGCTCTTGATGTGGGAAAAGACAGGAGGCTTGAGGAGAAGACACAGCTTTTAGGCTCACTGACTCTATAATATGAAGACAGAAGCGCATATGTGAAGAATTTTCTCTAAGTCATATCAAGTCAAGATTAATTAGATTCATCAAATATTACTGTTCTGTGAACAAAGACTTAATTAAGGATTCATAAAACTAGTAAAACAGATGCAAATTGTGGGAACAATGAAGAGGACCTCTTCGGAGTGAAGAGTATGCATTTATGTGCTTGTGACATTTTAAAAACTATTTTCTTTTTCAGAAAAAGTCAAATCAAAAATACATTTTTTTCTCCTACATAATCATTTTGCTCTTACAATGGATAGGCGAGTTATATTTTTTAACACTTTAAGAACTCACAGAAGCTTTTCAGAGGAATTTGTAAAGATGTCTAAGATATCATAAACATCATGAAGAATACTGCTTCTTTTACTTGCAATTTTACAAAAGAAACAATCACACACACATAGCAATTTAGAACATTCAGAGGGCAAACTAAAAGATCACCCTTGTTTTCTTATTTAATGTGGTTTTTTTTTTTTTTGTCTTCTTTTTTATTTGTATTCAATTAGGTTACAGGGGAAGCTTTATCTCTTAGGTAATGTAGAGGATTCTGGGTTATCTAGTTAAGACTAATAACAATAGTGAAGGCAATAGTTTACCAGATGGGCAAACCAAATAAACAAAAAATGAATATCGGGAACATCTTCAAATCGAGGAAAGGGAAGCCTTGTCCCTAGTGATTAGCTCACAAGACAGAGGCTACAGCAAGGGCTAAACCCTAAAGATAATGTTTCTAGGGGACACACATACACCAGGGAAAGTAGCTAACAAAAACGATCAGCAAAGAGAGCTCAGAAAAGTAGACGAATTAGAAGAGAATATGCTCTCAGAAAACTTGAGAAAGGAAGATGTTAAGACCATGTGGTTAATGTTTGTAAATGTTACAGAAAAGCAAAATAGGATGCAAACTGAGACGAGGCCCTGTGCATTCAGTCATTAGAAGGTCATGATGGCTGAGCACAAAACAGTGGGAACACGAAACAAATGGAGATGAGGCCATGAGTGCAGCAAACACATAAATACTAGGTTTTCCAGGGTTTAGTAATAAAATAAAAATATCTAGAAAAGGATAAATTATATAATTGGAGAGCCATGTGGGTAAGAGAATTATCTGTTAAGAATAAGAGAACCAACTTTTTTTGCGGGGGGAGGTGGGATTAAGTGAAGGACATACATGTCAAGGACTAAAGAGAAAGATAGAATAATTATGAAATAACTATATAACAATAATAACCACCATTTGAGTACTATATACTAAATTAAATGGTTTACATATTTTATTTCTTAATTTTCCTATAGCGTAGTTATTAATACTCTCAATTTTCCAAAGAAGAAAGTGAAACATTTATTACATGACCAAGATCACACAACTAACAAACTGTGCAAAGAATATTTAAATCCAATTTTGTTATATCAAAAGCAATGGTCTTTATTGCAAGGCTCATAGAGTAGGTAAAAGATGTTAGGGTCAAGGGGACAGTGAAAAGCTCAGTGTTGGACTTAAACAATGATGAAGAGATGAAAGGATAAGAGTATTGATAATTGTGAGTGTGTGTGTGTGTGTGTGTGTGATATAAGAAGTATTGATTAAGCCCGAAACGGTGTTGACGTTTAGAGATTTCATACTTATGGAACAGACATTGTGGGGAATCAGGAACGCAGCTGATTGAAACTGAACAAAACATTTGCTGAGCAATGGTGAGAGACTGGCTGGTGAAAAAATATCAGTTATGCAGTAATAGGAAGCCCAGAGAAGCAAGTGTGTGAGATGATTCTCCATAGTTTCCCTGCTCTGGACAATTTCCATTGTGCACTGGGAACAGGAAAAGAAACAGATTTTCCATGGTGCATTTCAAAATTTTAAGATTGAATGAGAGGTCATGAATCGTCTGCTCTTTCATAAATCCACCTTGAAGCGCACGACACTGGGCACCCCTGGCCCTCTGAAAGCACTTAGTTTCCCGAGTGCTGTGGACATCTAGAGATTTAAAAAAAAATTCCTGCAGTTTGGCTTCTTTGAGTAAGGTGAATCGACATATTAGAGAATATCTCCTTCTACCCCAGACCTATTTGGTCTTCATATTTCAAGCATGTTAGACCTAGAGCCATCTATTCTTATTCAAAAGATAATAAAACGTATCCCTCTCAGAAACCCCAGGAGTAGTAAACTTAGAAGGTCTGTCTTATTTTCCCTCTGGGGACACTGATTTGCATTCCAAAGGGTAAGAATGCTAGTCTTTACTTTACCCTTCTCTTCCTCAGGAGAATTTGTTTACATCAGAGAGATTAAGTTTTTCTCCTTCTTTCAAGAGGTGAAGGGGGTAAGGTATGTATAATGTGCCAGATTCATATTTTCAGGAGAAGGAATCAATGTGGTTATTTATAAAACAATAATAATTTCTCCCTGCCCAGAAACTTTGAGTCTACTTTTAAAATAATAGGAATAAATACAGTCATTAGAAACTCATCACATAACATCATATGCTATTGCTTTTTCTATTTGTAGGTCGAGCTTGAAAATGAAATGATCATTGTGGTTACAAGCAACCTGGGTTTGGGTGCAGCTATTTCCAGGAGTGGTCTGAGAAATCCAGGCATCCAGCACGTAGAGAACAGGGCTATGAAAAGGTTTGGTCCCTACCTGGGAGGGGAACAAAGACACTGACTTCATGGAAAATCCAGCTTGAATGCACCTCTTGCTTGGAGAAGGAGTCCCGATAGCTCAGTCTCCCAGTAAAACTTGAATGAGCAGTAAGGTTATTTTCAGACAGGGCTGCTCCTTGCACCAGAGAAAACAAAAGTGTGGTTGGTTGATGATATAGTTCTGGCACTGTGGACACTGCACATGCTACAACACAAAAAGAATCTAAGAATGGAGGACGTTAGTGGAAATATCACCCAAGTGACGGAACAAATTTTCTAGATTAAACAGGAAGGAAAATGAAGTCACATAAAATTCTAGAATACTGAAAGACCAGAAAGTAAAGAGTTATTTTGATAATGTTAAGCTAACACCAACTTTAGTGGGAGAAGTGAGGAGAGGAATATTAGATTTTAAGACACAAAAGATGTTGCATCTCTGAACAGTGAGGCAGTTTAGGATGTTATTCTAAGAATAGACTGTTTAAATAGAAAAGAGCAGAAAATGGTTGAAGAAAAAAGGTTCAGAAAAGCCACAATTTCAAAAGGTTCTTCTGTACAGATTTTAACGTAGCCGAGCATTAAAACAAAATGTTGAAACTAGTCTATTTTATATGTACCAGAGGTATGAGTGAAAAGTGATGGAGATGAGATGCAATTGGTATAAATAGGAGATGTAATTGTCAAAAGGTTTTTCCAAGAAGCAGTCTTGAGCAAAAAGGAAAGTATCTAGAAAAATGGTAGTCCAATATCAAGACCGTAAGCTACAAGGAGATAAAAGATGAGGACAAAAAATGAGAAGCCCATATCTGAGACTGTGTCATTCAACTGTTACCCTTTAAGTTATCTGGTAACTATTTCCAACTTGAACTTAAAACCAGTTGAAATAATTGAGCCTGAATTCATCAAATCAGGTTTTGGAAATAACTCTACCCCTCACATTTAGACTAGGAAAATTATTTATCTTCTCTATGAATAATTTTCTAATCCATGAAATATGGATGTTAATACCTAACTTATTGTGTTGCTTTAAATACTGAATAAAATAATATGTGGAAGCTGCATAAACCATTTAGTACAGGGCAAGGGCAAGGCACAGAGTCAGAGTTCAATCCACGGTTTTTAACATTATTTTCTTTCCCTGTAATGCCCTCGTTGCCAAATCCATTGGCCTTTTTACTATCAAATGTTCTTTTTACTTTTTTACCTTTTATTATATCTTCTAGCTATTCAAAAGGTTACAGATTATGTTTTCTAGTAGGAGACAATGAGATGGAAATGGATATCTAATAGGAATCAAAGCATGTGAAAGGGAGAGGAAGGAAGAATAACTGGGCAGAAAAAGACTCTAAATTGTGATGCGAACCTAACAAAGCCTCCGTCAACCTCATGGGAGAATCTAGAGTGAGTACTGCCTATCAGCATTGACCCATGTTTATATGGCTGACTCACCCAGTCGCCAGACATGGAATAACCCCCAGTGAGGTGTCTCTCTGTAACTGAGGCAAACCTTCAGGCAAAATGAAGGAGCCAGCAGCTGAAGGCTGTCTGCTGACCACTTTCCCAGCAGCTGGGATAAATCTTTCCTAGAGGGAAAATCTGGCTGGCTCTTTCCCAGGTCTATTGCACTAATCTATTCCTTATGTTAGGCACTTATTAACAATCAGTCTTTAACATAGGCACCTCATGTTTATTGCAGCATTATTTAAAATAGCCAAGATAAGAAAGTAACCTAAGTGTCCATTGATAGACTAATGGATGTAGATGTCGTATGTATGTACAATGAAATATTACTCAGCCATTTAAAAAAAGAACAAAATCTTGCCATTTTCAATAATACGGATGGACCTAGAGGATATCATGTTAAGTGAAATAAATCAGACAGAAAAAGACAACACCATATGATTTCACTTACATGTTGAATCTAAAAAAAACAAAATAAACAAAGAAAGAAAACAAAACCATAGATAACAGAACATTTTGATGGTTGCCAGATGAAGGGGGATGGAGGGATAGGTGAAAAGGGGGGAAGAGATTGATATGTACACATTTCCAGTTATATAAACAGTCATGGGGATGTAAAGTACAGCGTAGAGAATATAGTCAATAATATAGTAATAACTATATATGATGCCAGAAGAGAACTAGACTTACTGGGATGATCACTTTGTAAGTTACATAAATATTTAATCACTATGTTGTGGACCTGAAACTAATATTATATTGTATGTCAAATGTAATTCAAAAATCAAAAAATATTCTTAAAAAACAAAAAAAAATCAGTCTTTATTTATACCATTGCTTTACAAGTTTCATCCCTGCATGCTTGAACTATAAGCTATATACTAAGATACACTTTCAGGGACAAAATTTAATATTTCTTTTGCACCATCATATTACCATATACACCGATGAGCAAATAAAACTTATGAAGAAAGTACCTACTTTTGAATCCTCAATAAATGAATCCAAATTATAGCATCCCTTTTATTCTCATTGCACTATTAATATTGTTACAGTCTATCCTTAAGAGTGAGTCAAGTATGTACTTTTGGATAAGTATCAAAAACCCAAAACTTGTGGCAGACTTTGTGTAAGTACGCTTGAGTCCTGACAGAAACATTGATTTAATATACATGTATTAACTTCCTATTATATGTTGAGTGCTGTTCTTAACCTTGGGGATAGAACACTAAACAAATAGACACTTATCTGCTCTCACAAAGATTATATTCCAGTAGAATTACAGTGACTTTCTGAAGAAAGGAACATCATATCTTCAGCCATAAAACAAAGAAATATATTACCACAACTGACCTGACAAAATGGTGGAACAGGTAGCCATCAGTGGTTCTTACTCTGCTCTGTGGCCTCAGTGAAGTGTTTGAGGAACCACAAGTTCAGAGGAGTATTCTAGGTATCTAGCCCATTTGGTAGGGTAAGCTGGCATGTGTTTTATACCCACTGGAGATCACAGAGCTGGACTTTTGGTATTTCAATAACAGTTTTAGTTTAACCCATAAAACCCAATAGTCTTCCTCTAGTTCCCGACTACAGGCATTTGGTGGTTTCTACATCCTGTTTCTCTGTGCAAAATACACAAATTTTGCCAACATCCACATCCTACATATTATCTTCTCTCATACAAGAGTGAAGAGGTACTTATACCAAGTACTCATTATCTATTCAGCATATGGCTAAAGCCAGGAGTTGAGGTAAAGTTTCCAACTCAGCAAAAATGATGACATGATTTATTTGATAAGCATTTGGCTACCATGTAATTTGTAGTTTCTAGTTACCCACCATGAGACAACTGCATCGATCATTTGATTTACACTCATACCTAAATAGGATTGTGCATTATGTAACTACCAATAGGAATACTGCTTCCCTGGCAAAGGTCAGCCAAATAGCATTTACAGCAGGCAGAGTAAATTTGGAGCTTACAGGTACAGTGTGAGCAAAAGCAGAGGTTAAAGCATCCTTTTAAAAATCCCTTCACCCTGGGAGTATCTTCTGGAAGAGTAAGCCAGTCCTCCTGGGAGAAGCTGGGAGTGCTCTGAGCATTTGTACATCTGCAATTCTGTCCCAGAGGAGCATATTTCCTGCATAAAACATAAATCCGTGGTAGCTACCGAGCTCTCCTTGCTGTGACTTCGTCATGTTTAAGCCAAGGGAATAAGTAGTGAAATGCAGTGTAAAAGCAGAGAATCACACCCAAGCATCTTCCAAATAGAGAAAATGAATAGAAATGGAGTCTGAGCAGGTGTCACATGAGCATATAGATTGTGTCAACTCTTTACATGGACTGTTTCATGTGTTTGTGCCTGTGGAGGCACTATGGATATTACAACCATACAAATACATTATTGCTGCTGCTGCTATTGTTGTTTTTGTTATTATTATTTTATAATTCAACTTCAACCTGAAATATATATATATATCTTTTCTCTTTTAGAAATATTCTCCTATGACAGGTTCTGTCATTCCAGAAAGAAGAAAAAAAAGAAGACTGATTACCTTCCTCTAGTGAGATAAAAAAAAAATTAAAAATGTAAAGCATCAGTAAAAAGTTTATACTGCTCTAAAGAATCTTGCCAGAAGTTTTATTTTCATATATCTTCTATGCCCAGTTCATTTCTCAGCAACATTTTCTAACAATCGGGTGATGCACTAAGTTTTTGTATGGATATATATCCTTCTTCTCTTTTTCCTTTTATCCTTATTTTCTTATTTTACTTTCCTTCTCCTCTCTCTTCCTTTTTCCTTCAACAATATTTTAAAATGGCATTATGTGCAAAACACTCTAGAATTTATTTTGCTATTGTTCTTTTTCTTTTTGGACTATATGGTTTAAGCAATGAAATTTTGTCTATGCCAAAGATTTGTGCTCAATAGTTTTCTTCTTTGTGCAAAACAATTCATTTGCTTCAAGATCAAGAGCCAAAATATTGATTTAGCTGTCAGTATGATTACATTTTCTTGCTAAAGACACTTTTAAAAGTATGTAAAATATGTAAATTATTAAATCATTAATTCTATAATCTAAGTTTAATAGTGAGAAACAAACTCATGTTTCTTTTTCATAATCAGATTTAACAGTTTACGCAGATGTTTTTGTCCTTGGGGTTATGGGTAACTGGTACCCTGAGTATGGGACAGGGAAACCTAAAACGGGCATAAATGAGTTATATGAGTTTCCCAGGGCTGCCATAACAAGTTGCCACAAATTTGGTGGCTTAAAACAACAAAACAACTATTTTCTCAAAAGTCAGGGGGTCAGAAGTTTTAAATCACGTTTTCAGCAGAGACCTGGTTCCTCCCAAGGCTATAGGTAAAAAAGAAATCTTTATTACTTGCAGCATCTGGTCTCTGTAGGCATTCTTTGGTCTGTGGCAGCATAACTCCCATCTCTGCTTCCATCATCACATTGCCTTCTTCCTTGTATCTCTGTGGGTCTCTTTTAAGGTCATTCTCATTGGTTTCAGAAGCCACACTAAACCAGTATGATCTCATCTCAATCCTTACCTATTACTTCTGCAAGGAAAATATTTCTAAATAATGTCATATTCTGAGGTCACAGGTAGGCAAGAATTTTGGGGGGACACTACTAAACTCACTATGTGTTAATCCAAACAGTGAGCATTTTAAAACTGTTACAAGATTTGACGGATTCTGTGATACCCCAATAAGATAAACCTTCATGAATAAAGAACCTACTGGGTGTGCTGTTGGCAGACAATTGTCAAATATCAGAAATCCTCTTTGAAAATTATCTCAGCTGAAAAGGGTCACTTCACCCAAGATTCCCTGAGAAGCTTACATCCAATGAATTAACATGGGGGAAGGGGATAAAGACTCAACCCTCTTTCCTCTAATTAGTGTAGTTCTGAAGGGAAATCATGTCTTCATCATTCTATGCAGTCAGCCTAGGTTTCACTGAAATTGCATTGTATCTTGATGTCTCCATCTGCATAAAGCATTCCTTCTTTTCTACTGTTCCCTTCCCCTGCCAGGTGCCTCCCTCTGTCCCAACTCAAGGGCATTCTCTTATATACCTCCTGTAGATTGAACCTAGTTCCAGATTCTACTTCCTGGGGAATTCTACCTGTTATACCAGACATGCATATACAATCTATCTATCTATCTATCTATCTATCTATCTATCTATCTATCTATCTATCTATCTAATTTTACTTGTTATACCAGATATGGATATACAATCTATCTATCTATCTATCTATCTATCTATCTATCTATCTATCTATATTCTTTTTTATTCTTGTCTATTCTATTCTATTCAACCTATACTATTCTACCTATCTTATCTATTTTTTCCTGTCCTGTCCTGTCCTGTCCTAATCTATTGCATTCTATCCCACTGTCTATTGAAGAGACAATAAAGGAGGCAGAGATTGGAGAGCCCATGTCAAAACCAACTCATTGGACACTATGAACAATAGTTTGAAAAAAAAGATTGCCTTTGCATGCTTGCTCTGAAAATAAAGCACATTTTTCTAACTGCAGTTATAATGACGCTTAATAGAAAATGTATTTACTTCCTAAGTATACTAATTATAGTTCTCTAGACCATGTGAATGGTAACTTGGGTTAATAAGTTTGCTAAACTATCATTACAATTTCTAGAAATGCCTATAGAAATGCATATTGAAAATGCAACCAATTACCATAAGATTTAAATTAACAAAAATTACAAAATATAAAATATAAACTTAAAAAGATTCTTATTTAAAATATTCAGTATGTCACATCCTAAGTTAAGGTAGTCAATAAAGTTTGATTCAATTAATCAATTACTAAACAGAAAAGCAAACACATATTTCTTATTCTAAATCAGAATTTGGCCTGACACTTTTCACATTTGTCAGGTAGCAGCTGATAGTAAATTTGCTAATGATAGCGAATCTTGGATTCTAATTTTCAATATAGTTTTCTAAATTCTATCTGGAGTACTTTTAGAATTAGTCGCATAGCCCAAAATTCTGTAAAACTTGGTGTCAAACATGTCAAATCCCTTATCTCATTTTATTACTTGCATTAGTCATGCAAGTTTTTCTCCTTACTATGACATTTAAATATATATGCATATACATACTCAACAAAAGAAATATATATAATATATTCATATACATAATATATAAATATATAAATATATTCATATACATATATAAATAAATATATTAATATACATATATAAATATATTCATATACACATATATATATACACACACAAACACAATTCTTGCTTTACTATCATTTATTAATTTTTTAAATTAAATATTTGAAAAAATGCTCTAGGCATAGTATAGTGGGAAAACCTCTAAACTTTAATTTACTGAGTTTAAACTCTATTGTTCAATGTTAAAAAATATTTCAATGTTAGGTACTTCATTTTAAAAATCGTAACTATAAGAATGTCAAGAGTATTTTGGGGTGGACTTAATGTAAAAATAACTTTTTTAAGGAAAGCTTACAAAAGTGTTAAATACATTAAATGAGCTTGAAAGTTGTTTAAACAATTTAAAAAATAAGAATTAAAAGTTTATTTTAACTACATTTTTAAGTTGATATTTCAGTGTTTCTTATTGAACTATTTCAGAAACTGTGGATTTTAGAGAACAATCTTCTTTCCATATTTAGAACCTACTATATTCAGGACACATTATTAGGACTTCAAGAAATACAAAGATGAGTTATACCTATTCGGGGGCCATAAAAATTAGAGGGAAAATGGTATAGAAGGGATAATTATCAGCACACGTTTGTCATTATTAGTAATAGGAACATTTTCATATGAAAGATGTATTTCCAATTTCAGAAATAACCTAAAATCAGCTATTAAAACTTTCTGAAAGAAAAAGTGACCACTACCCACCTATTATGATGGCAAACATCCAAAACACTGATGATACCAAATGCCGGTGAGTATATGGAACAACAGCAACCCTCATTCACCGCTGGTGGGAATGCAAATTAGTATACGACAATGAAAGACAGGCAATTTCCTATAAAACTAAATATACTCTTACCTTATAATTCAACAATCATGTTTTATGGTATTTATTCAAATAAGTTGAAAACTTAGATCTACACAAAAAACTTCAAACAGATATTTATAGTAGATTTATTTATAATTGCAAAACTTGGAATCAACTAAGATGTCCTTCACAAGGTGAGTGGATAAACTACGGTACATTCAGTTAATGAAATATTATTAAGTACTTAAAAAAATATTCTAACTCATGAAAATACATGGACAAACTTTAAATACATATTTCTAAGTGAAAGAAGCCAGTCTGAAAAGGCTACATACTGTATGAGTATGACTCCAACTCTAGGACAGTGTGTAAAAGATAAAACTATGGAGACAGTTAAAGGATGAGTGGTTGCTAGTGGTTGGGAGGAGGAAGGGCTAAATAGGCAGAAAACAGGATGTTTAGGACAGTGAAACTATTTTGTATGATACCATAAGACTGGATACATATCATTACACATTTGTCAAAATCCACAGAATGTAAACATGAAGAATGAACCTTAATATAAAGTATAAACTTTGAGTAATGATATATGAATGTAGATTCATCAAGTGTAACAAATGTACCATTCTGTTGCAGAATTTTGATAGTGAGAAAGATTGTATGTGGGAGGACAAGAAATATATGAAAACTTTCTGTATTTTTCCTCAAGTTTGCTTTGAACCTAAAATTGCTCTTAGAAAAACCATTCACCTCCCTACCACCACCAGCTGCCAAGAGATGAGGGGAAATCCATGCCCCAATTGAGTTGCTAAGAAGCCAGGTTAATATGATTTCACTTACATGTGGAATCTAAGGAACAAAATAAATGAACAAACAAAATGAAAACAGGCTCACTGATACAGAGAACAACCTGGTGATGGCAAGATGATGGGTGGGGGAGGGGTGGGTGGGCGGGGCAGAGCTGAGTGAAAAGGAGAAAGGATTAAGAAGGACAGATTGGTAGTTATGAAATATTCACAGGAATGTAGGGCACAGTGTGGGGAATATGGTCAACGGTATTGTGGTGACTGTGCGGTGTGGGGTGGGTGCTGGACTGGTTGGGGGATCACTTCGTAAATTGTGTGGATGCCTGGCCACTATGCCGTACACCTGAAACTAATGTAAAATAATATTGGCTGTCAACTCTAATTGGGGGGAAAAAAAACTAAGAAGAAGTAGAAGAAGAACAAAAACAACTCAGGATAGAAACAGTCAAATATTTCTCATAGGGCCATTTTTTTTTTCCTTCTAAAATGAAGCTGAATTTAAGACTAATCATGAGCAAGCTAATTCATCATGAACAATCCATAAGTAGCAATGAAAAAGGAGCTGTAGGAGTTAAACATCTGAATAGCTGATATGTGTGTGTGTATTTTCTTAGATGCAGTATGGAGATAATACATCTCCAATACATTGAAATTTGAACTGGATTAGATCAAAACAAAAGTAAATCTACAAAATGCATTTACTTTATTATTTAAAATTATCTTTAAAAATTTCTACATTTTTCATTTAAATCTTAATTGAACAGTCATACGTCTCTATTTCCGGTAACAACATAATTTCAAAAGCTTGGAAGTAAACTTTTTCTTATTTAAAGATAAAGTTGTCCTTACCCCTCAACAAACCAGTACAAGGCTCTAACAATTTGGGACCCAGAATCATTACATACAACTAATGGATACACACACATACACACACAAAACAGCAACAAGGCAAAGCAGTGCAAAATGTCAAATTTTAGCCCAAGGCCTCCTCCACGCCCAGGAATTTGGCTACTGCAAACTCAAAGTACTGAGTTTTCAATCTTCTTATAAACTCTGTGTGGTATTTGTTGTTCCAGCACAACGTTAAAGCTGTAACAATGACTCTCGTGTTTCCCAAAGCAGAGACACAGAGCCTGAAAGGTCACAGTGCTCTAATAGACGCCTCTGAGAAAGCGGCATGGACATCCAAGATTTCAGTTCTCTTGAAATCAATAAATTTCCAAATGTCCCTGGGAAGCCATACTTTCTGTGAGGCAGGCCATCCTTTCCAGATCTATGGGCCCTTTACGTTGGGTGCTGCCGCACTTAGCGGTCGATTAACTGTTACAAGAACCGATTCCTGTAAGGAAATGGGGTCCTTATATTTTTCAGCTCAGAGAGCCGAGGAATGGCAAACAGAGAAGGGAGAGCCAGCAAAGGAACCTGGTAGTACAGCATGTAGGAGAAGTAGAGACTGATACAGTATATACATGAGATTTGGTTGGCTGCCTGTCCCTTTTCATTCCTACTCTGTGCTCATATCTCAATAGTTTACAGTCCCATTTAGTCATCTTTATTTATTTATTATCTTCCCCTCCTCTCCCATCATGGGAAAATATAAGCCCAGCTAAAACCCTACATGATAGTGAAAGCAGCAAGATGGTCAGCCAAACGGAAGCCCCCGTCCGATGCATTAAACGTCAGGCAGAAATTAGTTAATATTTCTCCAGAAGCTCTTTTTCTCAATACTGTGGACTCTACCAGGGAGGTCGTAACACTTACTGTAAGTACATTAAGAATGTTTGAATTATTTTATCAACTACTGATTGAGTAAATACACAGTAGTTAAAAGCAGAGCCTTAAGCCAGACTACCTAGGTTGACATTCTGTTTCCTCCATTTGTTTCCTGTGTGATCTTGGAAAAGCTTGCTTAATTTCTTTCTGTCTAGTTAAAAGAGAATAATAATACTAGTAAATCAATTTCATAGGCATATTGTGTGTGTGTGTGTGTGTGTGTGTGTGTGTGTGAGAGAGAGAGAGAGAGAGAGAGAGAGAGAGAGAGAGAGAGAGAGAGAGAGGTAGAATGACTATGTGGCCATAATTTTTAAATTCATTGGCACAAATGCGCCCTATCAAACACTGAGATAATCTTCAAAACTAAATAGATGTTTACTGGTCAAACCTGTCGCCATAATTCTTAGAAGAAAGTAATCTGCATATACTCATGTGATAAACATTAAACCTCTTATCATGTAACAGTATTACAAGTAAACACATGAAGAATCTAAAACCAATATACACAGTAGAAAAGTAGAAAATGCTCCCTGACCTGACGTGAAACAAGAACAAAAAAGATCTCTGTATTTCAAATTCCATTTTTCTTTTATAGAGTAAAACCACTGACATTGAAGAAATATTTTGTCTTTACTCATCCAGATGTTCACACATGAAAATAGTAGCCAGCAAAGACATTAATATTTTTAAATGAATGGTAAAGCTTACAATTTTATAAAGAGAAAAATAGGGTACAGAATGCCATATCTATCAGAGAAACACAAACAATGCACTCAGAATTCAGATGGTTTGGGCTGCAGCTGAGGTGGAATAATATGCCTAATGCAGCAGATAAACAAATAGAGTTTGGTAAGAAGGAAAAACTAAACTGTGGTATTGCAACTAGCTGCTTTGCCTTGAAAAGGTGTGTCTTTTTTCTCATAGTGGAGACATACTTTTTTTGTTGTTGTTATATAAAATATAAAAATAAAGGTGATCAAGTCTGAGGCATTTATTTGTTCCCTTCTAGATTGTATCTTTCCGAAAGGCTAGTTTACAATTGATTTCAAATATATAATACATTAAAATAAATGTATTCCCCAAAAGTTTGTTATTTGCACCATTATGAAATATCAAATATCACTAAGTGTCTGATTCCCAAGTATTTGTATTATTTTGTCATTATCACTTGGCCTTGATGGACATATTGTTTTATTATCATCTGTAGCTATAATTTTTATACTTTGACAGAGATATTTTTCCCCTACCCTATTTATTTCCTACTTTTGATAATTTTCTATAATTGGTCTATAAAAAATTAAATGACAAATATTTCTTTCTTTGATTCTCCTAACCTTTATCTCTTCTTTCTGGGAAACTAGTTAGGAATCATTACTAAAACAAATTTTCACAATTAATATTGAAAATACTGGTAATAAAACATTTATTAACACATGAATTGTTCTGATTATTGTTTATTTTTATAGGATAAGCATTTACACGTTTTCTCTTCATTATCATAACATTTACCATTATAACTTATTAGTCATACAGGCCAGATCTGAGGCCTGGTATTATCATTGTGACTTCAGAACAATGCTAGCTAAATGCATGTTGAGATAGATTGCACATGTGCATTCCACACACTTTTTTTTTCCTTTTACTTCTCCCAGAAATTCTTTGTCTTATACAGATTGGTTTCTCAAAAACATATTTGGAACTTCCTAATTCAATTTCAATTTAAACATGTCTTAGCTCAAAACTTCTTCCAACTGTCATTCTAGTTGGCCCATGCCTCTTTCCTGACTCTATTTTAGGGTCCTACTCCCCCACAATTCTCATTAGCATTTGCTACTTGAAGATAGATCCCGGAAGAGAAAGGAGACATTGTTTAGCTCAACCATTTCCCTTTTGCTAGAAGCTATAACTCGAAACAAGCAAGCAAAAAAAATAAAGAAATAAAATTTATAGATGCATATAAATTTAAATTTATCCTTGTTAACTCTGTTAATATTAACTTGGAAAGTTTAAAATTGATAACATCAGTAATACTATTACTAGAGCTCACTACAAATATCTAAAGCAACTTAAAATTCACCCAGCCCCTCTCAAGAAATAATAATAGTACCATGCAAATGTTAAATGTCCCAAGTTGCGAAGGAAGGATAATTGAACTAGGACTATAAATAATGGTAGATATCAAAATGGAGGAAAAAAACTTACTTTCCATACTATGGAACCAAACATTTTTTTAAATGTCCTAACATGAAAATTTGTCTCTTACTTAGACCCATCAAATAGTTTTATTTCATCTCCATCCTATTTTTATTAAAATTTATAATTTAAATAATACTTGACTTAGATTTATAGACCTTGAGAGTTTTTTGTGTTGATGTTAAATATTTACATATGTATTTTCGTCAAGCAGTAGGTGTGATATTCTGAATGACTAATGAATTAATAATACATTGGTAATAGAGATGTTCCCTTAGGTATATAAAATAGCAGCTGACTTGCATTTATACTGTGTATATTTCTCGAGGAAAAAAAGTCATATCCTGTCGCAGAGGATAGAGAATTTGAGAATTTGCCAGTTGATATTCACCACAGCTGATGGCAGTTGTTAATATGTGACTGTGTTGCAGATTGGAATAACCTAGGACACAATCTTAGAACCATTATAAATTTAAAAAGTATTGTTTTTTAATGGCTACAAAATCACCAGGTGTGTTATTTTAAGGTTTATAAAGAGCTTTTATAAACTCGAGTTCATCTTCACTTCCTCTCAGTAAGTCACAGGAAAGTCTTTTGTTGAAACTGATTTTATTAAGTAGTGTTAATTAACATCCCCACTTGACTGAAAAAGTACAGAAATTCAAGAATTTTTAATGATTAAACCATATTTTATGGGGTTTAATATCTCTAAACTCTCATGCTTTCGGATGAAATGGATGAAAAATGATAATCCCCAACTTATTTATATTAGACTTTCAAATAAAATCTACATAAAAAAAGGATAGGGAGTCAGAATCTAAAACAGTAGCAAATAAGGGAAAATCTACTTCTAGTTAGGGCTTAAAACATTGTTAGAAAGTATAGGTCTCACCCTACTGACAAAAAAATAACTATATAAGCTACTGCTGAAAATGCAAATAAACCTAACTAAACTAAATTTCAGTGAAAAACAATTGTTTATAGGAGAAAAGAGACTCTCAGTTATTCTTATACCTGGCAGTGATGTAGGAGTGAGAAAATAATGAACCTGCCAAAGACTGGGATAAGGACAGGCCAAGCTGAATGTTAATAAGCCGTAATGTCTGAGTATATAGACTAGTAGGACAGAAGAACATTCCAAAAAAAAATCCCAGCCACAGGACAAATTCTAACTACTCTCTCATTCTTTACCATGGATCTTTATCAAACCCTTGAGTGCAATATGTCAGGTCAGGAAAGCTGAGATAAATCCCTGCAAAGCACCTTGAGCTCTTAGGAACCAAAGTCAGGAGAATTGAAATAAATTTGAGGTGTTGCTGGCTTTTACCTGCATAAGGCTAAGTGTTGACATGAGAAATAAGAAACGCCTCCTCCAGCACTGCTGAGGGTAAAGTACTCATCTTCTGTATGCTGGAGGAAGAGCTGAGACATAGAAAGAATGTCTGGAAGGATGGAAAGCCTCAACACAGACCTGAAGAGCAAAGAGGACTCTATAGCAACTACAAAACTGGTTGGCTATACTGTGGATCAGAGAGATACCTTTTATAAAATATTAGAGATCACTCAAGCAAGCAATCTTATTCAAAAGAATGTAATCCATGTTCAAAAGAATAACTAGTAAATAGAGACAAACCAGAGGTGGCTGAATTGTTGAAATTATCATATAGTACCTTGAAAAGAAAGATGTGGGCTTCATGGAAAATGCAAAAAACAGTTGTGAAATACTGCAAAATTTTAGCAGAGACATGGACTCCACACACAAAAAAAATTAAGTGGAATATATATGCATAAATATAGATTATAGGCATATATAAACTGTATATGTATATAGACATATAATAGATGATAATTACAAATAAATAATTCATTAAAAATATTTATGGACAAACTGAACATAAGAAAGAAAATAAGTAAATTTGAAGAGAGTATTTAAACTGAAGCGCAAAGAGTGGAAAAAGAAACATGTGAGATCTGTAGGATAATATGAAATAGTCTACCATATATGTAATTGGAACCACATTTTTCAGAGTAAAAAAAAAGTCTTTTAGCATTTCTTCTTGTGCAGATCTATTTGAATTTAATGCTCTCAGCCTTTATCTACTTGAAAATGTATGTATCCAACTTTCATTTTGAATATTTTATTGTATTGGATACAGAGTTTTAGGCTATGTGGATTTTTATGGGTTTGTTTTTTGGTTGTTGTTGTTGTTTTAGCACTAAAGATGTTACACTGTTATTTACTCTCCATTCTTTCATATGAGAAATCAGGTATCTCACACATTATTATACCCCAAAATTCATGTAATATGTATAGGTTTCTCATTGGTCGCTTTTAACATTTTCTTTTAATTTTTGGTTTTCATTAGTTTTACTGTAATGTGTCTAAGTAAGATATTCTTTGTAGTTTTCTCAGGATTTTATAAGCTTTTTTAATCAATGGATTTTGGTCATTACAGAAATTTGGCATTTCTCAGCCATTACTTTTTCTGGTAATTTATCTTGCCCTATTTTGCCCCTATTGTCCTTCTCAGAGTATAATAACATGAAGGTAGACTTGACAAATTGAACACATGTTATAATCACAAGAGCATACCTGAAAAGCTAACAATGAGGCATTGGCTAAAAATACATGTTAGTGAAGTGATGTGACATGGGGTAAAGGAAGAACATTTATTAAAATTGAAGCCATTAGGCATATATGTGTGTACTAATGTGTATAATTCAACAAATGGGAGAGCTTAATGATGGAGGAAATAGGATAACTTAAGATACAATCCATTGAATATTGAGTGACAATGAGATCCAAAACACAAAATAGAGGTACTGCACTTAGATTAAAGTGGCGGGGGGTGGGAATCTTTAATTTTTTTATAGAGAAAAGAACCAGTTCTAGAGATTAATGCAAGCTGAGAAATTTGGTGCTGGTATGATGAATTATTTTATTTTCATAGAAAAAAATAGGAAGAGAAGTATTAATAGTTTGATAAGAGAAGAGATATGGTTCTTTTGGAAGATGGTTGAGTAGGGTTTTCAGGTAATGATGGAGCCTTAGTAGTGATTTATCCTGAAGACATTTGTATTTTTTACAGTCATAATCTTTTTTCAGGTAAAATACAAGTTTGGTTATGTAAGGCTAGCATGCTGAAGAATAATAAAAGAAAAAGTGAGGAGGCATTCAATATTTTTACTGCCTAAAATGTCCATAACCACACCAGTGAGAAACAATGGTGTAAGAAAAGAAAAATATTACATACCCATCCTTTCCTTTGTCCCAAAGAATCATTGTGTAAATGGATATACCTAAACTCCCAATGTTACGTAACAATTTTTCTAAATTTTTTTTTAAAAAGCAATTTTTTATATAACTTACAGTATCACTAAGATAAAATTTTATGTTGACATTGGTATTTTATAGAATGAATCATATGCAAATAGCCAATTAACTGATTTTATCTGAACCTGCTTCAAGCTAAATTCTTCATAAAATTTCAGCCATTCCTTTACCTTTAAATTATACATTTGCCCCTTCATACCCACAAGAAATGTAAATGTCTTTGGAAGATTTTCCCAACCCTTTTCTTTCAGAAATCTCTCTCTCTTCAATGTTCCTATAAAACTGTACTAAACTCTATTACATGAGTGGCATTAGTATTGCAGTGTTTTCAATGTATACATCTCACACAGGATTATGAGTTCCTCCAAGAAATACAGTTTATTCTATTCATTTCTGAGTCTCCTGTATCTGTTTCATTGCCTGGAGCTCAGAAGATGCTCCATAAATATTTGCTGAATGAATCTATTTTGTTAAGCAAAGAACACCTGCAGTAAAATGACTATCCCAGAGTTTTTAAAGAAATGGCATGTCTTTCTGCAAATATTGAAGTAAGATCAGATATCTTTAGCATACGACATACATATGTTAACCAAATACAAACTTCTAAACTTTTTCTCTCCTTTATGAAGCAAGAGCTGTCTAAATCCAAATTAAATTATTTCTATCATTTTAGTAATGAAGGGATAAATTATTTGCACATTTTAAAAGATATTTTTGTCTCAATGACTGAATTTAATGATCATCTATTAAATGACTCTCAACTAATGAAGCTAGATTTATAAACAAAATTTTAAATTATTTTATATCCATTGTTCTGTATGACCTGTTTATTATTATTCTACCTTTTCCCTATTTCTTTATACTTCTGTTCAGAACACTCTGAGGCATGATCCACACAGGACCTAGAATTACTGCCTTGGATAACAGATAGGAACTACTAAATAATTGTTTGTTAGGATTGTACAGTTCCACACTTCTTAACTTCCCTAGACACCAATCAAAATTTTCCCGAGTTTTAATTGATTACTTAGTATCCTATTCTTCTTAGGAGCTAGCAACACAAAGTTAAAGAACAAGTGAAAATGGCAGAAAATATCTTGATCCCTGTGTAGTATTAACAATCAAGTGGGGTCTAGGTATATTCTTATTAAATGGTTGGATTTTTCTACCTAATAGAGAACAATTCAGATTTTAATGATTACCTTTGCTAATTTGTTTGATGGTAAACATTTCAGTAAAAATTCCAAAAGCAGTTTTTCTTGGCCTTTTCCACCTACTCCCTCAATGGAGGCATTTCATTAAAGTAGCTACAAACTGTCACTGCATCCCTTGGAAACGTCCTTGTTTTGGTCATGAGTAAGGAAGGAGTGAAAGCATCTGCCTTCCTTCTTATTGGGTTATAGGAGCCTTGGAAGCAAATAACAGATTGGGAGGATTGTCAGGCATGGAGCTATTACCTACTTAGAGTGCCAGTGATGCCAGTTTCTAGCGTATAGATTCAGAAGATGGAGGACCCTACTCCATTCCATAGGGATTAGCCACAGGGTCATGCAGGTATTATGCTAGGGCTAGGACAAAGTTCCTCCTACCACTTCATATATAGATGCCTCTTACATAAGTATTTGGCAGTACCACCCCATGATCTCATTAACACATAACTGATTATTTTCCTTTTCATTAATGTGCATATCTCTATGTGAGGAAAATACTGCAATACTATACCATCCTAATGGACTGAATTGTATTCTTAAGTGAATGTATTCACATATTAAAAAGACAGAAATAGTTTCCCATGTTTCATTTAAATTCAGGTTACTCCTACATTGTACACATGCTCGCTCCAGGTTTTGTTTTCGGTTTTTAGTTTTTAAAACTATTTTAAAATTTATTTCAGGAAAGATACTAAAAAAAAAAACTCAAAATAAAACATAGAGAATTATCACTCAGTTTAAAGTAGAAAAAAAAAGGCATTATTAACTCCTAACACTAAAGTCAGTACAATCTGATGGCTTGTCTACCTCATTAAAACTTATATAATAATGTATTTATAAAAAGTATAGAATTTTTAATGGTGCTTTGTCCTATTTTTGTTTATGAGACTTAACGCTTACTGCTGAATATTTTTTGCTAAACTCATTCAATAATTATAGGGACAAGAAACACTGAAAAAGATCTCTTGCCATAAAAGATTTTTACTTTCTACTGCTTTACTTTGGATGTCATTCACACTCCCTATTTCCTCCTCTGTATATTTTAGGTGATTGATAGTTACTTCAAAAGTTGTTTCTAAAAAATTAGTGGAAAGAACTCCCAGTAACCTGATGGAATTCACCCAGTATTAGTTATTTGGGTAGTTTTCCTAAAAATAATCACTGACTTCAAAGAATTCTGCAAACAACATAAGCAATAAAAAATCAAAAATCAAAAATCATGAACTCTGTCCCCACCCATTGTTGGAACAATGTTATGCCAGAATATCTATCTATCTATCTATCTATCTATCTATCTATCTATCTATCTATCTGTCTGTCTGTCTGTCTGTCTGTCTGTCTGTCTGTCTATCTATCCATCCATCCATCCATCCATCCATATCTATCTATCATTTATCTATCATCTATCATCGTCATCTATTACCTACATCTTAAATTCCATGTAGGCCTGCCCCTTCAATTTAATTGAAGCATCATTTATATCAGCTTTTTATTATAACTCTGAGATTCTACATATGCCTTTGAATATATGATAATTTTTTTTTACTTATTTGTGTATTACAAACCCGACTATGGCTTTTGAACCTAAAGAAGAAAGTAATTTCTGTCATGTCAACTTTCAAATCTAAAAGTTCATGGATAAAAAATAATATTAGAATAGCCAGGAAAAGAAATAAATAATGACAAAACCCAAGATATGTATTCTACAACATTAATTAGATTCTCTCCTTTTGCAAATGAAGAAACTGCCTCATTAGTTACAAAAAAAAAAAAAGGCAAAATTATTCTCACATCTTAGTTTTATTTTTCTTAAACAATGCAGACATCATTAAGCTATGTGGCTATCTCCTGTGTCTCACTTCAAACATGACCTTGGCCTTGTCGTCATTGTCCTCTAACACATGAAGTCTGGAAGTAACACCATAACACCAACACTTGAAGTCTGGAAGTAACACCATAACAACAACACTGATAGCAGCGTATATATTAAATATATCAACTATTCCACTATCCTCCAGATAGTACCTCTTAGAGAGATCAAATTATGGAGCACAAAGGTTTTTCAATAGTTTAAGATAATGGAAAAATAAGTACTTACAAATATGCTAAATATGTTGTCCTTTTCCAAAATCTTCAGTTTCCATTTTCAGCCAACTCTTTATTTTTCTTATAATTAAAAACTAACAATGTCAGTATGTATTTATTTTCTCTCACAACACATACATTGTTGAATAATGTTTACAATGTATTAAACTCTGTGCTAAATTTGTAGCAAAGTAGTAGAAATAATTAATGTAATATTAAGGTTTAATTTACAAGGTAACTATGAGAAAGTGAAATTTCTATTCTGACTACAAGTCATAACAAGATTTAACTTTTGTAAATTCATAATAATGACATCCAGAAGTAACACCATATTTTCTATTAGAAAAAATGTAAATATTTCAAAAACAAAGTCTTCGTTAATATCATTTAAGACGATTTTTATTTTCAGAAATATTTGGATAAAACTGGGAAAGATTTTTACATTTATACATCCTTTCTCTCTTACACACACACACACACACACACACACACACACACACATGCCTTTGGTTCTGCAATCGATTTTTAATGAGGCAAAATTCCTGAAATTTCGAGTAGAATGCCTAAAGGCCTCTATCAATTCCTTTCTATTAAGCTAATGACTTTTTAAATGAATTATTTTAGGGAAAAGAACTAACAGGCTTACTACTGTTGCTTTCACACTAGCTGAAAAATCTTCAGGCAAGACATGATTTATAGAAAAGATTTTTTTCCCTAAGAAATATGCTTTTCAATTAGTGAAAAAAAATAATAAGATGAAATCAGTACTAGGAGTAAATTCTGTGGATCTTGACGTACTTATTAATTTGAAGATTTCATCTATTCTTACTAAATGATAATCTGGAGGGGTGTGAGTTTGAATAATTATTATAAATTCCTCCAATTATGCCTATATAAAAAAAGTGTTAACATCTTAATATTAGTAAATATACGTTGTACCATTTCAGTTACCTACACTAAGAGGTTAAAAACTTTTTTTAAAAGTCAAAATATTAAATAAATAAAACATAAATTTAATAGATTGTTCCTTTGTTCTGGCTCTTATTTGCATTTTACAACAAGACAATTGGAAATGGAAAAAATAAATAATAATATACGAATATAGATTTTCACTTTGTGGAGTTTAGTATATTTACTTACAAACTAGAATCAAATTATTATTGCTGGCATATTTGAAAGTTCTTGATATTAAGAATATTTTATTGATCAAATAAAAGATACATCAATTGTTTCTGACAAGAATTGCATAGCATCATTTTTTGAAATAATTCTGAAAACTTTACAAGATATCAATTAACATTCAAATCCCTTTGGTAAGTTAGCTTGTAGTTGAAATGTGCTAGAGATTATAAAACAAAGGAATTCATAACTATACATCTATGATAATAAAGAAATTTTTATTTGGTTCAAGAGGACTGACCTATTATTAATTAATACTAATTTAGTTGTTCTTTTGTTAGTTATTAATTTACTATGGCCTTTATTTTACTTGATAAACAAATTAAATACTTTTCATACTCTTTTTTTTTTACTGATTCTTATTCTTTCCTTTTCTGTTTCAACTGTAAATTTTTAGACTGTAAACTACATCAAAATTTTTCAGATTGTCTTTTAAATCCTAACATAACTCTGTAATGAGTTTGAATGGTATAAGTAGCAACGAAAAATATCCAGATTTAGATATGCTTTAAAAGTAAGAAATTTATTATTTCACATAAACAGGAGCCCAGGCACAGTAACATTTTCAGGATAGGGTGAATAGCTCATTGCTTTCAAGAACAAGCTCTTTCCTATTTTCAACTCTGAAGTCCACTGGTGTAAATTCATCTTAAAGCTTATTCTTCTTGATTGCAAGATATCTGATACGATTTTAACTAACATTGTGTTAATAAAGAAACAGTCAAGCCTAGTGTCTTTAAAACAATTTTATAGAAGTTTTATTTTTGAAATCAACCTCAGCTCTTTTCTAAATGACTCAGGTTCACAGGACTGGTGAAAAAACAAGCAGAAAGTTTTTTTACTTTAGATGACGGTTGTTTCTTGTTAATATGCTTTCTTAAACGATGTTTGTAATTTGTCCATGATTCTTTTGTGTATCCTTTATTCATTTTACATGTATTCATTTATGAACACTACTCTAGGTACTGAGCAAATTTTATTAGTAATCGATTTATTTTCTTAGCTTTTTAAGGTGTGGGAAATATGATTTTAACTGGATTTCGACAATGGAATTGAGTAAAGTGACTTGATAGCATACATCTGCCTCACTGCTACCAACATTATAATCTTCCTTGATTTCACATTAAATTTAATCTGAATAAATACTGTAAATAGAAGTTTTGACTAGCATTAGAGTTACTATACAGATAACCCAGATATATAAATAGGTGCATACAATTTTCATTTATCTGTGTTGGAAAAAAAATACAGACATTATTTTATATAATATGTTATAATCTACTACAGGATTGCCTGAAATGTTTCTCAAGGTAAATTTAGTTATGCTTGACAATGCCTACCTTCTTTTTTCTACAACTGAAAAAGAAAGGCTTTGACCTTCCAGAGAATCTTTTCTTACACAGTTACTGCAATTTTTCACTCCTAAGTAATTTAGATTGCAACAATAGCAAGTTGCTTTGAAGAGCTGTGATGGGAGGTAAAAGGTTAATTTCCCCAAAATGGAAATACCCAGCTGTCCCTGTGATAACTGAGAGGGCTACAGGGATAAATGATTCCAATAAAAAGAATATCCTGCATGTTAAATAAGAGTTTTAATAGGTTTATCTGTGGTATAAATGAACTGGAGAAAAATGTACATCCTGACCTGAGTTGCAGTGCATTCTTAACAATGACAAGACTCTTCAGATTTTTTACAGAGGGCTTAACCAGTGCTATCTCCAAATGAAATTACTATTCCAAAGAGATTTCTCACTCATTCAGTGAATTCTGTACATATATTGAGGCCCAGTGGTTACAAGAGGGACACCATCTCCACAGTAAGTATGTGCTTTAGGTTTAGAAGAGCCAGGTTCAAGGCCCTTGATAGTCCTTATTAGCTGAGCAACCTGAACAAGTTATTTGACATTTTTGAAACTGAATTTTGTCATCTGTAATATGAATGTTGGTTGTCCTAGTAAATGATGGAGACCAGGCTCTACTCTCAAAAATGTAGATAAAAATGGGAACAAGACTGTTCTATCATAAGGAGAAATGGACAGCCAAATTTTTATTTAAGAGTCATTGGAAAAGATAAAATAATGCCATTTGCAACAACACGAATGGATCTTGATATTATCATGTTAAGTGAAATAAGTCAGACAAAAAAAGTTGAGAACTATATGATTTTATATGTGGGATATAAAACTGAAAACAACAAACAAACATGACAAACAGAGACTCATGGACACGGCCAGTGGATTTCAGTGGTTACCAAAGAAAAGTGGGGGGAGGGGAGAAGTGAGCAGGGGTAAAGGGGGTCAAATGTTTGGTGATGGAAGGAAATTTAACTTTGAGTGGTGAACACACAATGAAATAGACATATGCTGTATTATTGAATTGTACACTTGAACCTATTTCATTTTGTTAACCAATGTCTCTCAATAATTTTAATTAAACAAGAGTCTTTGAGAGTCAAACTTTATGGTTTACATTCAGACACACCTGGGTTCAATTACTAAATCTGTTGCTTACCAACTATGCTAATTCAGCCTTGTTAATTTACTGATCCAAAATTTAGTTTCCTAATCTGTAATATTTTGTGTTTTAAAAGAATTTTTGAGAGAATTAAGTGAACTAATTCATATAAAGCCCTTAGAATGCTTTCCAGCACAATATTAGCACTTAATAAAAATGTTAACTAATAGTAACAATTTTATTTCATTTAACAAAATCATTAATTAAAAGGTAGTTGAACCAAGAATAAGTGAAAGAGAAAGAAAAAAAAATCAGGAAGCCCGATGTTATCAAATTGTTAAGGGCTAAGGATGCCTAGTAAGATAAACGACCAGTTCATACTAAGAGCTGGATCCCTGTAATGAAGATAGTTACATCAGAATATCTAAATTTTATGTTGTCAGACATTTGGATACTATATAGAATACCTTTATTTTGATATAATCATCTCCAAGTGCGGGAGCCAGCCCGCTAAGATTGAACAGTTCCCAAGGGTGGGAGTGAGGATTGAGAAAAAAAGAGAGAGAGAGACAGAAGATAGAGTCAGGAGGGCTAACAGTGAATACTGCGTCCTGAGCTTATTTAGCACAGCATATATATACCCTTGGAAGAAGCAACATCCACACATATGCAAATGGTTGCTGACCCTTACATAAATTCTCTCAAAACATCTTTGTTCCTGTTTTTGTCTCTTATTCCCTGGGGCAAGGAACATTCAACTCTTTCCATTAAGCCAAACTTCCTCTTTCAGTAAAAAGCTATCCATTAAGGAGCCCACCTGCTCTGCAAACTTCTAGCTTGCAGGCAACTCCAACCCTGCTTGCAGGGCATTCATCAAGAATGGCTCCCAACATCCAAGCAACCATCTATCATCTGGCTTTCATTGGCTTTCATAGAGAAAAAACTGATGATCTCTCCTGGCCCAAAAAATATCCGATTTGGTGATTGGCTGTAATTTTCACTGAAATGAATACACAGATCTTCTGATTTTATACATCAGTCTTCTATGTGTTTCAGCAGGAGTCAGTCACTCTATCTAGGCTTTATAGTTTCTCAGTAAACGATAAAATTTTTAAGTCTTCCCAACTGAGGACATGACTTGGGATGAGCTAACAGGATTAAGACATGGCTTCCATTTAAGGTCCATCTGGAGAAACAGGGGTTTCTTGTCACTCATTTCAAAACTCTAAAATCATAAGCCTGCTATTACATGAGCCCTGGTTTAATTAAGAATACAGTGAGAGAATTTTAGTTAAAAAAAAAAAAGAGTTTCATTATAAAGCAAAGATGACAAGTGTTTCATTTATTTAGAAGAATTATGAGGTTGATTCCAGGACTATTAGTAAAGACTATCATATCTGTCATGGTTAAGGGATGTAAGAAATGAACAAGAGTGTGTAGAAGATCGTAAACCCATTATTGCATTACAGATATTACTTCTTATCATTATAATAAGCAAATTATAGAAATGAAAACAGAAGAAAAATAGTTAAGATTTTGACAATTTTATAGCCTAACAACACAAACAAAAGATATGTTGCTAACTCTTCCTGAATTTGATTATTTGGAAAAGGGTTGGTATGACTTGTAACTACCTTTAACATTAAATGTTACTTAGCAGTCATCCATCTTTAGGGAATTCACTTTAATAAGTAACAACTCATAATTAGCATATCATTATTATAGTATGTCCATGGTAGTTCCAAATTACATTGTGTCAATCAAAACAATTTGTTTTGCTAAATATTTTAAACAATAATCCTGGATATTATTTGTAAAACTGCCTTGCTCTATTTATAAGTGGTTTATAAGTAAGTATAAGCTTCTAACAAGCTCTTATTTAAATTTTCATAAACTGAAAACTGTGTAATCTGAAATAGATCAAGTTTAACCATAGCATCACAGGTGGAAAGTACACTAGTTATAGAGGAAGAAGTTAATATGTGAAAATTTTGCTGCAGAATTATTTTAAGATTGTTGTTTTAGCAATGCATTTATAAATAATGTATTGGAAATACTGATCCAGAGCCTATGTAATGAATATTTTCAACACTTAGATACATATAATGTATTGTCATTTATAGTAATTAAAAAGTTTAAAATTGGTTAAATTTTCAAATACTATAAGTAGAGATAAGAAAAATTGTTATGTAAACAAAAATATAAAAACTATTACTCAAAATGCAGAAATATGAAAATTATTTTAAAATACTTTCAAGAATATTAAAAGAATATTCATAATTGCTACATGCTGTTAATAATATAGCATTCTTATTTAATAAATGATTCTCAAGTTAAGTTTTTCCTAAATATTAAATTTACTAATCTTGTTCTGTTTACAGGTCTCAGTACACTGAGTCAAATGTTGTTTTTCTTTTAAATTAAGAAAATCATATTTGTCTCTAATTCTGAGGGCCTCTTCATTTTGCCTTATATATAAAATATGAATTTATTGACATATAAAGCTTTATACATCTCTAAATTAATAAATTTAAATTTTTGCTTGTAAAAGTTTAATCTTTTATAATAGAGTGATGGCCTCTATTTCAAATATTTAATTATAATCTTTCTTAAGAAAAATAATTGGCATCTTAGAATGTCAAAAAATTCATATGCTATTTGTCATTGATAATGACCCTGGGAGATACAGTGAACAGATGTTAATATTCCCCTTTTAAATCTGAGAATTGAAATTCTGAAAGATCATGCAACTTACCCAAGGTGATCTGGCTAATGATGAGGAAAATTACCAATGATTTGATTCTTATTCTAGTGCTTTCATTGTGACATTAAAGAATTATATGAAATAACCTGATATAATTCAATAAAATATGATTATTATGACATAATATACAGAATCCTTCAATTTACATGAAAACTAGTTTAATTTAAAAGGGATAAATTAACGATATATATTTAATGTGTCAATTATAATTGTACCCGAGAATCTTGCTTTGTAAATCAAAATCCAATGATGACACAGAGAAGATATGATGAGAGGTTATGAAAATCAGTTCTTTAGCATTTAAAACGAAAGCAGGTAAAGTTGACGTAACTATTTGCAACATTTGAGGCAAGTTCTGAATTTATTCTTTAGACTATATATTACTCAACTTAGTAACACCTGGCACTGAGAAGATTTTAAATGAATTAGCTTGAAGGAAAGAAAAATGGAGTTTCTTACCTTTTAGCTGTAATTAAGCAAGAGACACCTTGCTGTTCTCTAGCCATTCTGTCCTCCTTTACAAAAGGAAAAAAAAAAGTTACTAATTATGTGGGTTTTAGTATCAGAAAGAATTGCGTTTTACCTATAATTTCCTGGATAATTTATATAACTTATAAAGTTGTCACCCCAATAAATCTAGTATCCATCTGATATCATACATGATTATCACTATATTATTGACTACATTTCTTGTTAAACTTTACATCCCCATGACTGTTTTGTAACTATCAATTTATACTTATTCATCTCTTCTCATTTTTCACCCAGCCCTCCAACACCTCTCCCTCTATCTCTGAGTTTATTTCTGTTTTGTTTATTTTGCTCTTTAGATTTCACATGTGAGTGAAACCATATAGCATTTGTCTTTCTCTGTCTGGATTTATTCCACTCAGGACAATACCCTCTATGTCCATCCATGTTGTTGCAGATAGCAAGGTTTTATTATTTTTTATGGCTAGGTAACATGCTATTATATATCTGTACCACCACTGATGGACACCCAGTTTGCCTCCATATCTTGGCTATTATAAATAATGCTGCAATGAATATATAGATTCACATGTCCCTTTGTAGTAGTGTCGAGTTTCTTCGGATAAATACCCAGAAGTGGGATTAATGGGTCCTTTCTTTGTCTCTTTGTAATAGCCTTTGTTTTAAAGTCAATTTTGTCTGGTATAAGAATTGATATCTCAGTTTTTACCTGTTGTTTTTATTTTCATAAAACATCTTTCCATCTCTTTACTTTTAGTCTGTGTGTGTCTTTCAATCTGAAGTGAGTCTCTTATAGGCAGCATATATAAGGGTCCCGCTTTCTTATTCATTAGGATATCTTATCTTTTGACTGGATCATTTAATCCATTTACTTTTGAAATGATTATTGACAGATATGTAATTATTCTATTTTATTATTCATATTTTTTTTGCCTTCTTCTTAAAGAAGTCACTATAACTTTTCTTATAATAGTGGTTCGGTGATGATGAACTTAACCTTTTTCTTGTTTGAGAAGCTCTTTGTCCTTTGATTCTAAATGACAGCATTGTCGGGTAGAGGAATCTTGGTTGTAGGTCCTTGCTTTTCAACTCTTTAAATATTTCATGGTAGTTCCTTCAGGCCTTCAAAGTTTCTGTTGAGAAATCAGCTCCTAGTCTTCTGGGATCTCCCTTGTAGGTAATTAACTGCTTTTCATGTGCTACTTTTAAGATTCTCTCTTTGCCTTTAACCTTTAACATTTTAAGTATGATGTGTCTTGGTGCAGGACGCTTTGATTTCATTTTGTTTGTAATTCTGTGATTCCTGAGCTTGTATGCCTATTTCCTTCACCAGGTTAGGTAAGTTTTCTGTCGTTATTTCTTCAAATAGTTTTCAATTCCTTGCTTTTTATCTTCTCCTTCTAGTACACCTATCACGCAAATGTTGGTACTGTTGGATTTTCTTTAATTCAATAGTATTAGTTATATTATGCAACTCAAATTTTCCTACTGTGGCCATTGGAACCACTTTCAGTTGACACATATAATCATCTGACATACTCTCATCAATGTGGTCATTTTTGTTATTATTTTTGTTTATTTTGTTTTATTTTTAAGCATGTCTTTACTTTCTGGCACTAGACGATGCTCCAAGATTATCTTATATATTTCCTGCCCCAGTTGTAGAGTCAGTCATTTTTTCAAGTAGCTTTGGGTCTTTTTATTGGAGAACAGGGTTTGAAATCTAGATCTGTGTACTAAATGTAATCTGATACTGGCTTGTTTGTAAATTCTCTCAGCTGACAGAGCAAGAAAATAAATGTGGATAGACTAATCTGTGTATATACTTATATCTATAAATATTTGTACATGTTTTTATGTCTTGATAGCTCATTTTTAATCACTGAATGATATTCTATTGTACAAATGTATCAGTTTATGTATCATCTATTGAAGAACATCTTAGTTGCTTCCAGTTTTTGGTGATTATAAGGTTACTATAACATTCAAGTGATGTATTGTGTGTACGTATGTATAAGTTTTCAAGTAAGTTTTGCAAATACCCTGGACTGCATTTCTTGGATATAATGGTAGGGCCATGATTAGCTTTGTAATAAGCTGCCAATCTGTTTCCAAAGTGGCAATAACATTTTGCATCCTCACTAGCAATAAGTGAGCCTTCCTGTTGCTCTCCATCCCTGCCTAGCAATTAGTATTCTCAGTGTTTATTGAATTATAGCCAATCTAATATAGCTGTAGAATAGTATCATATCGCTGTTTTAGTTTGCAAATTCCCTAATGACACATAAATTTTTTTAAGAATTGACAAAACAAAGATTTTTGGGCTTGGTGTAGCAAATTAGTGAAGAAAAAACAAGGTTCGTTTACATAGCTTTCTCAGCCCTCCAGACCGTATCTCTGGCAATAATGATATCTTTAACTCTCCTGGTACAGGGAGGGTATTTTTCCTGCTTTCGAGATGACAAAGAAGTGTGAATGTATTCTTCTTGCACTGACTGTTTCTTAAGAAATTTCAATTCAAAATAATCAACATACCAAAGTGGAATATTTTGGTGTGGCATATTATGCTCCCCTTAAAATTCTAGTTTATAGAGTATTTTTATCATGAATTACTGTTAGATTTCAGCAAATATTGTTCAGTATTAATTGATACAATCATATTTTTTTTTTCCTTAGCATCATTATATGGTGCTAGCCTCATAGAATGACTGAGAAAATGTTATCTCTGTTCCTATTTTCTGGCAGATATTTTATGTGTAAAATGTTCTATGTGTATTTCACAATGGTTAGTCCTTCCCTTTGACTGCCAGAGGCTTGAGGCGATCTTTTTTGAGTCTAACTCATGAGACCTTGATGTGATTCCTGGAAGTAAAACTTGCAAATTTGCCCCTCTCTCCAAGACAAACACACAACACTGCAGCCACCAGGAGTTTCTTACTTTCAAATTAGTGTACACTCGGCCTTGAGCAACTTGTAAAAATTACCATTTACATTTTTCTATCAGTTTATGGTTCCAGTGTCTCTGTTCCAAAAAAGCATCAATCAGTTGTAGCTCTCTAAATTCTCCTGTCTCTCCACATTTTAGGGTGAAAGCTTGCTGTGAGACCTCAGTTTTTTCACAGATTCTGTAAAAGTCACAATTATTGGTTTCTTCAGCTTTTCTCATGCTGTAAGAATAGAAGTGATGACTTCCGAGCTCTTTATATATATATATATGTTGAAGTTAAAACTGGAAGAAATCAGTGTGCTTTTAAAATTAATATTTCTTATTTTTCTCTTAAAAATTATCTGTGAAATTTTCCTTAGACATGAGTTTTATCTCTTCTCTTGACCTCGCTCAAACACACATACACATACTCATAATCACATCTCCCATTTTTCAAATATGTTTATATTGTAAATTTTATCTGCATCGATATTAAATATTGACTATTATCAAATAATAATGTTTATATCTGAGCCATATAAAATGAATTTCATTCTTATGTAACTTCATTTTGCATTTGTTGTTATTGTTGTTTTCCTTAAAGTTAATAATTGCTTTTTCACTAGCTTAGTTTTCTAAGCTAAATATCAAAAGAAAAGATAAAAGGAGAATAAAAGAAGGAAGGAAGGTAGAAAGAGATGGAGGAAGAAAGAAACCCAACAAAATTTTTCTCAATATAGTCATAAGACATTTGGTTCTTTTCTCAATTCCCATTATTTTCCTCCATAACAACCCAGGTGCCATTCTTCCTTTTGCTGTATTTTCAGTCAAAATAGGAAAGTTATTTCATTCCCAGTATTGCTGCTGAGAATCCTAATGACATTCTATATCTCCTCTTTTGGACATAATTTGTTTATTCTCTCTGGAAGCTTTTTGGACCTTGTGTTACTTTTGGTGCCTGAAAGGTTAATGTTAAAATTGGAACTTATAAGAGTATATACCACATAAGGTTATTTTAAGGATTAAATATAATAATATATGGGGATTCCTTAGTGTAAAAACTGGATAATCTCAAGCATTAAATTAATATTTGTCATATAATGTTGCTGGTCATAATATTACTTATTTTACCTAGATATAAGATTTTATTATATTTTATACTTCTGAAAGAAATACTTGTCACATTTTTATGAGCAATTAAAGGAATCCTTGAGTTCAACAGAACTTTTATTGTTTAGGATAAAGATAATAAATCCCTTTATAAGTACAGTATGTAGAAAACCAAAACAAGCTTTGATAGCAAACAGACCAGGTGTAACCTTAGTTTGTGATCTGATATCAACACAAATATTAAAAGTATTTAGTAATAAATTCCCTGTCTCTTATATTTAGTGTAGGATTATGTAAAAAAAATAAATACTGAGAAATTGAGCAGTGCGATGACATGGCAGGTTTTCAAAAATGTTAATTTCTTCTTAAATTTTATTCTTATATTCATGCATTCTTTAATTCAGGGAACTCACTTATCGTCCAAGAGATGACATTTGATTTTGTATATTCTACATTAAGAGGAACACAATCCAATAAAAGTTCACCAGAATATTAATAAGTCTGTATGGGAGCAGAGTTAGGAAGCTTGAAACCATGTCATAAGAAAGTAATAAAAGTGTCTATTTAAACTTAATAAAGAAAGAATATAACTAACTATATCACATTAATTGTTAAAAGTTGTTTCAAAGATTAGTAGTTTGTAGTTTCATAAAGCTGAAATACGTGTTTTGAAGCAACAAATTTTGACAAATAATAAGGTGTATTTATATTAGAACTGACTATATTAATAGCAGTACTTGAGTGTAGTTTAGTAGCATTTTTTGCCTCCAACAATATTCAGCCACCGGAAAATTTGCCCAGCTGGAGCAGTGGTTTGACAATGTTATGACGCATAATATCATTTGGAGTGCCAATTTACATTCAGATTTCTGGACTCCACCCTATTAAGAGTATGATATTATGGATGATTTGGAGATGTGCTGCAGATACAAGGATGATACAAAAGCATTTGAGAAATTCCGGTACAGGGCTATGACATGTGAGTTTTAAGGTTTATTTCAAATTTTGTTTTAATAAGGTAAATTCCTCTGGCAGAGAAGTGATTCAGTTTGGACCTCAAATGATGAATATAATTTCACAGTGAATTTCAGTATTGTAAAGAATGACATTGACCTGACTAGCATTATCTAAATCAGAGAACAAGTCTTTAATTTCACTAATTTTTAAAATGTTATCAATTTTATAGTGGGGATCAAAAATATTTGACCTAATGATAATATCTTTCCAGTTACCACATCTTAAACATAATGAAGTAGACATCAGGTGGCACTTGATTCTTCTGAGACAATACGTAAGTGATACTTAATATATTCTACATTAATAAATGTTGATGCCATTGCAACATTACTGAGTAAACTGCAGTATTTATTTCAGAATACAATTGGTTCTTGCAGTAATAACCAGACATGTTTTAACAAAAGTATGAGCTATTATTTCAGAAGCAAACTCAGTACTGTTCTTTTGAAAACTGACACTATTTTAAGTCCAATTGGTTGAAATGAATAACAATAACATTTTATTCTTATAAAAGTCTATTACTTAGTAAGACTGCATAGTAAGTAGGGGTATAAGGTTTATAATTCTGTCATTTTCATCTTGGAAATATCATTTTTTTAACTTAAGTAACTGAATGTGTTTAAAGGAGAACAGGGCTTTGTGTATAATTACAGTATTTAGAATGTGTAGTGAGAATTCATATCTATTATATATTTAAAACATTACTATTCAAATATTTTTAAGGTATTACACAACTAACCTCTCCTTCATTTCTAATTCTACTATCTTTAAATAATCATAACCAATAAGTTAAAAAGCAGCTTGAATATAGCAGGGTGTGGTTACTTTTGGCACTGTAACCAGCTTCATGAAGAGATTTTGTTATAGTAGCTAAAATATGTAAGATTTTAAAATTATATGATTTCCAAATGATAAAGACATAAGTAGAAAAAAGTTATGTTTTTTTTTTTAATTAAAATTATTGTGGTGACACTGGTTAATAAAATCAAATAAGTTTCAAGTGTACAATTCAACAATACATGATAAGTATATTGTATTATGTGTTCTCCACCCAAAGTTAAATTTCTTTCCGTCACCAAATGTTTGACCTCCTACCTATTAGAGACATGGAAATCAAAACCACAAAGACATACCACCCCACACTTGTTAGAATGGCTATCATCAACAGGACAAGTAATAACACCAGTTACGTTTTAAAATAGAGTTATTTTAACATCCCAAGTTAGAAAATGGTATAATTTTCATTAATATGTATCTATTAGCCAATGTATTAGACACATTACTTCACAGTCAAAGAAACCCTATAGTAGCAAGGGAACAGTTGTCCTACATTGTAAATGAGCAAGTAGCCTAGTAGGCAAAGAAAATTATTTCATTCGTAATCGCAGACACCTATGCATGTAAGAGTTTGTCATTTAACTCTGGACCCTTGCATTGCCTTTGCATTAGAATAATCTCATCAGCCAGAGTCTTTTTTCCATAAAGCTATGTGACAGACATTCCTCCAAAGACCAGAAAAAAAATGAAGTTTATTTCCAGAATCACCATGGCATGATCAAGAATGAGGAAAAATCTGAGTAGGATTCTGCCTGTGTTTGAAATTAGCAATCTGCATAAAGATACCTTAACCAAATGAAACTAACAAATCATTGAAGTAGCTTATTGACTAGTGTATGTGCCCAAAAGACAAAAGAAGACCTTGCTAAGAAAAAGAGATTCTGGTTGACTCCAAACTTTTGCCTTTTATTAAAACTCATTGTCTAGTATTTACTTTTTTTCTCATCAACATAGATGATAGATCACATCTTTTCCACAACTAACAACTTCAAAGAAAGAGTTTAAACCTCTACATTGTTTGGTTCCTCTTTATTTCTCCTTTTTAGTTGTTGTTGTTGTTTCTCTTTGTATATGCTTTTTTCTCTTTAATGATAAATTCCTTAGCATTATTTTCCAGTTTACAAATATACTCTTTAATTATGCCTAGCCTAGCTGTTACTCCGGCTAGTGAGTACGCTTTTTATTTTAATGATTGCATATGTTTTCCTTCCAAAATTTTCTACTGGTTATGTTTTTTATATACATCAGTTCTTGATATTTGCTTATTTATTTTGTTTCATTATTTCTTTTTTTTTTAAATGTATACTATTATTCCCTCAAACTTATCAGGGACCTTAAATTTAATGAACTTCTGTTAACTTTAAATTATCGTGGTAATTGTCTACATAGTACTTTGGTTTATCTCGGGTAATTAACCTGTGCTAAAATGAAATGTCCAGAAAAAGACACATTTCCAGATAATAGTTGATAGATAAGACTAGATATCAGAGATTTCCCAGCATTCAAAGCTTATGATGGCACATAAGATCTGGTTGTAGAAAGGAGAATAATAATAGGCAAAAAAATATTTTCTGGATCTTGAGATTGTGGGACTCGGAAAATAGATTCTAATAAGGCAGGAATCTTTGTAGAAAGGTATTCGAACCTGAGAAACTCAACTGCCATCTGCAGGTGCTCAAGTATTCCTGCATAAATATTCTGGAGAGTCAGGTGCCATCGTGAACACACTGGTCACCAAAACTTAAAGAAAAAGGGATAAAAAGCATTAGAGTGTAGAGTAAAGAGGATAGAGTTGAGAATTAGTGGTCTTTCATTTAAGTCCATTATTTGTGAGGTTTATAATTTAGACAAGTAAATTTCTGAGTCTTCCCATGTATAAAGTGAGGCTTAAAATACTAAAATGTCATAGAGATTATGTTATTCATGGTAGCTTTGATGTTCTTTGGAAACTAGAACTATCCATGTTATTACAGTATAACAGGAAAAAAATCCAGAAAACATATTGTATGATCACATTTTGCCTAAAACAAAAAAAATCTCTGGGCCAGTAATGACTGAAATAATAGAACTCAATTAGAAATAGAATATATCTTAATATGCCTTCAAAAATATGTGATTCTTATGTAGGAATAACAGTATATTTAGGTTCTAGTTCAATAGTTACTCATAGATACTGAGAGAAAATATAAAAGAAATTTGAGTCCCTTAGATTTAGGATCTATTGCAGCTTTGTCACTTATCAAATTTAAGACCTCTAAATATATGATAGCCCCATAAACTTCAAACGTTGTTGTGATAATATATGTGAACAAATTATGTATAATTCCTAATATATGCCTAGTATATAGTAGGCATTTATAAATGCTATTATTAAGAAAGCAAAGGAAAACAGACTTAAACTTACTAGTGCACCTCACTCACCTTCAACCAAAACCTCACTTGTAGTCAGTGGGAGAAATGATTCATTCAGCTCCCTGGACTTGGGGATTTCATTCAGACAGCCATCCTTGTGATGAGAGCACCAGCATGAAAACCCATTGTCCTGACATCAAAGCACTGGACCAGCACAGAAGAGAGTTTCAATTACTTGTAGGACAGATGTCTCACCAGTGGTCATGGGTATGTGTTCCCCTGTAATATCTCCCACAGAGCCTATGGTCGCTTAAACTCGAAAATCCCTCATCACAATTCCAGACTAAGGAAAGCCAGTTTTGATGGAATTTCTTTCCTAATGAAAATGACAATAATTTGAGACACTGAGCCTCCCTCCCATGGTTCAAGTTGTTGCTGCTGTTCTTGGTGCCTAATGAATCACAGTGCAACTCCTCATTGCATGAGAATTTATGCAAGTTGACAGTTAAACAAGGGGGTTATTTTAAGTCAAATCAATCAGATATTGTATCTATTTGAAATGATAATGTAAGCATAATTGATGTTGCATAATTAATGATTTACTAAGGCTGCTAATAATTAAATGAGAAAAAGGTAGGAGAGGAGGGAGACTCCAAAGATCTTGGATCTAAATGAGAAACTGAAGAGAACATTTGCCTCTTGATCTCAAACAAATGGAACCCTTCCTCACCGCACTGATAACCATATCCAGAGCCTGTGAGCCTGAGCACTCGCTCACTGTTCTCTAGGAACCTCCTCAAAGTAGTGAAGTGAATTAATATGTTGGTGTTATAAAACCCAACTGGCTTGTAATTTTGGATCTTTCTGTATTGGAGTCTGGGCTCTAACACTAACCAGCTACATGACCTTGGGAATGTTATCAATCGCTCTGAATCGCACATTTCTATTTGTAAAATGAGGGTTGTGTTATGAGACCACCCATATATAACTGTGTAAGAATTAAATAAAAAAAATAAATGTAAAAGTTCTTAGCTGGTTTCCAGAAACTTAATACATATTAAACACATGTTTATTATAACTATGATTTTTATTTCTTTAGAAATCTCTTTAGTTCTTTTTTTCCCACATAACAGATCACTTTACAACAAGAATTGAAACTATATTGCTTTCACTATCCATTTAATTCTGGGATGAGAAACCCTCCTTAAAAAGTATGAAGTCAAAACACCAAATACACAGCCTACAAAAGACATCATCTGTAAACTGGATTTTGGTAAAATTAAAAACTTCAGATCTGGGAAAGATAAGGTCAAGAGAATAAGAAGACAAACAGACTGGGAGGAAATATTTGCAAATATATGTCTGATAAAGAAATGTTATCTAAAATATACAAAAAAATTGTAAAATTCACCAATAAAAAAAACTAACAATCTGATAAAAAAAAAAAAGAAAGAAAAAAGAAAACCTGAACAAATACCTCAACAAAGAAGATATGCCTTTGATAAATAGGCAATATGAAAATATGCTCACTAATCTGCAATTTGGGCAGGACTCTGTGGAGATAGCTCATCTCTGCTCCACAGAGCATTAGCTGAGACAGCTAGAAGCCTGAGGATGGTGTATTTCTAGTGGCTGATACTAGAAAGACTCAATTAAGTAGGGACTGAGATAGTTGGGACTACTTGAACATCTTTTTCTATTATCATGTGGCTTCTTCAATATGGAAGCTTCATGAAAGATGACGGGTCATGGATCTCAAAGTCATGTCCCGAGAGAAAGTGAGCCAGCTAAGAGTTGTATTAGCTTTTGTTACTCAGCCATGGAATCTGTGCAGTGTCACTTCTATCTCAAGAGGCATGCCACCATATATGATCTCTTTTTGAGGAGGCAGCATTATCTTTGATGGAATGAGTATCAAAGTTCTTCAAGAGTATGTATCTCAAGATACATTGCTGTGGTCATTTCAGAAAGTGCTATTAACCACAGATGTCCCAGATGTCTATGTAACCCAGATGTAACCCAGATGTAAACCAGATGGCAGATGTCTCCCTGTCACAGAGTCTGCCCCCGTCCACATAGTAGGAGGAAGTCTCTCCCTGCCAGCACTATTCCATGAAATCCAGAATTTCAACAGACATTTTAAAACTTTTATGCCTTATAAACAATTGTCAAATGTTCCATTTCTTAAGGACCTTGTTCTCTTCCAGGACGAAATCCCTAGTAAGAGCTATTCAGATAAACAAAGTCTCTGAGCATGTAAAATATTTCAAAAATACATTAAATTTTGATATGTAAGAAAGAAAATGTGTTCTCCTTTCAGATTTTATGGTGATGGATTCTACCTATCCTACTTAAGGAGATATTTGATGCTTTATCAGTTTCATAAAGCATATCTGAAATTAACTTATTTATTTCTTATCATTTTTACCTGAAATTTGCCCCCTCATTACCTCCATTAGGATATATGAGTCAAGAGAATGGGAACCTGATTTGTTTTTACTTGTATTCCCAGCACATAGAACAACTGAATAAGTGATTAAATTAAAAAAGCAAAATCAATTATGACTGTAAGAAAATAACAGAGTTATTAGGAAAGTAGGACCAGCCCTTCAAACATGGTGGATTAAAAAAAAAAAATCTGTTTTGCCAATAAGTTTGACAGAACTGGGAGTTATAGCCCCATAAAGAGTGAGTTTCTTTTCTGTTTGTAGGAAGACAACTTAGGTCATTTTACTTGGATTCTTTATGAGTTAAGATTTATACTGTACTAAACAATGACTTGATCCTTTTCAATATCTTCTCAGTGACTGAAAAAATACCAAAAACACTTCTAGGATGTTTATAAAAATATATTTAACTAGGCAGGAATCCAAAAACTGAGATAAGTCATTCCTATTTCTGCAAGAAGTTTTACTAGTTTTGTTTATGATATGGGCCAAGAATTCCACGACAGATCTTAAAAAGAAGATCTTAAATGTCTGTATCCCAGAAACAGTGGAACTATGGATATGACTTTTAAGAAAATAAGTATCATAAGAGCACCATTTCATTTTTCCAATGGGACATGATTATTACAATTCTAATACAAATATTTGTCACGTTAGATTAAAATTTTAATTTTTATTAAAAATCAAATTGACATTTAAGTGAATAAGCCTTTTACTATCTATTAATTAGCACTAGTAAAGATGGAGAAAAGAGTAAAAATGTCAGCAAGACACACATCTGGATTTATATTCCAACTGCAATGACTACTAACTGGCTGTCTTTGGGTGAAGTACCCAGGCTTCATGAGACCTCACTGTTTCCCATTTTTTAAATCAAACATATAAAACAGCCCACAGGCTTTTAACATTAAATGAAATAGCACATTTAAGCATAAAACAGTGCCTGATTAATAAATAGTAGTTGATCTCCAATTTTCTCCTTAAGTTATACCTTTAAAATGAAATAAGTTCTACCGTTTTCTAATAAAGGAATAAAAAGTGGGTGAGTGAACACAAACAACGGATACACCAATCACAGGGTCTGGGGAAAGTGTGATAGTGAGGCCACTTCTGTGTGATACCACTGGGGACCACTGGATTGTAGACAAATTCATAAGGGTAACTGTTAACAAATATTAAATCAGCGCATACAGTGTGCCAGGAACCATGGCAAGCCAGATAGTGTTTCCCAGAGCAGAGTTCAGAATTCATCATCGCATTTTAATAAACAGCTCGACAGTCTCTTCTACCATAATATGAATTGCTATGAAGTGAACAAGCTCACGTGCACTTGAGAAATAATGAGCTAATGTTAGCATAATGGGGAAGTTATATTAGTTCAACTGTGATTTTTTTCCTGGCCAGTTAATGTTTGGGTAATATAACTTAAGCACCTTAAGCAGTTGAGGAAACAGTCCTGTATCCAAGCCCATTCCCTGCCCCCGGGGCTCAGGCTGACTGCCTTTCTGTCTTAGTAGCTGTTCTCCGCATTGTGTGCATTGTGATACAATCATTCCAGTAACTCTTTAACCTGTTTCCTCAAGCTCTTTTTTTTTTTAAGGTAAAGTCCTATATTTTCAAGAGCAGTTGTTTTGCTTGTTTCTGTAAGATTTAGCATGTCTTCTTGAACTATGCTGCTATTTTTATTTGGATTACAATGGTGTTTCATTAGCATTCTGTTTACAATAGGTTTGGAGTGATCTGTACCAATCCAAGAGCCCCATTATTTTAATGCACAATTTTTAAAAATACATTTTTAAGAATTCTATATCACATTATAGAAGAAATTAAGTTATTACCTCCCATAAAAGCCAGAGAAATTGAAGTTACACTTGCTTATAATACTTTCTGTAAGAATTGAACCTCAATTTCTCATAACACAGGCAACCATCACTACAACAGTCAATTCCTTCTGCTGAAAATTTTCCTCCTGGACCCCTGGATTCAGTGCACCTCCTGTGCAGTCCCCAAACCCTCTGTGCTTTATATTACAATGCTGGTCACATTCTAATACAATTTGTCTTAGATTTCTCAAGGTCCAACATAGATTCTCTCTACAACAGTTGTAAGAGTTTACTGCTACCTCATACAGCATTTAGGCACATAACAGGAGTTCAAAAAATTGTTCCTGAAAAAGAGATGCCTTGAGGTTCCACAGTGTGTACCCATCAGCAGGACCCAAAGGCTTCATCTGGAGGGTCCACACTCACAGTTCCCATAATCAAATCATGACCATCATTATTACAATTCGGCTCATAAGTGCATCTTACACTTTTTAGATTTCATGGAGTATCAAAATTCCACCATTTCCAGTATTTTGTTCCATTTTACAGAAATCATTCCTAAGGTACGTTTTATCACCCTTTTTATAGGTGATTAAATGTGAGGGCCAGAGGGTCAGAGCAGTGTGTCGTCAGTCACACGGGTACTCAAAAACTCTACTGCCTTTGGAAGCCATGTGTCCTATTTCCCAGGCCAGATCTTCCAGATTCAGTACAATTCCTGGGGATTCCTTCCTAATAAGACTTATAAAAGGATTATTTAGAACACAAGGTTTTGATTCTTGACGCATTATACTTTCTGTTCTTGTGGGCTAAGTAGACCAGGAATTAACATATTTTGTATAGATTAATGCTTTCATTTAATATCTCTGTGAAGAAGGTCTTAAAGCATTGTGTTATGTTCTAAGCATGCCGATTTGAGGAAGAAGAAGAGAATGCTTATTTGTTGACATTTTCGTTTTGGTAAATACAGTGACCTTTCGCTTCAGTCACACACTTGAATTTAAGTAAAGATAAATGAAAGTCTGAAAGCTCTGGCTAAAAATGAAGTATATTTTGAATGAGGTTTGCCTTGTGCTGAAAGGAAAATACTTGTTACTGTTTGCTACAGATCTACTTTCCTTTAAGATACCCAGACATTCATAAAAGATAAATTAGATAAACAATTCTTGATCAAACAGTTTCATTTTTCTTTCCAAAGACATTAATAATATATTTCCTTTGAAACAAGTCCCTTGAGCATGTGTAAAACACAGCCCACAGCCCCTACAGAGCACCTTTGTGCAATTTTTCAAGGAAGATGTATTGAGTGTATTTAATGTTCCAGGCACTGTGCTAAGTAGTGGGGCTATACAGGTGAACAAGAAACAATAAGAATCTGCGTGTTTTTTTAAAAGCAAGACTTGGTTTATTATTTTGGTATCTACAGTTTCAAAGTTCACCCACTGTCTAGATAAAAGTAAACCTACAAACATAGACTCAAGCTTTTGTCTAGATAAACATGAACTGTGCATTTGATGTCAGAGAAGTTTTGGTGATGAGCCAAGTACTAATTGTTTTTCAGAGAAAGTTAATGGGCTTTCCAAATTAGTTCAAATGTCTATCTCTTCTAACACCAACTCGCACTGTCCACACAAAGTTATTGTGAGTTATATTCTTATTCAAATATTTAGGGAAGAAAGGTTTGTATTACATTTGTTTCAGAGACAGTTGATAGAGCTACCAGCCTCCTTGCTCAAATCTTTTTTTCTTTAAAAAAAAAAAGCATTTATTTATTTATTTGGTGCCATTGGTTAATGATATCTAGAAAGTTTCAGATGTATATTTTAACAGTAAGGGATATATATATATATATATTTACATTGTATGTTCACATCCCATAGATTTTTTTTCTGTCACCACATATTTGACCCCCTTTACCCAATCTATGTCCCCCTCCTCCTCTCTCCTCTCCTTTGGTAACCACTAGTCCATTGTCCATGTCCATGAGTCTCTGTTTGTTTGTTTTGTTCATTTGCTGCTTTTAGGTTTATATCCCACACATAAGTGATATCATGTGATTTTCAACTTTGGTTTATTTCACTTAGCATGATTATCTTGAGGTCCATCCATGTTGTTGCAAATGCTAGTATTTCATGTCTTCTTATGGCTGAGTCATATTCCATTGTATATATGTACCACTTTAGCCAATCATCTATCATTGGACACTTCGGTTGCTTCCATGTCCTGGTCACCATGGATAATGCTGCAAATATCTTTTCAGTCAAATCTATCTTTTATCTCTGCTTTGTTTCCTGTGACCAGTTATAGACTTTTTCTATTAACGTCTATCCTTTGACAACATGTGGCTGTAATCACACTGGCCTTGATGGAGAGGTGACACATGAAGGCCCCACATTCTTATGCCTCATTCTCATAATTGTCTACTATGCCACTAATATATGATTGATGTATGTGAGTAGATGAGTGAGGCATGGAGAAACAGAGAGAGAGTGAGAGTTAAAGAGAGAGAGAAGGAGAGAGACTCCATTTTTAATCCTTTATATTGTAAATCTCTCCACTCTTTGGAGCACCTTAACCTCTATACATAGAACTTAGTATCCTTCCAGGATGCCCACCGCCCCCTCCACCTGGACAGTGGCACATGATAATTCACAGAAATTCACAGAGTACATTGTCTGGTCTCTGAGAGATTATTCTCGAATAGCCCAGAGGGCTTTATCACAATAGTCTGGTGATGGTTATTTTATGTGTCAATTTGACTGGGCCACAGGGTGCCCAGATATTTAGCCAAACATTATTCTGGGGGTATCTGTAAGGGTGTGTCTGGATGAGATTAACACTTGAATTAGTAGGCTGAGGAAAGCAGATCGCCTAATGTAGGTGGGCTCACCCAGGAAACTGGAGACCTAATGGAACAAAGAGGCTTAGGGGGCACTGCGCCGCCTGACTGCACCAACTGAGACATTGCTTTCTTCTGGCCTTTAGACTTAACTGAAACAGTGGCTACTCTTGGGTACCAGGAAGCCAGCTGACTTTCAGACTGGAACTTATGCCATCAGATCTTGTGGTTCTTAGGCCTTTGGATTTAGTCTAGAACTGTAGATTTTGGAACTTCTTAGCTTATATAATCATATAATCATATATAATCAATAATCTATATCTATCTATCATCTATATCCATCTATCTATCTATCTATCTATCTATCTATCATCTACCTATCTGTCATCTATCTATCATCATCTATCTATTTGTTCTGTTTCTCTGAATGACACTGACTAATACAAGGTCCAGCCCCATCAGAGGTTTTGTAGCCAGTGTGAAGTGAAGGTATGCGCCTTTTTCAAAAATTCCTTCTGGTAACCTGTGAACTATTGGGCAAAGCATGCGTGTGTGTTCACACACATATACACATACACATTCACACTTATATATGTACACATCAAACTATTAAACCACATAAGGAAGGGAACAATTTCCCCAAAGTTCAGAGGCCCTTTATTTCCATTGAACACAAACTGAGTACACTTTTCAGATTCTCACACAGAGAGTAGTTTTATGTCCATTCTTTAACCTTCTCCTTTTCTATACTGATTTCAAGGCTATATGCTGGAAATAATTCCTACAGAGTTTTAAAATTGCTGTAGTACTTTTTAAAAGACTTAAAAAATAAATGTAAACTACCCACCCCCAATATATCAACAGGCCCCCTGCACCAGTTGGGCAGAAGCTTTGCAAATTAAAATTTTTCCCCCTTTGACATATATAAATTGAATTACTTGGCATTTGTGCTTTTTGTCCCAGCAAACTCTGTGTGTGAAAGAAAAACAGTGTGAAAAACAGCTATTCTGCCCATTCCAGGAAAAAAAAATACTCAGATCTCTCCTTATACTCAGGCCTATGAATTTCACTCCTGAGTGCATGTCATGCAGCATCGCAATTGCAATGGCTACATCACTATGACAGTTAAGCACACTGAGGGCAGGGGTTTGATTGGTTTTGTTCTTTGTCTTATGCTCAGCTCTTAAACTCTTAACATGATGTCTAAACATTACTGGCGGTCAATAAGCTCAAAAAATTTCAATAATGTATGCATTCAAAACACCTTTTCTGAGGACACATTAATGCCAGGAACTGTGCGAGAAAAGTGTGCGAAATGTGCAAGAAAGAATGCTGAGAGGAATATGGCAGACTTAAAGTCAACCTGTACTAGTAGACATAGAAATAAAATGCTGAATTTTGGCTAAACGGAGGAAAATAGTACATAGGAGCCTCTATGACCTAGCAGTTTTGTTTTGCAGCTCATTGTATTTAAAGTCAGACTGCATTTTTTCATTTTCTTTCTTACGTATTGTTAAGCAATGAGACAGAGCATTTTATCCTATTTTTATCAAAAAAATTTAATTCTAAAGTTTTCAATGAATAGAAGCCTAAAAAATTGAATTACAGAAATAATAGATATCCCAGAGCAATACTACAGTGATTTCAGATTTTTTTAAAAGATAGATTATTAAATTGAAGCATACTGATTGTGTTATGTTGTTATTAGTCTATTTGGTATTCATCCTAAAATGCTATTTTATTCATGACAAGAAGTGTCAATGCAGCTACTCTGGGATATCTCTTATAATGATGGTTTAGTGTCAGTTTCTGTAAAAACTATTTAAAACACCTATTGTTAAAAGCAAGGAATTTAAAATCTATTAAAGTGGATGACAGAAAAAGGCAGCTGGTAAATATTTGTGGAAGTTATATATTGTTTCCTGGAGAGTAAGGAAAGCAGACTCATTAGAATTTACAGATGATTTTTAATAAATGTTAGTGGGTTCAAAAAAGAGTTGAATGAGAAATTTAAAAGAGATAAGAAACCAAAAATTAATCACCATGTGAAATTAAAACAACAAAAAAAATTAAGTATTTGGTTATCAAAGTCAACCTGGCTTTTTCCTGTCAAAGACTGTAACAAAAGAAATGAAAATAACTAATATTTAGTCAGCTATTATATATTTAAACTTCAAAACAAACCTGTGGGTTGTTTACTCTTAGTAAGCCTATCTAATGAATAAAACTATAGTGGGAAGCCATGGTGGGTAGGTGACTGTACACGGTCAGTAAGTGTCATAACTTGAGTCAAAAACCTTTTGGAGTTAACTTTCTTATTCATCGGGTTATATCACCTCTCATAGAGGAAAAAGGGGGAGAAAAGAGGAGGAAACAGCAGAAGGAAAGAGTGTGACTAAATGTGCAGCTCTGAGGGGCATCTGGTTGACCTAGACTGAGCACTCAAGGGCATTTTGTCATTGGACAAACTATTGCAAAATTTTTAGAAAGTTCATCAAATGAATGAAAGCCTTAATTCTCGATTCTGATATCAATACACAAACAGATAGGCAAACAAGCAAAAACCCCAAAATAAATAAATAGTTATTAACAGGAAAGAGTAAGGAATAGCCTCACTTTTTTCCCAGGCTTAGTATTCATTTTCACTTAAGTATTATAGCTGTGAGTGAAAAGTGTTAGCCTCTTTTAATTAATCAAAATTCTTTTTTTGGCTCACTTTGCAAAAAGGCATGGATTTGGCACTGTTGTTTCATTTTGTTTTTCATTTGTACCATTGTCTATCAGACTCCTCAAGGTAAGCAAAATGTGAATTTGCCAACCCTGTGGAGTATCTGATATGGGATTGTATTTACCTGCCGTTTTAGATTACACCAATCCTTTCTGCAATCATATTCCTTGATTATTGAATTATACTTCCAACTCTCAACTCTGCAGAAAATAGCAAAGAAGAATTTCATTAAAAAAAAAAAGAGAGAGAAATATTGGTTTGTTAAAAAAGGAAATATTGTTAGGTTTCTCTGTACTTCTTTAATGTTTAAATTCAAAAGCCTTATTTTAGAGCCCATAAATAATGCATTGTGATCAAGAGTTAACAGACAATATTCAGAAATTGAGCATGTTGTCATTATAAATGAATATTCCTCTGGAGGAGTATTTTGAGATAAAGAGTTTCAGATATCTGATGATATAGAGCTGAGTGGTCTGGTGCAAGAGAATAAACTCAATAATCCCTGGTGACTGTAGTATGGAGTACAGTCAAAATCAAACTTGGCCTTCTGGGTCTCATAACTTTCCTGTGCCCTTGGCATTTTTGCCTTCATGGGCCTCTTCTTCAACTAAGTAAAAAATAATAAAAAGGCATTTTATAATTGTTTTGGTATAAAGATAAATATAATCCAGGCTGATTATGTTAATTTACTTTTTCTGATTTTTATAATAAATTAAAGCAGTAGGTCCTTAGATTGTGTCTAAGCTGGGTCCTTAGATCGTGACTAATAAATCAACTGGCAGTGCTGGCCTGGTTCAACGTCAAGGTAGGAGACAACACACATGGTGTGATTTAGGGGTCATTTTGAGATTCTGATTTTTCAAAAGAACCCATCTTATTTTAGCATTATTCTTACTTAATAGTTGGCCTAAGACGATTACTTTTTACATTGCTCATTTGGTTAGAAATCTGTTGCTCCCATGGACATCGTGATTGCTAACTCAGCCTGGGGAACCAGGAGTTTTCAAGATGAGTTTTTGTGTTACTTCTGTGGAAGTCTCAATTTTAATTTGTCAGATTATCTAATAGGGACCTTTAAAGAACAGGGTGTCTGACATTACAGGTTGGCATGGGAGGGATTGTGTAGAGGTTCTGAAAAACTGGGGGAGGGGTGCCCAGAGCACACTCCTGTGCACTTACCAAACCCGCTATCTCCATAGTCTTTCTCAACCCAGTCAATGCCAATACATTCCTTCTAGCTGTTTAGTCAAAACTCTAGAGACATCTTTGACTCTTTGTTTTTTAACTCATACTCTAATTCGATCAGGTAATATCATATGATTTCACTTATATGTGGAATCTAAAGAACAAAATGAACAAACAAAACAGAAACAAACTCATAGAAACAGAGAATGTTTTGATGGTTGCCAGGTGGGAGGGGAGTTGTGGGGTGAAAAGGGGAAGGGATTAATAAGTATAAATTGGTAGTTCCAAAATAGTCATGGGGATGTAAAGTACAACATAGGGAATATAGTCAATAATATTGTAATAGCTGTATGGTGTCAGATGGGTACTAGATTTATCAGAGGGATCACTTTGTAAGTTATATAAACATCTAACCACTTTATTCTACATCAGAAACTAATATAATATTGTATTTCAACTATAATTTTTTTTAAAAAATTATTTTAAAAAAGAAAGAAATTGCATTATCCCTACCTTCAATAATAATCCATAACGCTTCTCTCTATATCTCATTGCTATCCCTCTGGACTAAGCAACCATCACTTCTCTGGATTATTGCAACTTCCTAAGTGGTCTCCCAGTTTGTATTCTTTTTCTTTTCCTAATCCTTCTCAATACTACAAGCCAGAATGGTTATTTTAAAAAGTAAGAAGTTAACATGTCATTCATCTGCTTCATACTCTCTGGTGCCAACCCCTTTTCTCACAAAGTAAAAACCCATATTTATAACTTATATAGCTCTACATAGTCTGACCCCTCATTCTCTCCTGATGTCATCTCCTATTTCACTCCCCTGTAATCACTACATGCCACAACTATGAGGTTCCTGGAATTTACTAGGCACTCTCTGCCTCAGGGCCTTTGCACTTTGTGTTCACTCAGATTTCCTTGTGGTCAATTACTTCCCTTTAATGCATGCCTATGTCTCTGTCACTTTCTCATTGAAACCAGTGGGGTCAATCACTTTTAACCTCTGCCCGAGACTCTTCAATTCCCTTCTATCTGGCCATAGCATTATAACCTCTTAACATGAGATACTTCATTATCTATTGTTCATTGGTTACTATAGATCTCCCCAAGGACAGAAATCATTATCTGATTTTTATCTTAGATGTATCTCCAGAGCCTAGGACCATTCCTGACGCATTACACTCAACACATATTTATTAAGTGACCAGAGTACATGAATGTAGAGGATGAAAGAGTAGGCCATGAATAAAGGGATGTCAGAGTGATGCGCAGGTTCGCAGGTTCACAGGTTCACAGGTTCACGGGCTCACAGGTTCAACTGCCACCTCCAATATTGTTCCTTGTCTCCCGAAAAAAAAAAAAAAAAAAAAAGAGCGTCCTTTGCCACTTTTAGTATTATACCTGGGACTGGTACCAGAAACTAGAACTATAAGAATTATCTTTCTCTTTATATATATTTTTAATCCATTTTACTCAGGTAGAACAAAAAAAAAAAGTTTAATTGATTCTAGTACTTTCTCATTCTTCTAATGATTACCTATGATCCTGATTTAGAACATGTATTGAATGGTATACAAAGATCCTTGTGAGTCCTTAAAACACAAGGATTATTCCAACAGATTTAATGATTTGTAATGTGGACATTGCTGCACTTAGTATTGCTCCACCTGAAAAGAGACTAGGCTTAGGAGTGAATATGGAGCTTCTGGCCAGAGTCAGTGATGGCAGAGGAGATGGCTGTTTTGGTTACTCCTTATCCTCTGCTATGGATACACCTGGAAATATAATTATCTTATCTCAGCTGAAACTGGAATCTATGGAAGTATGACCATAGATGTTATTTTAACATATAACTGTTTTATACTTTCAGAGCTTTCATGAAGAGATTTAGGGTTATGTTTCAAGATATTCTATAAAAGACTTCTGGGCCTTTGCGAGGAAGCCAAAATTCTAACAGGATAAATTGATAATACTGTAAGGGTTACCCTGAATAATAAAAGTCAGTATCCTACTTCAGAAAACCAACTTGCAAGGAAGCCTCTGTTAAAATAGAATAGATCAATTGGTTAACCCAGGCATTCTCTCCTTTATAAAGCACCAAGGAAGAAGGTTGCATATCGATTATACCTCTGTGCAGTAGAATCTCTCTCTCTCCTCTCTCTCTCTCTTTCTATCTTTCTTTCTGTTAGGAAACTCATAATTTTTTCCATGTTTTTCAAACAAGCTCTTAACAAATCAGAAAACTCTTCATGGTAATTATTTCTATCATAAGTAAGCAAATATTTTCTTTCATGAACATAAAAAGAGCTTTCAGATGTATTCACAGAGATAGTGTTTTAGTCAACTATTGCTGTGTAAAACCTTTACAGACTCAATGGTATAAGACAATAGGATTTATTTTTCTCAAGTGTGTTGCAGGTTGGCGAGGGCAGCTGTACTTTATGCTAAAGGTGAGCTGGTGAGACTGTTCCATATGTCTCATTCTCTTGTTGGGGTCTCTGGAGATGGCTGAGGCCATTCCTTTTATGATAAAGGTATAAGCACAGGCTGATTAATTGAATTATGAAAGGTCTCTTAAGGATTAAGCTAGGAATTTGTGCTCAGTCATTTCTGCCCACATCCTATTAAACAACACAAGTCTTAGGGCAGAGCCCTAAGTCAACGGCAGTAGTTTATACTTCACTTTTTGCAGAAGTTACTCCAAAATTACATGGTAATGGATCTGTACACAAGAACAGGTCAAGAATCAGGACCAGTATTTCAAGCTACCACCGAAGATTTTACAAAGTAGCTCAAAGCATTTCACAGATTTTTTTTGCAGATACATATTCCTAAACAGCTTTAGAGATACAACCAAATATAAGAAAACAATTTCATGAATGCTTCTCTCACCCCTATTAAAATCTGTATTGTAACATTACAATACAATGCTCCTGAGATCACTGTTCTGAATCACTAATTAATGCCTCTCAGCCTTTTATTACTCAGAATGACTGGACTATGCCTTTGTTTGTGTGTCTGTGTGTGTTTATTTTTTATTATCATTTAAAAATGATTATGACTACTTGTAAAGTTAAATGGAATCTCCCAAAATGTTAATCGAGTAATTTTATGAATAAATGAAGTATCCAAAAATAGTTAAACTGCTAAATATCACCACTCAGATGTCTTGCCAGTAATGACTCAACCTGAACAATATTTATTATAAAAAAGAACAGCTACAAAACAAGCTACCTGTACTTTCATTTCTCTTTTCTTGGTTCAATACCTACAAAATGATTTTTCTCAAGGAAAAAAAAATCTTGAAATCATCTCAGCTCCTAACCTTTCCTTGTTCTCCTTACCTCTATACCAAAGTAATGCCTAAGTCCTAAGAATCGGATGCCTCTAATTGTCCCTAATGCCCAATACTTCATTTCCTTTGTGATCGTCACCAACTCTCCAGGAAGGACATAAAGTGGGGAGGGTGAAGAATGCTGACTCAAAGCACTAGATTCTCCAGGTTTAACAGTCAACTTTGCCACTTCTATGTGTCTTAAACTCTAACTTCAATATATCTGTTCCCTCATCTTTAACATGAGAAAAAGTATTCTAAGCAACTTTCAAATATGCAATACAGTATTATTAACTATAGTCACTATGTTGTATATTACTTCCCCATTGTACATTATTACATCCTCATCTTTTATAGCTGGCATTACGTACCTTTTGAGCCCTTCTCCAATGCCACACCCCCACTTTCTGGCAACCATCACTCTATTCTCTGTATCTATGACCTGGGTTTGTTTGTTTGTTTTATTTTACTTTACGTTCAACATGTAAGTGAGATCATATGGTCTTGCCTTTCTCTGTCTGACTTACTTCACTTATCATAATGCCTGCATGGATAAGTGAGATCCTATGGTATTGTCTTTCTCTGTCTGACTTACTTCACGTATCATAATGCCCACATGGTACTCCCCCATCCATGTTGTTGCAAATGGCAAGATTTCATTCAATGGCTGACTAGTAGTCCATTGTATATACATACCTTATCTTCTTTAGCCAATCAGTTTTTCATGTTGCTATTACTGTCAACTCTTACAATGATCATACTTCCAACTCTTACAATGATAATTTATATCTTACTATAAATCTTAAATTATTAATAAGACATTCCAGACATCCTTCTGATTGCACTCATACTCTCTTTCTAATCCCATCCCCTTTTATGTTTTTATAAACACTCTGGAACAAATAATCATTAAAACACTGAACAGGCCATACATGTAAGCTATTTTTATCCTACACTTCCATTGCCTCATGCTGTACCTAGACTTTTAAGATTCACCTAAAATATCTATTCTTTTCTAATGTTTCCCCCAATATCTGGTTGAGAATATAGGGATCTTTTATCTGAGTTCTGGTGGTACATTCATTAACTTTGATTAAGCACACATATCACTCTGTTTACCTTTAGACTCATTATTTTCCCTGTTTGTCTTACCTGTTGAGTCAGTGACCCTAAATTAGTCTGCTTCATAATTGTATCACACAAGTGCTTAACTACAACAAGGTCCCTGGGGATATTTGTTTCCTTGAAATGAGATTTACCAGGAGTCTGATGTCTACCTTCAGAAATTTAAATGACTACTGAAGAGAGCTAGATTTAACAATGTGACATCAGAAGTAATGTTTGAGATGATGGGTGGAAAGTCAATAAAAATTTTAACAATGTCAAAGATACTCAAAAATGGAACAAATATTCTTGAAATTATAGTGGAGGTAATATAACATACTAAATGAAGTCATGTCAGAAATATTGAAGAATCCATTAAGGCATCATGCATCCTGTTACTTAAAGGTTTTTTCCCATATCTGATATTCTATTTCTCTATGATACTATAATTCATGTCAATAGAAAGCATGCTTTAATCTGTTAAGGTATAATCACACTTAATTCAGAGGTTTGTTTGGAAAAGAAAATGATATAATACATGTGAAAATGCCTAGGACCATGCATACACATAATAAGTATATTTTCAACATATCTTGGAAACAGTATAATATTTAAAACAAAAAAATGTGTCTTCAGAGTTATTACAGACTTATGAATCAGCATATTATTATTTATCAAAAGTATAATATAAATGGCTCAGAATTGAAAACACCTCTTTGGACTAGAGGTGTCAGAACCAATCTCATGCAGACTGGACGTAGGGTGGTGAGACTAAGCTCTGGGTTTTCATGTGGTCACCTCTGTCTGGATGTCCTTCAAGAGTTCTGACATTGTCCAAAGCACAGAAACTCCCATATTCTCCCACCTTGTCCTCCTGATATGTTCTCTGATTTCAAAACTGGAACAGTTATTTATCCAGTTGCCAGAAGGTGTGATTATAATACTGATCCCCTTCTCATTCTCTGATTTTCATTAGTTGGACTCATTCTCTGATTTTCAATAGTTGTAATTTTCAAGAAGCCATTCGATAAACAAAACCATCTTTTCCACATATTTTTTGAGCACATAAAAAACTAAAAAAAAGTTGTGAGATAGTAGCTCAAACATCTTTGTTACTATTAATTTCCAGGTATGGGTTGAGATAAACCCATATATGCCTTTGTGTCAAACCCCAGAATGAAACAGACCTAACCACCCAGTCTTAGAAAGCATACTGTTCTGTTTGCTTTTTTTTTTTTTTTTTTTGACCTCTACAGCACCTGGTCTTCCTAGGTGATCTCCCATCCAAGTACTAACCAGGCCCGACCCTGCTTAGCTTCTGAGATCAGATGAGATCGGGCACATTCAGGGTGGCATGGCCATAGACTCTGTTTGCTTTTTTAGTCCTTACAAGCTGCCTTGCTTAATGTTCTTCAATGTAATTTTATATGCTAGTTATGATTAAGTAGAAATTTCATAGCAAAGAATATTAGAGTCTTCATAATATAATCACTCATCTAGATTCACCTTCATTCTTTCTATTCCAGCAGGAAGAATCTCTTTAAGATTAAAAACGAGACAAATATTCCCTTGAATCTGGATCCTTGCACATGTACTAATTTTTCCTGGAACAGCTTTACCCATATCAAGGTCTGACTACTGCCTCTTGATCTTCAGTTTTTTAATCCAAATATTATGTCATCCATGAAACTTCTAGATTCTCAGGACTATGTGTCCTTCCTATGTCTTCCTGTAGCATCCTATAATTTATATTATTATCCAACTTAATCACACAGTTTTACCCATACTGGTTTGTCCGATCCACTTCATTTTAAGTCTTGGAGGTTATCTTATGCGTCTTATCCTTTTAGACCTCCCAGTGCATACTATCTCCCAGTGCATAATATCTTGCCTTATATAATAGATATTTAAAATGTATGTAAAATAAAGAAAGACATAAACCAGTTTAAAAAAAAACAACTTTAATTTGTTGTGAGAGCAAAATTCCCTCATGTATATGAAAACATATTCTGTAAACTCTCGCTTGTGATTTTAGCATGGTTGTCAATAATTTTCTTTGTATCCTCTTACACCTAGCACTTTCCCTATATAGAGTTTATGTAAAATAAGGGTGCTTAAATAAATACATGAGTGACTAAAACATTCAGTCCTATAATTTAAAAAAGTAACATAAAGTAAGTTATCAGAGCATAAAAATTCCCTATTTCAATATTGTTCTTTTTGAGCCAAATTAGCTTTCTAAGTCACTTTGTAACATGCATTTCTTTACTCAGCTGAAAATATGCACTCTGCAAGTTTTAAAATGGCTATTCCTTTCTATTTGTCTTTTGCTCCCCATAAATTAGGCCAGCACACATCATTTCTACACTACCTAAAGCCAAACACTTAAGCTGTTTCCATTATATATCCATTCCAATGGAAATAATGACTTCATTTACCACAGTGTCAGAGACCAGTGTAGCCAGATCGGCTGCAGCTGCATTGTTTTATAACAGAAGATAATGTTATCCCACTGTAGTTACAAATGTGATTTCCTCCGAGTTCAAATACTCTTAGAGCTAAACTGTGATTTGATGTCTAATGGTCAACTCATGTTCTGGGGATTAAGTTAATTAAAACAGTTGCCCTACTCTATTAAAGCTCCCTGTAGACTAATTATTAAAGTGCCAAGCACCATTACAGACCTACAGCAATTGAAAGTCACAAAGGGAGTTGCTTATATTATGGGAACTCCAGAACTTGGTAGATTATCGCCTGTAGTAAAAAAATATGCACACTGAGAAGCAGATTACCTTCTCTACAGCCACTGAGCTATTATAAAATGTACAAAGAAAAAGTCAAATGTACAAGCATTTGGATTCATAGCCTTTAAAATTTGCAATTTCCAAAGCTAGTCAAATATCAGAGAAATAGCTTACTGAAGTGCACAAAGCTCTGTTTAAGGAATCAGGCACATAATTCTGAGTCCAAGATCTCCCTCTAACTATCTGGGTAATCTCCGATAATTCTTTTCATTTTAGGCGTCAACTGCCTGGTTTATAAAATGAAGAGCATATAACAACCAGTGATTCCATTTAATGAGTTAATTAGAGCAAAATCTACAGACGAAAAGGTATGAGGGGGTAGCATAAAGTGGAAAATGCAAGGCCTAAACAACTAGACCTCTTCCTCTTCAGAAATCTCCAAAGAACTTGGCTTCACAGAATATACTTTAAAAGCTTTTGTATTTTTTTACTGGTGCAGAAAGGAGGTGCTTGCTTTTTGCTTCCCTTGGTGAATCACACAGCAGTCATAAGAAAACAAATTTTAAAAAAATTAATATGCCTTTCCTTAAAATGTTTTCTTTCCACAACAAATCAATAATAGCCACAATAATAAATAAAAAATTTTGATACCTGTACTAAAATAATGAAAAGAACTTTAGCAATAAAGTTAGACTGACCTAGATTTTAATTCCAAATTTAATAGCTCTATGGATTTAGGACAAATTGCTTTTCCCCTTGGAATTTTGGTACACACACACACACACACACACACATACACACACACCCCATCTCATAGCTCTATTGCCAGGATTTATTAGGACACGCTCGCCCACTCACTCGTCATCCAGTGGGCATTTAAACTTATTTCCCCTCTATTTTTTATAAAGCAAAGAGATAATATCCTTTTTAGACTGTGCTTGATATGATCAGACTTTATTTCTGAAGGCTAGGCTGTGGTTCAGGGCATTATTAGAAGGGTATGTGGCACCTATTGTGTTCTGATAATAAATGCCATTATCACAGGTAGAAGAACACAAATTTCAGAAACCACTGGGCTAAAAAAAATCAGGACAAAGAACTGGGTGGTTTGTAGATAATTATTCTCTCAAGGTTATCTATGAGCTATCCCAGCCATCACGTATTTGGCTACTCATACTACAAACAGTTGATTTTCAAGGCTGCACGTCATTAAGATATAAAACTTAGATTTTTTAATTTTAGATATGACAGCACAAAAATATTTCTAAAGATCAGGCTTCTATATTAACTTTCCATTTATGTAAGTTTAATATCAACTGTTAAATTATTGTTACTTGTCAGTCATCAAATCCATTTGAGAATCATTTTGTGTAGTCCATAAATAACTTTGTAAAATCACTTTTCTCACAAGAGTTAACAGCAATATCTATTAGAAAGCAGCAGTTCTCATTATTACTCCAAGAGGTCCTAGGGCATCAAAGTATATAAGCTCTGGCAGAGCTCATTCATCAAGGTAGAAAATCTGTTTCCAGCATTAAAACAGAAGCTGAGACATACCAGAGACCAGTGTTTGAGTGAAATAAGTAGAAACAACAACAACAACAACAAAACAGAAAGAGAGTTATAGAGAAAATAAAATATAGTCTACATAAAGTTATATGTGTGAGCTGATTGATATACTGACGTATATATACAATTATGATAAAACTGCCCTTTAAAAATATTCAAAAGTGAATAGCTTAATTTACAGAGTTCTATATTTATAAAAATAAAAGCTAAAATTGTGTAAAAGATTTTTAAACAGATTATTCATTTACTCTGATGACAAACCTCAATATTCAGAAGTTATATCCAATAATATTACTAATTTATTGATGATAAATGTGCTATAAAATTTAATAACAAGATAAGTTAACTTGTATCTGTAAACATGAAGCTAGAACAATCTTAAGATTCATTTTGACTGAGCTTTTCAATCAAATGAGAAGCAGGGTACATTTATTTTCTAAGAATAATGGGTAGCAAAGTCACAAAAAAGTTAATAGTTTTCAAGTGGATATAGACCAGGATGCTGGTTCCCAAGATGAGATGACTCTCAGAATCTACTTATTTGTTCCTGGGCTTTTAAGCAAACAAAAAATGGGGGTAATTTCAGTTTTCTTCATTATCATTAAAAAATCTAATTATCTCAATTGGTCATGTTTTAAAATATGAAAAAAATAAACATCCAAAATAGCATCAGTAGCTTCAGCCGTGTAAAAAATTTGACAATAACATTATTGTCAATCATTAATAAGGTTTTTACTCAGCCATGGCCTATCATTTACCTGGATTGATCACATTAATTGACTAATTGCTATCTATTTAATATTGCCATTATAATAGACAAAACTGTTGATCATTGCTACATATGCTGGAGGGATAACTTGATTTACCATCTGTATTCTTCAAAATATGGAATAGAACATATCATACCAAATAACTTTATTCTTTCAAACCAGGGAAATATGCCTGTATGATCATTTGGATTTGCTGGATAACAAGGAGAAAAAAAGAGAGAATACTAAACTGGTTTATTAACTATCATAGACCTATTGCTTTCTTCCAAATTTGGTTAGAGCTCTTCTCAAGATGAATGGGAACTTCAGTGAGCTTCAGAGGTGGTCTTGCTGTGAAAGATTAGATGGGATTTTGACAACTGTGGAGACCAGTAATTTCAGAGGCAGTCTCTGGCCATGTCTGTTGGCATTTTAGCCCCTAACTGAGACCCTTTCAATGTCTAGTATGGCTGCCATAGAGATTCCTACTCATAAAAGATCTTTTTTATATGGAAGTCTCTCATCTTCAGTGTGACATCATAAATCAGCATTAGCATCAGGAGCCACCGAGTGGAGAGGATTTAGAGAGCTGTGTTAAATCACCACTCAGAATTTTACATAAAGCACTTAGTAAATCACAAAAATACAACAGTTATTTCATGATAACACAGTAAATAACTATCAGCACTGCTATAAATCAGCCTGTGGCATATCTGTATTTTTAGGCCTAAGATTTCCAACACAAAAGACTCCCATTTTCCCTAAAATGTTTCCTGGTTGTGAACCGGCTAGCAACACCATTACAAATTGTAGAGAAAATAATTTTAGAATAAACATGCATAGAAGGGCCATCTCAACGTTTAACAGCAATTTCAACCAAAGCATACTATATGTTCTCATTGTCAAATGAATATGAGCAGGAACACCTTTAGGACTGCTGTTTTATTACTATTTAAATGTGTTCCTAGCACACAAGATATTGGCAGTTATCGAACAACTGGGTCTTGATCACAACAGCAAAAACCTAGTTTTCAGCTCTAGGTCACTGATTTCTGAAAGAACTGTTCAAAGAATAATAGGAAGCAGAGAATGCTCAGTAAAATTTGTCCCCAGAGCCTCTTTCTCTGTATCTGTTTCTCTGGAAGTCTGTCTGTCTGTCTGTCTGTCTCTCTCTCTCTCTCTCTCTATCTATCTATCTCTATCTATCTCTATCTCTCCACACACATCCACTGCTCTCTCATACCTTCATTTTCCCAGATTGCTAGAATTTTATTATTTTTTTTTAAATTATACCATTTAAAAATATATTTATTCTACTTATTTGACTATTTTCCAATTTAAGTTATAGAAAAATAATGCATTTTATTTACTAAACATGTATTTGGCTATGTAGCTAAATAATCAATTACCAAACCAGTAAACAAAATAATAAACTATAAAAAACAACAGATTCTCCGGAGATATAGCAAAATTAAGAATTAAAATTTTCATGTTATCCATTACACACAGATTGGCTGAACAATGAGTAGTTGTAACCACAACAAAAGTACTATTTGATGCAAATAGGAAAGCAATTATTTAAAGAACATAAAAACATATAGAAATATATCACAGCTATATTTTAAAAATATTTAATAATACTGATTTTTTGATCATAAAAGCAGAGTTTTCAAATTGTAACTAGTCTGACAACTACCATAAATGTATAACTTATAAAGTAAAAATGACAATCCAGACATTGTTTGAGAGTGCATGGCTGTGATGCACTGAGCAGCAAAGATGTCACTGCAGTGCTAGGATGATGGAACTTGCTGGAATCCACCCTTTAGGATGCTGGGGAATGATGTTCAAGACAAAATGTCCTGAGGGGGGTGCTGGAAGTTCCTTGCCGCTGCTGAGCTAACCATAAAGCTATGAGGGATCCAGAGCTGGAGAAAATTATTATGCTATCGAAGTCTAGTGCTGGAGAAGCCACCACGCCGTAGTAACTAAACTCTGGAAAAGCCTCTCATTCTGCAGGAGCCTCTGAGACAGCATAGTGGATGCAGGAACAAAAACAAAAAGCCCCTTTCTCCACATATAAGTAAAATCGTACGGTATTTGTCCTAATCTGTCTGACTTATTTCACTTAGCATAATACCCTCTACGTTCATCCATGTTATTGCAGATGGTAAGATTTCATTTTTTTTTAATGGCTGATGTTGTACACCTGAAACTAATATAAAACATTGAATGTCAACTCTAATTTAAAAATAAAAATTAAAAAATCAAAAACCATTTCTCTTGTACTGTCTCTTGACTGTCCTCTCCTGACACAGGTCATGTACCGGCTGACAAGAAACATAGATATATTTAAAGAGAGTCACTCCATTTTCTCACAGCTGGCAAATGAAGGCTGAATTTGAAACTGCAGGGAACCAAACTGATGACTGGCACACTACTTTGAAAATAAAAAAAAAATTCTGAAAAAAATATAATTTTATGAAACCTATGAAGAGACTGAAGAAATTATCCAGAAATGAGTATTTCCACACAGAGGGAAGCATGTGGGAATATTCCTGGAATTACTGAGGAACAGCTAAAGAATCAATACAGCTGGAATAGGGCAAATGTGCAACACGTATTTGAGGTAAAAGAGAAGAGATTTCTTTCAGGATTTTTGTTTCATGTATTGATGTATCGATATCAGCATTATGAAAACAAAAAAAGCTGAAATTTTTCCTCTATTTGCTGACTATATAAAGTTAACAATGAAAAAATAATCATATATTGAAATCTAAAAGATTCCATATAAGAATGAGTAATGGATTGCTTATTTTGCACAAATAAGTAAATATTAGAAAATAAATTTTCAAACAAACATTACCTGAAAATCATATTATTCAACTTTTCAAATTTATTAACATGATATTATGAAACTGTATAATTATTTTAATCCCAATAAGCTTTGTTTGAGGCCTTATTCTCTGTGTTTTATTTTAATTAATTGATTTTTAAAATTGGTTGAAAAAGCATTTTGGCTATTTTGATAATCTTCCTTTAAGAATGTATTCAATTATTCATGTTTAATTTTATTTTTATTGCCATTTTTGTTTCCTTAATCTTCTTTAACTTTATAATCAATATACTTAATTTATTTTATTCTGTGTCTTCAGTAATGAAAGTGTTGAATGCTATATTATTCTAGATATACATCTTACCACAGCACATAGATTGTAATCTACAAAAATTCTATTATTGTTATGTTCTAGATATTCTGTGATGGTGATTTCTGTTTCAAGTACTTGTGGAGCAATTATTATGTCTCACATCACATCCTATGTGCTTTACGTGCATTATTTTATGAATCCATATAAAATTCCTATGAATTCTGGGTTATCTCCATTTGGCATATGGGTAAACTGAATCACACAAAGTTGTAGAACTTGTTTATGCTCATACTCTTAAAAGTGTTACAGCCAAGCTTTAAATTCAGGTCCACCCAACTCCAAAGCCAATATTTTCAAACTTCAAGGTATTCTTCCTGACATTGTTTTGAATATCTAATTTCTGTAATAAAAAGTATTTGTGTTTTTATATTTTCTCATGGTTATGTCTGAACCATTAAAATCATACCTTCCATCTACGGCCATACTACCCTGAACAAGCCCGATCCTGTCTGATCTCGGAAGCTAAGTAAGGTTGTGTTAGAGTGTTTGAAAAAGACTATAAACTACTGATTTCACTTTTTAAAAATTGCCTAAAATTGTAAATGAACATTTGTTCGTTTGCTTGTTTTAAATTAAACATCATTTATGAGAAAATTTTAACTTTTTCTAGCAAAATCAAATTAAATTTAGTGATAGTAAAAGATGCTTAGCTATATATCTCCTTGTTAGAATAACATAAAATTAAGAACTCATTTCCCTTTGATATCACAGAAGCTGATTTTACCCATCTAATCTCTAGCTTAAAAACTGAGAAAACACTTGACCTCTTTAATAAGCCCAAATAACTTTTAAGATGAATATGACAGTTAAGGCATTAAAACTGGACTCGATTTGCTTAATAACTATATTGTTGCAATTAGAGTACATTTAGGTGTATATATAAAGTGACTATGTCTATACATATGTAGTATAACCATATAACCAATAAATATTATGTCTGCATATAATTATATATATATATATATATATATATCTCACTAAAATGTTGTAAGAGGAAAAAAAGTAGGAGGAGGTAGATGAGAGACAACTCAAGGGAAAATGAAGCCAGAACAATGTTAATAATTTTTTTTTTAATTTGGACCAAAACAATAATGTTTTTCTTCAACTACAAACTTCTTTTTCCACAAAAAGGAACAAAAGAACTTGTTCGAAATTTTCAAAATATGTATGCTAGATGTAATCTCAGAGTGATAAGTGGTATAAGTGATTCATTTCACCTAAAAAACAACTGAAGCAAAAATGAAGGTTCTATTTTTTATGCCAATTCATAAACTAAATTATTTGTTTAGTTGTTACAAAAAGTCATTTCTCGCTTATCTTCAGAGTTTTTTCCACACTGCTTTATACCATAAATTTAAAATACTATTAACAATAAGAGCAATAATCATAAAATAACATAAAGTAATCATAATGTCTGAAGAAAATCAATCTTGAAAGACTCCAGAGACAAAGAGTTTTGAAATAAATCTTAAATTGAACAAAAATTCTCCAGGTGAACTGAGTTTGGTGAGTTTGAGGGAACGTAGGAGAGCATCTCAGGTTGGAAGAAAGGTACATGCAGAGATATGGAGGAAGGAAAGAGCATGGCCATTACAGAGAACTAGAATTAAGATAAGAAAATGACATCTATTGAGGGAGGTCACTGGAATTTTTTTTTTTTTTTTTTAGATGATGAGGAAAAGACTATATCAGAGAAGATATGTTGGTCCTGCAAATGACTTTGTACTTTTGGATGTGCAGAGCCACTGGAGGAATTCACTTGATCACAAAATGCATGGTCTTATAAAGGAAAATACCAGGTTTCTTATGTTTTACTTTTCTTTTTGCTTTTGTTTATTTGCTTTAAAATAAACAGATGACTGCAAGCATTAAGGTAAGAAATAACAGTGACACTGGGGACTGATTTGGCAGTTCTATTTTCATTCATCCTTGGCTATAAAACAACTTGGAGGTTGAGGGGTCAAAAGGTGTCTCAAAACACCAGATTAAAAGTTAAATTACTGTGGCATCTGAAATATGTAAAGGGTCTATAGTCCCATTTTATAAAAAAAAAAAAAAGGGAAAGAAGCCCCTAATATTATTCACAAAGATGCCTCCAAGAAACTGAGTCTAGCATCCCATCCCCGGGTAAATATCAATTACCTATTTATATAGCAGGTTTCCCCTCTGGCCCTATCTGAGAAAAGAAAACAGGGTATTGGTGAGAGACAACAGAACAAGAGCTAATAGCTTCATACCTGGCTTGAAAATGGGTGTGCATTTTGCATTATTAAACTACACAATAAAGAAGACAGGCAAGATAAAGATATTTTAATAGTATCACACCCTATGGAACCCAGCACTGACACCAGAGATGACGATGGAGGAGGGCCTATGGGCATTAGGTTTGAGCAGGTCAAGTCAGAGTAAATCTCCTACCCAAGATAACTAAAGAATGTACTCCCCTGCCAGATCTCAAAGTGCTCCCTACTGGAAAGCCACCGTTTAGATGTTTCACACATAGAGGTCAATGGAAGTCATTCACGTCTACCAAAAGAGAAGCAACAGACAAAAGATAGGCTAGATAGGCTTCTGGGTATATTATGTAAACTCTAGATGCTCTCCTATTTTTAGATGATAGCAGACTCCATCACAACCGTAGACATACACAGCCATGCGAACACACACACAGCAGGGGACTAAGTAAAAGAAAGGCAATGTGTGTGCATATGACCGGAATTTTAACTTTTTGTTTCGTTTTAAATAACTGAAATTGCTATAGAAGCCTTCTGACTTGTCAGTACCAAGAATAGAGACACAGAGTATTACCCAAATATCAACAACAAAAAATAGGTTCATATTTTCACACAACCAAATTAAGAACATTTAAAAACTGAGTTACATCTTCAAGAACTGTCTTCAGATTTTTTTTTTAAGAAATTTCTTTTTTCTTTCTTTCTTTCTTTCTTTTTTTTTTTTTTGATGGGAGACAGTTAGAAGTGAGAGACTATAAATTTGCTTTTGGAAATTTCAAGAACACTTAGATGCTCTCTTCAATTTTCCTTTCAATTTTGACCATGAAGGCAGATGCCATGTATTCTATTCAATTTCTGTAAGTTTGCTTTTTCATTTTTTTTGTAGCTTTTGGCATACCTTCGACTGCTAGCTTCCTCCTGAGTGCCTAGTTTAGCACAACTTAGTTATTTTCCCATCTGTTCTTATACCTTTTTTCACTTTTGCATATTCAGCATGGTATTGTGGGTAAAATGCTGGCAAGACCTTAAGAAAATAAAGATCTTAAGAAAAAAAGATAATCTTTGTACCTAACAATTTTTAAGTCCTTAGGGATTTCAACCATATACATAAACAGCAAGACATCAAAGCTGTAAAGGTAAAAAAAAAAAATTATACAAAATAGCTTTTCTTATTTATGGACTCTGAACTTGAAACAAATATTGAGCCAACAGTGAAATACTGAATTTCATACTAATTCTCTCCCCTTTCCTTCATTGCCAATTGAAGGCTTTGATAGTAGAATTGTTAGAACCATCATTAATGATTATGATTCTCAAAGAGTTGACATAATTCTATGCTGAAATCAGATTAAATTGACACATTTTGAACTACAAACTAATTACAGAATTTCACTGATCTTTATTTATTTAAAAAGCTTTTCCTACCTACTCATAAATTATTTTAAATGTTCTGTTTTGTACCAGAATTGGCATCAGATATCATTTGATGTGCCAGCTGCTAATTAACTGAATAAGTAATATTTAAGTTTTCAGTGATTAAAAGGCCTAACTCTTTATTCAAGTTGTATTTGCTATTTTATTTATTTATTTTTATTTAAAATACACCTGGCAGTGGGAGATTCCAAAACATAGATTTCCTTCCTGAGCTTGAAAGAGCTGTATTTCATTATGAGGTTAATAGCCATCCAGGACCTTCAAAAGCTATAATTTCTAAGTTTAAGAATTCTGTGAATTATGAAAAAAAAAAAAAAAAACAACTATTGCTTAGCAATGCTCAAGCCAAGAGAATGAGCACAGTATTTAGGAGTATACATTCTCTGGTGCATTTCACTGTGGCCTTTGTCTTTGAATTATTCTCAGCACTTCAATGTGATTATTGACTGAATTTGCTATTCTGTCAAAGGCCAATTTCCTCTGCAGTCCTGTGGGAAAGAAGACCTAATATTCAGTTAATTACATTTGTCCTATTAAGCCTGAAAATCTCATTGACTCTCCAAGTTCTCAATTTCTATTGCTCATAGGTGAGCTTATTGATGTGTCCTACCACACTCCGTAATCCCCACTGCAGCACATGCTGTCATTCAATTGTCCCTGATTTAAAAGGAACCTTAAATTCAGCTCTGTAGAATTACAGGGGTCAGAAGTTATGAACATGTTCCTGCTCTTCTGCCAGTCTGTGTTTTAGTTTGTAACCTATGTCTCCAAAGACGTCAGTCATTCCCTTAAAAATAGTGCTTTTCACGATTTAAGGATTTGCAAATTGTTCACACATTTATTGTCATTCTGTCCTCTAAGTATCATCAATATCCCAAATTTACAGATTAAAAAAAATGGAGGCCCAGAGAGTCAAAGTATTTAACTCAAGTCACTCGATTTACAAATGTGGCACCAACATAGAATTGTATATGTGCTATTTCACAATTTCCCAAGAGGTACATGGAGGGCACAAATCCCAAAGCCAGAGTGCCAATGTGCGACTCCTAGCTCCGGCTCCTTACCAGATGGGTAGCTTTAGCTGGGTTGCTTTTCTCTTTCGGCCTTAATGTCCACATCTATGATGTGAGAATATCAATATACCCACTATGTAGTGTTGTGAGGTTAAAAAGAGCAAGATATTAAATTCAAAGCACTTGAAACCTTTCCTGGCACATCCTTGCTCTACATAGAGTTAGCTTTGATTATTTTCAAACTGAGTTCCCTTCCAATACTAAACAAGAATTATGCTAACAGAATACACAGTAGCTGAAGCATGGATGGCTCTGACTTTCTAGATTGATGAGTACATAGCATAGCTGGCCTTCCTTGAAGAGTGGGAATTTTGCAGGTAAAAACAGCTTAAAACATTTTTTTGTTCTGTTTTGAGATAAGCAGTCTAATTTAGCATTCAATACATTACAGTGGTTTTCCTATTCTAGTTGCAAAAATCAGATAATTAGCACAGCTAATTAATTATGTCATAAGACATGCTTCAAAGAACACATAAACAAATAACTTGCAAAGCTATGATTGTTATACTTCTAAATGATGGTCAAAGCTCTAATAGCAAAGGAGGTTTTGACAGCCAAATTTGTTTTTGTTGATATATATTACTTGTTTATAAAAGCAGAGGTTGGGTCGGATGTGAATTAAATGACTGTATTTAGTTTAACAAAAGTATAATACAATAATTTATTTTCAGTGATCGTTTCTTGTTCTTTTTTATTTATAAGGATGAACTTGCTCATTAGTAATGTTCTAGCATTACAAGGCTTTGGCCCAAGGTAGGAGAGACATGGTCAGGGTAAGGGTAAATTTTAGAAAGAACTGCTAAGCTCTATGTCCATTCATTCGGTGCCACAGAGGAATAACTATCATTCCATATTTGCCTTATATTGAGGCTTACCATGACCCAAATGTCAGTTCTGGTACTGTGAAGATATTCGAACTGTGAGAAGTTGATCAACTTCCCTATACCTCGCTTTACTTGCTTACAAAATAGAGACAGTGGTACTCATGTAGGAGTACTATTCTGAGGGTTAACAATGAGATGAATATATAAAGGATTAGACACAATGCCTGGCACATAAGTTAGGTATTTTACTATACTTAGCTGTAACTATACTATTTTTAACATTTTTATTTAACTTGTTAATATCTGGAATATTAATGTTACTAAATAATTTTTAAAATTAATTACATTTGAATTTTTCAGTCAAGATTATACTTCTATAAAGCTGAAAATTGCAAAATGTTTTGCAAGGCTTATAAGGAAAAGGAACAGACTCTGCTGCTCTCTAACTCCGATTATCTCTCCTCTGAGGAAATCAGTTCCAAAAAGTTTAGCTTTTTCTCCTGGTCTTTATGTTACCACATGAAGTACATTTACTGTTACTTCTTGATTTCTCATTTTGTGTGATCAGTTCACTTATACAACTTAATTTTGTGAGCAAACCCCAGTTTTTCCCCCTCTTTCAAAATTCTTTGCTAGGAGAATAGACAGTGTCCACATAATATTTATTTATTTTTTAAAGTCCTGGTCATTACTCCTGGATTACATTGAAACATCTTTTTCAGGCATCTCTGTTTCTTGCTCCAGTCCAGAGTGGCTGCTTCTCTTGATATAAAACTCTGATCCTGTGCAATTCTCTTCATTATTATTCTGAGGAATTTCTTTCATCTCTCTTCTGTGTTAGAAAATCTTTCCTGAGTCCCGCTTCTTTTTCCTTGGTTCAGCTCTCATCAGAGGGAAGGAGCGGGTCCCTGGGTCCCTTTGTATCTTCCTGAGAAACAGTACTCAAGAAATAAAAGCACTGAGAACTTATACAGATGAAAATGCCTTTATTAATGTTTGCCTGGGTCTGAAATCATTTGAATGGAAGCAAGCCCTATTGTCTTTGGGATCACAATGCTATTGAGATATCCAATGCCATCTGATAAGCAAACTTTTCTAAATGAATGGTTACCTGTTCACAATACATAGAGGAAAGTTTGGACCTTGGGTAGGTCTTCTATCATGCATCTCACTGAACATATTTTCAGTTGTAAAAATCTATAATTTCATGATACTCAAACATGGTAATTTTTAAGATAATGTCTAAATATTAGGTATCCTGAACTAATCTTCTAAATTTCTTTTTATTTTCCTATTTTCCATTTTTTTCTATTGTTATTTTTACCTTCTTAGAAGTACTATAAACTGTTATCATAATTTTTCAACTCTTTTTCTAATTAAAAAAAAAAACATTCTCTCATTATGTGTGTCCAAGATCTTTTTGGTACTCTGAATGTTTTTTTTGTATGTGTGTATTTTGTTTTGTTTTGTGCTTTTCATTCTCCTTTTCTTCTTTCATGGTTATAATAGTCCCTGTCATTTTTCTGAAGACTGTACTATTTTTTTCTTCTTTCTCTATTGTCTCTCCTATAATAGCTTTATTTATTATTATTATTATTATTATTATTATTATTATTATTATTAATTTGGTTTATCCAGGTCCTTCTGGAATGTTAGCAGTTATATTGTTTTGTTTTAGTCTGCTTTTTTGGTTTTGTTTTTATAATATGCTTTGTTTTATTCTCCCTTTATCCAATATCTGTTGATTCGTGGCTGTCAACTCATATTAAAGAGGTAGAAAACAAAGTGCTAATTGAAGTCTCTAGGTTCATTTGTAGAGATTGTTAACTGGCGTACTTCAATCTAGAGAAAGTTTGATGATTTTATTTCTGGCTGCCCACCAAGCTTCCTTCTTATATGTGAGTATTTTATATGGAGTTGGGAGTTTCGTCAGAAAGGAGTTACCCAACCACCTGCCTGGAAATTTTTCCTGCAGTAGGGAAAGTGGTTGAGGGATGACTTACTCAATACAGAGGTTTCCATTACTCCCAGATTTTATTTCTGACGTCTCCACACTCAAATGTGTCTAATGTCTCCCAACCAAACTATTGCTTGTTCACCAATAAGTAAACCTAGGGTTTGCAGTAGTTGGGTGCTGTGAGGTGGGGGTAAGGGAGTCATTAGGGTGGCTGGGGAGGGGTTGAAAGCATCTAGCATTTCTTTCTTAAATAGTTGAAATGTCTCCTGTTTCTAGCCCCACCTGTACCACTGACTTCTCAAGTAGGAGGAGCCCCAGCTCCCATTCCTGATGTTATCTGACACCAATCATCCTGCTTCGGGGCCTCCCCAGGCCAGTTCCTCGGATCTCTTTGCATAAAGTCAGTTGCCACTGATGTGTCTACATTGCAGCTTTTGAAACGTTGTGCTGCTGTCTTCCTTTTCTTTTGATTTACTTATTTGTTTGTTTTTAAGTATGTAAGTAAAGGTGGCAAACAATCTTATATTGTTTAAATGAGTTTCAGGTGTACAGCACAGTGATTAGACATTTTTGTGCCTTACAATGTCACGGTGCCAACTTATCACACTATTACTGACCGTATTCCCCTGCCCCTTGTCACCCGCGCCCACCTCTCCCTCTGGTAACCACCCCTGTGGTCTCTACACTGCCTTCCTTTTCATTCTATTTGTCCTCCTGGCTTTATCTCTTTATTTATCCACTTGCAATACTTTTAATGAGAGGCAGGAAGAGTAAGCATGCACAGTCAGTAATAAAATCTGATAAATATTTTTCCAGTTTAAGAGAAAAAGAGGCAATTAAGGAAATTAAAAGATATAAATGCCACCCCCACTTTTATCAAACTGTGGTACGCAAAACTTGGTGTCTAGATGCTTTGTGCACCTCATTCCAAACCGTGGAAAAGTTCCATTTCTATAAAATTCTAATCATTGAAGCACCGGCAAGAGCAGCTGCCAAGAAGAAAGAACCATCATATAAAATATTGGTTTGGTCATCACATAATGTCATACACTTTAATAACTATTTCCCCCAAATGCATGAATTGGAATGTTCTTCATGCAGTAAGAATTAGGTTTTTTGGACTAACCATCTAAATTATTTTTGTTTATCACCAGCATTTATCTGTTGGCACTTTCATAAACTCATCAGCTGGAATACCATACAAAGAGGAGTGTGCCTATAAAGTAACGCCTCCGTCTCAGGTCCCTGCCAAAACCTCATTTTCCTGATAATGAAAATGAAGCATCTGATAAGATTCTCTGATAGTTTGTGGAGATTAACCAAGATAATACATGTAACACACAAAAGAGTTGTTCAAATACAACACTTCCATCTTACTGTGAAAAGGCCCCGCTTGGATGTTTTCCCCTTGTCCTCCTTGATTTCTTGGTCTTCAGAAATGTGTGTAAAGCAGTGAACTTCCCTAAAACAACAGCCTCCTGGCTTGGCTTTGGTATAAAATCTCACTCTGTGTATCTCGTCACGGTATTGAACTAACTAGCAAGGCGGCAAGAGAAAGTGACAATTTCATATGAGACTCAATGTGTTGAGATAAAGTGCCTGTCAGAATCCCATTCCCTGAGGGAAGAGCAAAGCCTGCACATCAGAAAATGAGCGGAGTGACACGCTGTACTCCACCGTGAACTGGAAGGGGCCGGGCCAGCTTCTGCCCCCAGGTGTTCACGCTTGAGGCTCCAGGCCAGACACCGAGGTGGGGCAGGAAGTGGCAATCCTTCAGGGCTGAACCGGCACCCAGTCATGCGTGGTTATGATAATTAAATGAATCTGTCTTAATATTTTCATGGATAAAACAGGAAGGTAATTATTTATCCAAATTTTGTACTACGGCGTATTATTCAGCCTAGGAATAGATCTTAACATTTCACATAGTATGAATTAGATTGAAAAAGCGATTTGAAAAATAAAACTTTTTAATCGTGACAGCTAATTATCTTGTGTTTTCTTTTCTGCCCTCCTGAATTTTTCTCACGTCGCCCCCGCTCCCTCCTTCCTCTATCTCTGCCTTGCTTTCTGCCTCCTCCCCACCCCCTCAAATCTGGCTTTCCAGGCATCTTTTGGGAGCACAGAACAACCATGTGTGACAGTTCTCAATAACTTTAATTCAGACTTTTCCCCGTTCACGTATTAAAGCTTGGGCACTGGCACAAGCACAGTGTGAACTCTCTGTCGAATCCTATATGGTTTTTTTGACCAAGATATAATTAAATTATATCATGAACTGGATGGACTGTGGTTTATTTTTACTTCAATTACGTTCTTTTTTCTTCTTCTTCTTCTTCTTTTATAGAAGGAATAAACTGCTGGAGCCAGAATCTCCTAATTACATATACAACCCTCCTATTAACTCATGTTTTATTTATTCACCTGCAACTAGGAGCCAGGTTCTGTGCTAGGCCCCTGCTAATACCAGGAACAATAAGATTTTGTTTCTGATTTCAAAGATCTTACCAGCAGAGTCAGGATTTAAATGAAGGAATCTTTGGAGTATTATCAGTACTCCACTTAAGAGTCAGTCAGTATAGGGTTCTATGGTTTCAAATAGAAAAACAGGTTTTGATCACTGGGTTCAGGAAGGATTTGTAAAGGAGGTCAGGCCTGGTTTGAATGTTTATATAAAAGTAATATTTCACCAGGTAGGTGGTTTCAGGTAAAAGGATGAAAACTGTAAAGTTTGTAGATATGAAAGAGCTTTGATCATTAGAAATAAACTACATTTAAAGCATTTCTGGAAAACACATGTAATTGTCTACACGATTGGAGATTAGAGTAGAGCAAAAAGGAGGCATTTCTTATGTAAAGTCTTTTATGCAAAAGGAAGGAATTTAGACTTTATTCTGTGGGCTCTAGGGGACACAAGATGGGTCCTTATGTAAGACAGGGTCATGTTTAACCATGAGGAAGATCACTCTGACTACAGAGTGGCGGACGGTTTGTGAGACATGGGGAAAACTGGAAAAGGGGACACTAGTTAGATACTAATGGCAGTAAGTCAGCCAAGAGATAATCACGCACTAATGTGAAGTTGTCAAAAGAGACAGCAAATGAATGGGCTTAAGAATGATGAAAGTGTAGAACACACAGAAATATTGAAAAGAGAGAGAGAAGAATAAAGAATTGCTTTTAGGTTACTGGCTGAGATTAGAAGCACAAAGAGAACAACAACAACAAAAAAATTGGTGACTTCAGTTTTCAGTTTTAGGCATGTTTTGTTCATCAGTATTCCACTCTTCTTTACTTATTTCCATCCTTTACCAAATGCCAAAGAGACTGAAGCATGTTTTTTAAAATCCTGGCTCTACTTGTTAGAAGCTGTGTTACTCTGAGCAACCTTCTTAGTATCTCTGTGCTTCAAATTATTCATCTATAAAATAGGATAAATTATAGTATGTAACTTATAGGTTTATTTGTAGCTTATTAGTAGGGTCTGAACATATAGTTAGAACTAAAAATGTTTATCATTGTTGTTGTGTTAATACTATTATTATATCGTCATCATGCTTGGCTAGATGTAGAAAGAAAATAGAACTGATATAACAACCATTCCAATGTCTCAATTGCTGTGTTTTCACTCTCCACATCATAGCTCCAAATTAACCTCTCTAAACTGTGTTCATATCTCTACAAAATAAATTCTTAATATCTTACTGCCTCTATTTTCTCAAACTTCATGCATTTACATAAACTTCTCCTTGCCTGGAATCCTAGAATAAATACATTTTCATCTACTTTTCTTGCCACTAATCCTTGTCTTTATGAATTCTATCTTTGAAGGTCAAAATAAAATAATATTTCTCTCAAAAGTCCATTTTGAGTTAACTATTCAAATATCTTCATGGTTTTATAATCAATATTTACTTTTTTTGTCTTTTAAGGCATTTATATTTCCATTTTATATTGCCATGCATAATATACAGATGCATACCTCTAAATGAATACCTATCATCCACGCCCCAGTGTCTTGACAGCAGATCACATGCCTTAGAATCTTTTTTTTTTTTAATCACTGGAGATAATGACCCTAATGCCTTCTTTCATAATAAGAATTTAATAAATATGTATTGAAAAAAAATAAATGCACTATTTAATAAAAGGATTAACCACTAAATTCTAACCAGAATGAGTACACATTATTAGATTTTAAACCAGTTTGAATTAAATTTTTAAAATAAGGAAATTATAAGAGTTGGGATCCAGATGAGGTCTGTATGCCTTCCGGTCCTGTTTTTTCTTTTTTTTTATTTTGTTTTGTTTTTCTATTCTGTTTCAGATGTTGGGAAGGGGAGGGTTACCTTCAGAATTATATAGTTTTGCTTCTGATTTTAATTCTGAGTATAAAATATTCTAATCAATAAACATAAATCATTAATTTTAAAATATTTTTTGCATTATATAAAAGAGAAAAAATATAGAAATAAAAATAAAAAAATAAAAAATATGTCAGAACAGGGAAAATAAAATAATAAATTACTAGAAAGATTAAAGAAATAAAACCAATGCTGGAAACAATTTCAAAATAATTTATATAGAAAATGCTAAATACAATGATAACATCATTTTTATTGTACTTTTACTCATGAATATTTGCTCAAATATTATAAACAATGTATACAATGATGCTTGGAGACCCCATTCTTATTAACTTCTATAACCTTGATTTGTAGAAATATTTTAAGATTTCATGTAATGCCATTAGTAAGCAGAAGTAATTCTAATTCATGAAAGTAGGCCAGAAAGCAATCGACCCAATCTGGCTGTAGGATTCCCCTATGCCATTTTTTAATTAGAAGTTTTTGAACTTTTCTCTAGTTCTAAATTTCACAGATCTCTTATATGATAAAAGTCTGCTTATCTTATAAAAGTAATATTCTGTGAAACCCAGTTCTTGTACAACCCTCAAAATGCAGGTCCCCCACTGTTTAAACTGAACTCTATTTGATATCTGATTGCACCAAAATGACATTACATTTTTTCTCGGATGATTTTCATGGATGAGAATTGGCAGATAAATTTTTACGATGCTGTATTTGACATGTTCCTTTCCGTCTTCTCTCTTTTTTGTTTTGTTTTGTATTGTTTGATTCAGGGTAAATTATTCTATTCTAAAAATATTAGTATATATCTACTAAAAAATAAAATACTTAAATTTTACTCCAAATATTAGTCATTATTTTTAATTGGAAGCCATCATCTCAATGATAGTAATGCCCATGAATGAGAAGGAGGAATTGGGAAAAGAGAGAGAAGAGGGTGAGGAGAAGTATCATTTACAAGCTTGGAGAAGTCAACACAATATGTGAGAAGCAAAATGGAAGAAGGAGCAAATGAGAAAGGCAGAGAATATTAGAGAAGGGATTCTAATGGCGTTCTTCACTTTAGTCTTTGGAAAACTAAGACAAAGTGGTTTAGAGAATGAAATAACATTGTAAGTGGCATCATTTTCCTACCTGCTTTTTCAGCTGATGACCATGACTACTCACATCTATAATTCAAGATAGTTAATGATGATGATGATGATGACAATAATAAAAACAAAATAAAATTTTTTGAAAAATATCTCTTTCTTTCTCTAATGAAAGTTTTCTTTTGAAAAGAGCTCAGTCAGTGTTTTGGATAGTATATAAATAAAAGAATCTTTCAGCCAGAGAGACTTCTACAAGCATCTACACATGAACTCTGGGTACCAGAGAGATTAAGAAGACAATTCTAATCAATGTAAAACTAACTAATGCCTAGTCCCTAGTAGAAGCACCAGCCAAGCAGAAACGAAGACAGTTTCTGCTTCTGCTCATCACATCAACTCCTTTTCCAGAATTCTCCATAATGGTTAGTGTCTACCCAACACCTAAGTCACAAAACTTTAAACTATATCTATTTTTACCTCACTCCTCACCAGAAAACAGTACAACCAAGATCTGATATATTTCCCTTGGTTCAAAAATACTTGATTTTCTACTATTTGACATATACTAGTTACAAGAGCTCATGAAATCAAATCTTTTGTACCAATGAATAAAAGCTTTGTACCTTTTGAGTGTTTTTTTTTTTTTTTAATTTCTCCTTTCTTCTAAAAACAAATGAATGGAATAGGCCAGTTGTCAGAAAACTATAGCACTTGGGCCGAATCCAGCCTGCTACCTGTTTTTGTGTGCTCAGCAAAAAAGAATGCTTTAAAATTTTTAATGATTAAAAAAAAAACTAAAATAATAACACTATATGACAAATGTAAATTATATAAAATTTAAGTTTCCATTTTAATAAATAGTTATTGGAACATAGACATCCTCATTTATTTACATTTTGTCTACATTTTGAGCAGCAGAGGTAGGCTTTCTATAATGCTGAGACCATATGATCCACAAAGCCTAAAATATGTACTATCTGACACTTTACAGAAAAAATTTTGTTGACCTTGTATAGACCCTACATATAGAGCTCTGCAGTACTGAATACCCTTATCACTGATTCCCATGTTCCCTAATATTTTTCTTCATAAATCCATCTTCTGCAGAGCCAGCAGAGTGATCTACCTAAATTCGAAAATCATTCTCTTAATTAAAATCCTCCATTGACTTACCACAAACCATAGGACAGTCTAAGCTTCGTAAATTGGCACATGAATCTATTGATCTCCTGTCCTCCACACCACTCCTGTAGCCACACTATGAGCAGTAACAAATTCCTGTTTAGGGAAAAAGAGGAGCCACAATTGTTCTCTGAAATTATCCATCCTAATGTAAAAAGAGTGAAAAAAGGGAGAGACAGGACAACCTCCAGAGTACAGGGTCACAGAGGAAGGCCCTCAGCATCACTGGCAAGACACCAGGCTTCTCTGAGCAGCACAGTGAAGCTGCATCGGTGGTGAGTTTACTGACAGTGATAGCATTGTTAGTCATGGGTAGCTGGCAGCATTCAACAACAAATGGAACTGCTGCATTTGGTGAAACTACATTTTTCTAGGTACTACCAAAGGTATTGAGAATGAAACAGCGAACTGGGTAGTCACAGATAGAGTGTCCATCAGGCCAGGAAAAATCCACTGGTGATATAAGCTCAGGGTTCCCAAGAATGCAAAGAAGAAGCCCCTATTCTAGATGTAGAGTGCCAAGGAAGACTTCCTGGAAGAAGCGACCATGAAGCAGGTAAGTAGGAGTTAATCAAGTAATAGTGTTCCAAGCTGAAGAAACAATTTTTGTAAAGGTTTGGTAGCAGACTGAGGTATAGGAGCAAAGTATCTGTATATGAAAACATAAAACACACAGATCTAAAGTAAGTGTCTGTGCTTTATCAGCTATACCAGAGTTCCTTTTCCTGAGATTTTCTGCCTCTGTGACCAAGACCAAACCTGTCAGTACTTGGCATTGACCTAAATTTGGAAACCAGCTACTTACATCTCTCCACCCAAAACACAGTCATTTGCAAATTAAAAGCAAAGGAGAATTAATATTGAAAAGATACATCAAAAAAGAGAGTGTGAATACTAAAGAGTTTAGATTCAACTTTAGCAAGTCTTTTTGTGGGACTCCAGGAAGCATACGAGAAGATCTAGTAGTTGCAATTTCTTTTCTGTTCTCGTTAACAAGATTGAGCTATTTTTTATGAGGTTCTGAGAGAAGTGACTATGGCATTAGTATATTAAGGAGGAATGAAAATCTGCAGAGGTTGAACAAGACATTCTAAAATTTCCATGACATTTCTCAGAAGTCTATGACTGTCATTTCATGAGTGAATAATGGGGTAATGAGGTAAACTCTCCTCTTTTGCTTTTGTTCCAATGAAACAGTCACTCAGTGTTAACACCTCATTTACTATCATCTTCCTGTGTGTTTCTGATCATTTGCAATATTGTGCTTCCATATTTGGGTTTTTTTTTGTAACATTTCATTTGTTTTACACAAATTGTCTAAAACTAACAGGAAAAAAGAATCTTGTATTGGTGAAACTATTAAATGTAAAAGAAAGACTACTGCAATAACTAGGTTCAGAAAAGCTGGCCATGCTGCTTTTTTTTTAAATTTTTATTTTGCTGTATTAAATAGAAAAATTCATAGAAATGTCTGAGTGTAGCCATTGGTCCATAGTAATCATTCAAAGCATGCAATTGTGTATTTATCCAATATTTTTATTGTTTTTATTATTGTTATTTTGAGGTTTTCACAGTGTAACAAGCACTATGAAATATCCGATGCACTAAATATGACTTATAAAGCTTTGCAGTTTTTTTGCAATGTGTTGAATCAGGAGAAGAAATATCTTACAGAATTATATATTTTTTATTTTTTAAATAATTGGGAAAATAATAGATCAATTTAAAACTCTTATTAAGACAAGTCAAATATAAAATAATGCTGATACAATAGTATTTTAGGGAAAAAATTATACTGGAGAAAGTACTGTACTCAAAGTTGGGATTGGGAGACACACATCTGAAAGTGTAATTTACCTCTTACGTCTTTTTTTTTTTTACTTAGTACTTTTTTAAAAAGTTAATATTTTGGAGTTTTTGTTCTCCAAATTACATAATGGTCTTGTAAGTGTAGGTGTAAATATTACAAGAAACAAACAAAAAAGGTAAATATCTGAAACTTATGATGACTTTTATTTCCCATTATATAGGACTATTGATTCATTATATAGGACTATTTTTAGCAAGACATTTTCAATCAAATTCTCTGGGTCTGTCCACTTCAACTAATTGCTTGCATACGTTAAGATATTTCAGTCCTTAACTATTCTATCTATGGGATTCATGGTCCAAGACATAGCATTATGAACAAAAACAGGTGCTTTGAAATCAGAAAAATGTGGAGCTTAAATCCTACCTCCACCATCTACCAGCTATGCAAACTTACCTAATCATTCTGTAACCCATATCCCTCTTCTACAAAATTGAAATATCACCTTACTCAAAGATCTGATGTAAGAATTAATACTACTTGTAATGCATGGAGAACAATGCTTAGCATAGTTCTTGGTACCCCAACACATACTTAATTAACAATGGCAGTACTGTTTGTTACTGTTCTCCTCTCCTTCCTCCTCATCTTCATAACCATACAACCCTCTCAGTAAATGATGAAAAAAAAAATGCAGTGAAAATCAGCAGAGAGAGCTTTAGGGCAAATTATAACTCAATGGATAAGAATAAGAGGTCATTTAAAAAAGAGTCAGATGAAAGTTTATTCTCTGTAGAAGAGAGAACAACCTTGAGACACTAACACTAAACTTACAAAACCCATAATTACACAAACAGCAAGTGAGTTCATCTGGGAGGTCAACATCTTTTCTAGGATGGGATCATGAGGGCTGTAGCAGAAGCAGCCACTCAGCTTCCCTCTCCAGTATTACAGAAGAATAAAACATGTTCACTTTGTCCTGAGTTCTAAAGCATAATTCAAAAGGTATTTTAACAAGTAGTTCAGCTATATTATGTGGCAGTCTTTTGTGATGTGGCCTGAGGAACTAACAATCTCGTAGAATATTCTTCCATAAAGGCATAATTGTTAAGTTCCAAGCAATTGACTTACACACCAACATTAAATCCCAAGCATTTGCTAGTTGAAGACCAGATAATTTAATAGTAACACATCAGGATAAATAGATGTTTTTAAAAGCTGGGCCTTGAAAATTGATGTGTTTATGAGGTTTACTTAACTCTTAATTCCTAAACTCGCTTTTTCTCTCCTGCCAATCCAGAGTAACATTGCAGTAAGCCAAATTTAAGTGCACTAGCAGGCCAACAGTGATTTAAAGGTGTGACTTATGGCATTTAGGCAAGTACTTTATGTTTAGGGGTCATCAGATAAAATTTAGCATTGACAGACTCACATTTGAATTTAAGATTAATAATGAGTAATTTGGTAGTATAAATATGCCTCATGCATAATTTGTTCAATCTTGAAACTTATTTTTTATTGCAGGGTATATTATGTTTACTTATTAGCAGTTACTATGTATCTTAAACTTTGTTCCGCATAACATCAGCATAAAATTCGGTAATATTTCAAATAGAGTTTCGATTATGGATTAAATTCTCTTAATACACAGCATCTGGAAACATGCACTTATAAATATTTCAATTTTATCATTGGGAATTTATGCAATGATGTAGTTTTTTTTCGCGACTCATTGTTTAAAAGGCCATTTACAGATAACAGGCAGGTAGTAGATCAGTCAATCAACAGATACTTTTGAGAGATTACAATGTGCAAGTACAAGAGGTAACTAAAAGCACTGACTGGGTAATAAAGCTTCAGTATGCACTTATTGTTCTTTATTTCATATTGTTTAAATTTTTATATCAAAATTAAACTACTTTAGACTGCCTAGAAAAGCAAATCTAAACATGCCTTGAGTAATTAGGTCATGGCCAATAGGAAGGTCGGCCTTGGAGAGCCAAGCACAGCTTCCCAGGAAGAGCGCATTCAATCAGAGAGTAAAAAAATAGTAAGAATTTGCCAAAGGAAAGAATGAAGAAAAAATGATGTAATGGCATGTGCAGTGCCTGGGGAGATGAAAAGTCATTTGTTCATCCATCTAACAACTTTACATTGAGCCTCATTTACATCCCAGATAATTCACTGACACTCTGATGTCTGGTGTATACAGAAAACTAAAGTAATCCATTATTTGTGAGGCACAACACATATGCGTATACATATAAAATCAGGGAAATAAAAGAGGTAGAAAAGAGGTGAAGAAATAAAGATAGTCAGGGATTAAATTATGAAGCCTTAGTCTACCATGTGAAGGCACATACTTTAACCCTGTGAGGTCTAAGAAGCACTGAGGAATCTGCAGCAGTAACATGACCATATTTAAGTTTTAGAAAAATCTCATGGCGACAGGGTGACGGAGCGATGAAAGGGGTATGCTACTGGAAGGGATTCTCACCTGGAGTTATCCTATTTAGCATTTTATGTAAAGTCTGGCTGTCTACCACTTCTTTCTTTTTCTCCAGTTGTGTCTGGTCTGCACCACTCCTGCCATAGCCCTGGGTAAATGCAAAGGCTATTTAAAGAGAAGTTAGAGTTGCGGTCTCTGCAGTACACGGCTTGGAGCCTCAGCTGCATCGCTTACTACCTATGTGAACTCAGCAAAGCTACTCAAACTTTCTCTGCCTCAGTTTTATCATCTGTAAATGAGCTAAAAGTAAAAATACCTATGAGGGCAGGTTATTATACGAATCAAATAAGTTAATAGTTTAAAGTGCTAAATAGGGTTTCCAGATAAAATATGTCTATGTTAAATTTGAATTTCAGATAAACAACAAATATTTTTTAGCATAAAATATCCTAAATATTGCTTAAGTTTGTCTCAAATATTGCGTGGGATGTATATAAATTTAAAAAAAATGTTCATTGTTAACCTGAAATTCAAATTTAAATGGTTATCTTGTATTTTTATTTGCTAAATTTATTATTAAGTCTTCCTTACACATACTAAGTAGATCTATAGGTGTTAACTCTTATTAACACCAGCTTCTTTTACTCATTATATTCCAGGTTATATATCAAGTACAAGCAGGCATCAAGGTCTAAAATCTCTTTCCAGATTTTCCAACATTTCTCCTCTTGTCTAGGCACATTATTCAAGTACTCTGAAAATGGACACCGTTATTCTGAGTCCTGTGAACCTACTTGTATTATGACAGTTGAAATTATGCTTTTAGATTTCATAAAATAATTTCACACATGCCCTTATTGAGGATTTCTTAAATTTTTCTCTACAGCTGCTATCGAGAACAACATTCAATAGAGAGTTCAGTATTGTTTAATAATTATGCACTTAAGTAAAGTAGTCCAGAGGCTGAAGTTATGAAAGTGCTTTCCTGTTGAATAACTATGCACTCTTCTTCTGCATCTCTTTGTCAGTTTCTGAAGAAGCTCAAGGTTAAGTTGTCTGACTCCTCTTATCTATATTCTTCACACTATCCTCCTAGAATATGACACCTTCCTATGACTTTTTTGTATTAAGTGTTTGCTTTTGTAGTATGTGAGCTTATTGCAAAGGTTCTCAAATTACTTAGAAGACAGGATTTATATATGTTTAAAAATCTTTATTAAATTATAACATTCTAAACCCACTCCTATCCTAACTATATTTCTCTATTTGCCTAAGTTTCCAAAACAGTTTTCCATCACTGTGTGCCATGCTAGTCAATTATAACAGCAGAAACCATAGGGATTAACAAAGAAAAAAATAAATAAATAGACTGTCCTCTTTTTTCTAGCTTTGCTACCTATCTTGATAGTGAAAATTATTATTCAAATCATACACAAAAGGTAAATTAGTCTATCTATCTATCTATCTATCTACCTTCCTACCTACCTTTTTACCTACCTACCCAGCATCTAGCTAGCTAGCAAGCTATCTACCTACCTACCTATCTACCTATTGATCTATTTACCTATCTTGTCTCTATTTTTCTGTTTTACATATAGGGTTGACAAATGAGAAAACAAAATATGACTTCACTCCTTCACATGTGTCTTTTCTATCATCTACTGCACACATACTTCGAGTTCTAGTAACAAAGGATCTAATAAACTTATTCACACCAAAGTGGTAGCATTATCAGTTTTCTCCCATGCATGCACACATTTGATTTTGTAACTAAAGCCTGAAGCAAATGGACATTGCTTAATACAGGTGATCTGATACACTTGGTAAAATTTTAGGCATTGTGGTACCAAGATCTGGTTGAGGCTTCAGAGTCTGAAAGTTTACCTGATAGCACTTAGGTCAAAGTACACCAGTGGTACTTTTCCAGTGTACTTCCCAGGTCTGCAGACTTTGAAGAAAGCTCTTCATTCAAGTGCAAGAAAGAAACCAGAAAGCCACTTTCTATCCCTTGTCAAGAAAGAGAATAAAATCTCAATGGTCATTACCTAATTATTAAATATTAGATGACAGAGATGCAAACTAATAGTGGCATTTGATTATAAACAATATGAATTGTTTAATAATAGAGAATATGAAGAGAACAATATTAGACTAAAAAATGCACAGTAATTATAAAAAGAAATCACAAAGCATCTCTTAAATTAAGGAAAACGTATTTCTTCACCTGTCCTAGAGTGCCACACTATAAAGCTTTTAAAACATTTTTAACAACCTCATGAATATTAAAGAATACCATGAAAATTTTCTTTGAAAGAAGTAATTTATTATTTAATACTTATTTTACTTTTATTATTGTTGACAAGCAAGCAACTTTCTAGTAGTCAAATAAGAATGTTTTCAAATTTTAGTGCTACAACATTGGTTCATCTATTATTAATACAACTCATAAATACTCTCACCATCAAAAATAGCCTCAAACAATCTTATCTTGGCAGACTCAGATTTTACTTCTTTCCCAAGGGTTTCCAGTTTCTGGACTATAATTAGTTGTCATCTATTCTGACGGAGAAGATTCTACCAACCTTTCCCATGTCTCAATAATGTTCTTGACAGATTTTATATCCTGAGGCAACCTAAACAGTTTACTAAGTGAGACCTACTAGTAGAAAAGAAAAAAGTAGAACAGAAAAAAATCTTGTTATTTTTAGCTAAAAGTTAATTTGGTGTTTTCGTAGGATTGTTTTCCTGAAAGAATCATATTTTGCCAAATGTGTGACACAGGTTATGTCATCCTTTAAAACAATTTTAGCCAGTTTTTTAATACTCTGATTGTACATCTGTATAAAAAAGAAAGTATTTCTTGCTAATTAAGAATTATCCATTAAAATTTTAAACTGTTAAATGATTCTTTTTACATTTAACATGCATATGTGCTTTGAATGTCTCAGCTGTCATTTATTTCCTAAAACAATTTATTGAGATAATAAAAGGACTATGAAAAGTTCAGTAGCTTCTACCCCTGATAAATAATAATTCTTCACAGCTACAGTTAAGATGAAGAAGCTGGTCTTTCTGTGACTATCTCAAGGGGCATATAAGCCTATTTTCCATAGTGCAAAGCACTGGCAAATGCTTTCAGAAGGCTAAAAATAATCATACCATAATCAGGGCAGGGCTTTACAATCAGAGTGATGGCAAAAGTGGAAATCATCTTGTTTTTTGAAAGCATATCTTGACTGTGTCATGTATAGCTGTTTCAACCTTCTTAATTGTGTAAGGTGTGCATATAAATTTAAAACAATTTTTTGAACTTTTTTTTAAGGCATTGTACTCTCATCTTGAGACAGAGCAGTGAATAATACAAGTTCTAGCTTTCAAAGAAAGTTTTTGGATATGGAGTTCATAAGTAGATAAGAAAGCAACATTTGTAGTATTGTCATACATCCTGGGATAAAGATTCCAACACAGAGAAGAAAGGCATCCCATCCAATCTGTGGGTGAGATGGGAATGAGTATTTAGCAGTCCTCAGAGAAGAAGTGACATCTAAACTGAGTCTTGAAATATAAATAATAGTTACTTCCTTAATGTAGAGTTTGGGGTGAGAACACACAGTTAAGTCTATAAATAAAAATTCTGATTATAAAATGTCCTTTTCTAGAAATTTTCATTGCCCTTCAAAGTCCTCCTATCAACAATTCTAACTCAGACCATGTTCTCCACCTTATCAACATATCTCAGTTTAGTCCTATTTTATAGGGCACTGGAGTAGATGGAGGACTATTGCAGGAAGTGGAGAAAAACATGTCTTTTGATATTACAAGAGAAATGGCTGGTCTTTTAAGGTAGTAAAACACAGTAGCTAAGAGTGTAAACTGGGGCTGTTTCCATTAGGTCCCTTGTTCCAACACATCCTCTATGTATAACTTTGGATAAATTATTTAATTGGTTGCCTAGGTCTCCTCATATAAAAATTACGGAGTTACAAGGTTGCTATGAGTATTGAGTGAGTTAAAAATGCGCTACATGTAAAAAATATTCAATGTTAACTATGATGATAATGATGACGATGACAATGATGTTTAATCAGCCTAAAAATCCAGGTGAATATTTAAATGTTGTCTCCATAGTACTATTCTAGACCAAGTTCCAGCACATTCAAATACATCAGCTAAATTCCCCTTTAGATTATGGCAAGGTAGAATGCACTTTCCTCAGAAGTGTTGTTTTGAGATAAATATAGCAAACCAAATGCCTCAAGTTTTCTTTATCTAGGTAGAAATAAAATATATTTAGATCTCCACTTCTAGCCATGACACAGTTACCATATCAGACTTATGCATCCTTTGTGAACAAGTATGAAAAGTGGACAAAGAGTATATGAGGCAACTGTTTTCAAGCAACAAACAACAGAGTGCAAGGCTATTTTATTTGAAAGAAGAGGAACACCCATAAGCGAGCTCTGCACTTCCCCTGATTCCTGCCTAGGAGATGCTTTTAGATCATATTAGAGAGGAGGAAACTAAGCAAACAGCTGCAGTCCCAGCGAATGAAGCAAAGAGAAACTCGAGTTCAGAGATTTTGAGGTGGACTAACTTTGTGAGGCAGAAGAGTAAAAAAGGAGAATTGTACAGAGAAGAAACTTTTGAGCCAGCATGCTGTTCTCTCTGTTCCTTGGCTGAAGGCAAGGCTATGAACACTCAGGGTGAGACTTTAAGGCCGGCAGAAAGTAGCTGGTGGGGATTAATAACTGAATGAAGACAATAGAGTTTGTGCAGTGCTGGGAAATCTGACAGTATGGCCTGGTTAGAATGGAGACTCTTGCTGAGTACCCCAAGATGCAGTTGAAGTCCAGAAAGGCCATGCATTCAAAGTAAAAACTGAAACAGATCCACCGAAAAAAGCCTAAAATGAAGTCTTAGTGATCAATCATTCATTTAACTGTCTGCCAGAAAATACTATAAAGGGAGAAACATAATCTAGTCATGTTACAATATTGTAGTTATAATTACTAAACATGAAAAACAGAAGCATGTAGTCTATAGCAAAGATAAACAGAAGTTTGTGTTCTTCTACCAGGGCTAATAAAAATAGACCCCAAGATAACACTGATGCTAAAATTTGCAGATGAGGACTTTAAAACAAATATTAAAAGTACATTGAAGAATTTGAAAAAAATAAAAGACCACTGGGAAAGTTTGGCAAAAAAATAAAATTAAAATAAAATAATAAAATAAAATAAAATAAAATAAAATAAATGAAACTATAAATAGAAATTCTAATGAATTCTCAAAAATTCAAATATAAAATATATGAAATGAAAAAGTTATAGGATAGATTTAAAGGCAGAAGGATGTGTGAACTGAATTCAGATCAATGGAAATTATTCAAATTGAGGCAAAAAAAAAAAAGCTGGAAAAATATATAAACAGAGACTCAGTCACCCAAGGAATTAAATGTAATTGATATACATGCAACTGAATTCCTCTCCAAAAAGATGAAAGAAGAAAAATTTTAAAGAAATATTGGTTTCCGAATTCCCCAAATTTGGTGAAAAATACATACTCACAGATGCACCCCAAAGGAAGATAAATGTAAAGAACCACACATATGCATATCACAATCAAACTTCTGAAAACAAGATATGAGAATAGGCAAAAGACCAAAAAAATCCAACAAACCTAGATATTAGATACAAATATTAAAAATTCCAGCAGACTTACCAGAAACAGAGAATTTGTGATGGAAATGGATGAATATCTGCAACATTCTCTAAAATATGTTGTCAACTTATAATTATATGTCTAAAGAAATTATCATCAACAAATGGAGCTGAAGTAAATTTCAGATAAACAGAAATTGAGAAAATTAGTTGTCAGCAGATGCTAATTCTTTCAGCTTTTGTTTACCTGAAATTATTTTAACTTTGCTCAAATACATTAAAAAGTTTTTTATGCTGAAAAGAAATGTTACCAGACAGAAACTCAGATACCCAGATATACATGAATAATAAAAGAGGTTTGGCAATAGAAAATAAAAGAATAAATATAAAACTATCTTTGTTTGATCTTAATACCTTTAAATGTCAAATTACTGTTTAAAGCAAAAATAATAACATTATAACATGTATAAATTAAATCTATGACAGACAATAAACACTCATGGTTTGGAGAAATAAATAAATGAAGTACAGCATTAAATCTGAGTAGAATATAAAAAGTTAACATATTGTAATCCTTAAAACAATTTTGAAAAAATTATACTATCTATTAACAATAGGTACTGTCATAATCAAGAGAATGCAATTTTCTAAGGATAGAAAATATTAATGCAATAGAATAGAGTCCAGAAATACTCTTGTAGATATATGATCAACTGATTTTCAATAAAATTATCACTGCAATGAAATGGAAAAATAACAGTTGGAATAATCATATTTTAAAAAAAGCCAATAAAAAACTTTTTGTGTACTCCACATCATACAAAAAAAGCTATTTGCAACAGATCATACAGCAAAACATAAAAGCAGCTCTTTTAAAGTTTCTATATGAAAATAAAGGTAACTGTTTTCACAACCTTGGGCTAGAAAAATGCTTTTTAGAGAGGGCACAAACAGCTCTAATCATAGGAAACAGGACTGAGAGTCCATGAAACCACCAGGACCTTAGGTTCAGAGTTCCCTCAGTACCCATTGGCCTGCTATTCCATGTAGGAAAATGGAGTAGGTTTTAGTTGCTCCTTCTGCTATTGTAGCAAATGATTAAAGCTTTGATTGTTAATTTTATTTTTGGCTTGTTATTTTAATGCTTTTTCTGACACCTGAAAACTCAGTTCTCTCTCCAGATCAGCTGACCTCTGTATATATACAGGGATCAAAATCAAATAGCGATAAGAAGTATATACATCTAGAAGATTTAAACTTTTTAAAAATTTTTACTTTATTAGTTTCAAGTATATAGTACATGGGTTAGATATTTATATAGCTTATAAAACAATTTCCCTAACTGCTCTTTCTCTCCTCTGGCTCTCCACCTAGCCATTACATCAATGCTAACTGCATTCCCTATGCCGTGCTCCCCATTCCCATAACCATCTATCAACTACTAATCTGTACTTCTTTAATCCTTCTCCCAGTCCCCCAACACTCCTCCCCTCTAGCAGTCACCAGATTGTCCTCTGTATTTGTGAGTCTGTTTTTGATTAGTTTGTTCTTTTTGTTCCTTAGATTGTACATATAAGTGAAATCATTTGGTATTTAACTCTACTTAAATTAAAATCTCTCACTGTTAGCAATATGAAAACCTGAAATTAACAGATTATCACAGATAAATCACTTATCTCCAAAATCAAATTTAGTAACTATTAATGTGTTACTTATGTGTTCATTATGGGTGTGGGAACTGTTCATTGGTAAATAGTAAAGGTCTTTATTTTTGCAGTGAACTTTTTTCTGATGTATAAGATAAAATATAAAAGAGTAATCTTGAGTGTATATCCTAAAGAAATATCACAAAATGGGCACACCATAGAACTACCAATCAGGCCAATACACAGAGCATTAGCTGCAGCCAAGAACCACTAGACACTTTCCTCTTTCCCAAGTCTTATCCTTCTCTCTTTTTCCAAAGTTAAAAATTCTGAAGACATCTACCACTATACTCTATTTTACAACAAAAAAAAATATTCTTCAAAAATGTCTTCCTATGCCTTTGATCACATTTCCTTTTGTTTTCACAGTGTCCATTGACATCCAGATGATAAAGGTTCCTTCCCTTGGGTCCCCTTGTTTAAGGATGACATGGACCACAGTGCCTACTGAACTAAGATAAGCATGTAGTTCAAGAGAAATATAAATCTTTGATTTTCAAGTCACTGAGACTTGGGTTGTTTGTTTGTTTGTTTAATGCAGCTTATTCTGTAACATCATGACTAATAAAGATACTTTAATATAAAAAGATTTATAATGTAATTTATCATACTGTATCAGATTAAATTAGAAAATATAATGATTATATCACTGTATGAGAAAAGTATATAACAACATAACACATTTGTATGAAAAAATCTCAGCAAAGCAAGAATAGAAAGAAGTTAATATATTAAAAATTCCTAGCAAAAACTTTTATAATCATTTTAAATAAAATTTTCATTTTAGGAAAGTTTTATAGCTTCAGGAAAATTAATAAAGCAGTACTTAGAGTATCACCCAGTTTCCCAGATTTTTAATACCTTGTAACAGTGTGGTACATTTTTACAATTAATGAACCAATATTGATGAACCGTGATAGTTAATCTTATGTGTAAACTTGACTGGGCTAAGAGATGCCCAAACAGCTGCTAAAATATTATTTCTGAGTGAATCTTTAAAGAAATCTTTGTAAGAGATTAGCATTTGAGTCAGTATACTGGGTTAAAAAAAAATCACCCTCATTAGTATGGGTGGGCTTCATTCAATCTGTTGAGGACATGAACAATACAAAAAGGTGGAGAAAGTATGAACTCTCTCTGCCTGAGTTCAGATATTCATCTTTTCCTGCCTGTGAAAATAGAAATTGGTGATTTTAGTTCTCTGACTTTCAGACTCAGACCAATATTTAGACCATTACTTTCCCCCGACCCAATTTCTCAGGCCTTTGGTCTTGGACCAAACCACTGGCTTTCCTGGTTCTCCAGCTTGTTAGAAGGGAAGTCATGGGACCTCTTGGTCTCCACAGCCATGTGAGCCAATTCCTACATTAAATCTGGTATCTATCTATCATCTATCTATCTATCTATCTATCTATCTATCTATCTATCTATCTAGCATCTATCTAGCATCATCTATCATCATTTATCTATCTCTTATTGATTCTGTTTCTCCAGAGAACCCTAACTAATAAAATCATTATGAACTAAAGTCTAATGTTAATTCAAATTTCCTTAATGATTACCTACTGGCCTTTTTTAAATTTATTATTACAGTATCCTATTCAGAATACTATATTACATTTAATCATGTCTCCTTATTAAGGCCCTTTTGACTATGACATTTCCTCAGATTTTGATTTTGATAAACTTCAAAGTTTTGAGAAAGATGGGCCAGATATTTTGTAGTGTATCCATTTATGTAAATGTGGCTCAAGTTTTTTTCTCATAATATACAGGGTTTTATGTTTTAGGGATGAAGACTACTGTCATAAAGCCTTGTTCTCATCACATCATATCTAGAGTACATATTATCAACATAACTTATCACTGGTCATGCTAGTACACATGGCTTTAAGCACATGGCTGAGGAGGTGTCTGTAAGGTTTCTCCACTGTAAAGTTACTTTATTTCCCCCATATTGTACGCTTGAGAAGGAAGTCACTAGAACAGCCTGCACTTAAGGAGTGAGGCATCATATTTCTTCTTCTTGAGGGTGGCATTTACACAAATCATTTGTGATTTTTCTGCATGGGAGATTTACTTCTTTTCTCCCATTTACTTATTCTATTATTTATTTACACCTATATATGTACTCATGGATATTTATTTTATGCTTTGGATTATGATTTAATACTTCATTATATTATTTGGTCAGATGGCTTCATCTTTGAACATTAAGAGTTTTTTCCAGTTGACTCCAGTGTTCCTTTGAAATACCCCTATCATTGTAGAGTTGGGGATTTTTGAGCAGTTACTTCCTTTCTGGCACTAAAAGATATTCTGTGTTCATCTTGTACATCAATGGCCTAGCCCTAAAATGAGCCATCGCTTCAAAGGGACCTGGTTCCATTTATTGTAGAATGACATTAGAAACCAAAATCTGGGGACTAGATTTGCTTATTCCTACTGGAATTCCATTGGTTCTAGGCCGCCTCAGGTGACAGAGTAAGGAAATATGTATATTCAATAAATACTTTAATTATGAAGTATTAGACACATTCTCACAGAGCCATGCCTGGGTGCCATATTTTAATTTCAACATTATAAAAAAGATTCTAGCCAACACAGCAAGACAAGGAGAAAAAAATACCTAATAATGTTGAAAATGTACAGATACTTTAGCTGGTAGTTTCACTCCTAAAAAATATTTTCAACCTATGTACAGAAGGATATGCATAAAAATGCTATTAACTGCATTGCTTGAAGCACCAAAATTTGAAACAACGTAAATATTCCTTTTAAATATAATAAATAGAATATGAACTATTATATGTGTCTTCCTTTACTGCTAATTCAAATGAATGAACTCAGATCATATATATTTATTCATATATATAATTCAGTTAAAACAGAAAATGGCTGAATTATGAAAGACTATCCCATTTATATGGTTTGGATACATGTAAAACAATAGTGTACCTTATTTATCAATATGTATACATGCAACAAAAAAGTTTAAATATGGATAATGAGCAGTGTTCATTATGAGAAGCAAGGGGGTACAGAAATCAAAGGAGTACCTAAAGTGTCCTTTTAAGGTCATTACTAACCTCCAGTTTATTTAATTCAATGACTGACTTTTAGTCATGATCTTACCTGATATATCATCTTTTATAAAAATTAATAACATGCTTCCCTATTGTTTTTTTTCTTTGACATTGGTCATACATTGTCTCTTCTGTTAATCTGAGTTCTTATTTACTTCTTAAATTTGGAGTGACTTAGAAATCATTATTTGAATCCTTATCTTCTTTTTCTCCTAAGTGATTTCTTCTGGTTCACAATTTCAACTATCATCTGGGTAATGATGGATATGAAATTTACATGTTTGGTACAGACCTCTCCACCAAAGAGTTGTAAAACTATATACAACTGTATACTTGACATCTGTACTTGGAACATTTCAAACTCGAAATGCTCAAAACAGAACTGTGTGTTATTCTTCTAGAACCTGGTCCACTCACACATTCCTGGAATCCATCATTCCAGTCCAACAACAACTAAAACTTGATTTATCCTTGAAACATTTCATTTATATCCCACATCTGTGTCAGAAAAACTGACTTTAGTTCAAAATACGCATAGAACCTAACCATTTTTTAATACCTGCCCCACTCCCAAGTCTTCTTTAAGGTACCATTACTGCTTACCCAGGATATTATAAATAGTCTATGATCTCTATTTCCATTCTTATTACCCCAGAGTTCCTTTGAAACACAGTATCCAACGTGATCCTTTCAACATGTTGGTGGCATCAAGTCACTGCTCTGCTAAATACCTTCCAGCAGCTCCTCATCTCATTCAGAATAAAACCAGTGGCTTCCCAAAGGCCCAACATGCTCTGCACAGTCCAGGTCTCAAGTCAAACTATGAAAGCATCACAAGCACTGTCTACATTCACCACGCTTTCCTCCCTTCCATTTCTCAAATATATCAGTTGTGCTCCATCTCAGGGTGGTACCACTGTTTGTTCTCTCTGTTTGAAATGCTGTGCTCAATTGTCACTTTCTCCTTCATTTCATCCTGATTTCTTAAAATTTAAAAAAAAAAAAACCCTCATGGACTCCTCAGACTCATCATGTTTTAATTTTCGTTAGCATCCCTCATCTTCTACCATACTATGTAGTGAACCTATTTATATCTTTCCTTCTTTTCTTCCCATTTATAGGTGCACCCCAAATTCATGATCCTTCTTAGTTTTTATTGTCACTTAAGTCTACCATCTAGTGTTTGGTACACAGTAGGGACTCACTATTAATATTTATTGAATGATTTAATTAATCTTTAGAAAGACAAAATATAAAATGGCCTGAAAATCTGTATTGCAATGGCAGGAAAAATGCATCTTCATTAGATTTTTAGTACTTTATTTTTAACTACTTAAGATAAATAATATAATAAAGGAGCCCATTGTGTAACTAATTACAGTCATGACCGAAAGTACTACAATTTCCTAAAGGAGAAATTCTCTCATTTGCAGAATAATAAAAGAGTGTAAGACATAATTACATAAGAATTCTGATATAATGAAACACATGGATAAAAGAAGCAATCATTAGGCAATATTCTTTATTTTTTAAAAAATATATACTAGCAACCTGATATGACCTTCAAAACGTTAATAAAGAAAATAACTAAGCCCTGGACTTCACGTGACAAATAACACAACTTGCCTCTAAAAAGTCATCTTTATTTTGAGAAGAGCAACAGGAAACATTTCAGTAGAAGATTCTCAGGGGATCCTTTCACCAGAGGTAGCTGATGCAACCTAGTGGGGCCGGGGATCGGACATGACTAGTTCAAAGTCAGTGAACTGTGGGTGGCATGCCAAGAATAGAGACTTTTTTTTTTTGAGAGAAGGTTATAAAAGTTATTCCAAAGAGAGATGTACCTGTCATTGATTTCTTATACTGAAGTACAACAGAAATGAAAGAGTATAGTTTCTCTCTGGAAAATTAAAAACAGGAATTTTCTAGCTTGACCCTTTACCATTTTTATAATCCTTTGTGAGCAACTATAATTGTTATTGTATTTCTCATGTTAAAAGGTATCAGTGGAAAAAATATTTAATTAAGAGAATCAATGATGTAATTATCTTTCAGTTTTCCCTCTATGGAGGATAAAATCTTAACACCAAATGACAAGATCTGGAAGTGACTTTACTTAAACTTTAAATAAACAAACTTCTTCATTTCTTTTGTCCAAACCTAATAGTAACATGGTATAACACAATTTGTTAAAAATAAATAGTTCCCAGCTAGCTTATAAAATTTTAAGAGCTTATATAAAATTAAATAACACCATTAATTCCAAATGCAACTGAAGGGGTTCAGAACAAGTTTCCCAAAAATGTGCCCATGTGGATTATTTGAGTTGAAGCCAATCAAGATCCAGCTGACTCAAGAAAAACATTTACCTCATCTTTAACTATCTAAAGAATTTAGATAGGTGGCCTGGCACAGAAATTGAGCTATTAACAGAAATAATTTTTTTTTTATTCCTGTCTGAAAGACCTATCTGTATGACAGGGCAAACATCTAATTACTACACATCTGTTTTTCTTATTGTCTTGTGAACTGCCCTCTTCCCTTTGAACCACCACCACCACCATCACCACCACCCCCTACCCCACCACCGCCCTGCCACTATCCCATTCCTTAGTTTGGGATGTGTGCCTTACACTGGTCTCATTGTCTTTGCAGGGCTCCTGTATGTACATAATGAAATTTGTTTTTCTCCTGTTAATCTGGTTAGACCATTTTTATTTTTAGACCTTAAAAGGGTAGAAGAAAATTTTTTTCCTACCCTAAACAATTAAGTTGAATACATTTATTATTTATAAATGCAATCACTTACCTATCCACAAAAAAATCATTTTTAAAATCACAATTAATAACAAAATATCTTGATTTATTGGATCCATTGAAACACATATGGTGCTTTTATACAACATCTTTCATGGCCGATTTTAAGAAAAATTATTGGTTCTTACAGACATTTAAAAATAAAATTGACGTCCTTCGATTCTGTGCAATTTGATTTTTTTCTTACTTTTGGATGCATAGATTATATAAATAAATTCTAATGGTTGTACCATCCATTTTCCAATAAATCACCCATGTAACACACAATACAGAATGTACTACCAATAACTCTGAGTCAGTTCTTCTAATTTAGATTCTGATAATTAAATGGTTCATTTAAATTAAATTTCGTAATAAATGTTGAAAGCAGAAATATGTACAAATAAAAATAAGCTTTCTTGATTTGTTACAATCATACTTAAAAAGCAGATGGACATATTTCCATCAAATTTGGAAGATATGGGGTGGGTACCTTAAACTGACTTGTAGTCTGTGTAGTGTATACAAAATTCTTTGGGTAGGTATGCAAGAGGAACCTCGAATGGTGACAGTGACCACCAAAAGCAGTGGTGACTGAAAGTTGGAAGAGCTCTCCCATTTATTGTAAACTTAAGGAGAGGAGAAGTACAACATAGGAGTTGTATAAGCACACGTTCTTAAAAAAAGTGTTTCGTGATTGATCTACTTCTCCCATGGCAAGTCCATACATAGCAAGCCCTTGTGTGCTAGACTAAGAGGTTTATATAATTATGCTTCATGATTCATGGGCAAAATGGAGAATCTGACTAGTTCTAAATGAGGTTCTAAAATGAGGTTAAAAAAGATGAAGAAGGCAGAGTTGGGGTACATATTTTAAACATAAAACTTTTTTTTAATTTATAGAAAAGAGGTGATCTCTAAATATCTTATTATTTCAGTATATTTTCAAAACCCAACATTTTAGTTAAACTCTCATCTTATTTTCCTTAGTACATATCTTTATAGAACTATCTTATGACTATGAGATACACACAAGCAATTATATTTATCCATTTTAAGTATTCATAGATTAAAATCTATTTCATGTACAATTATTTAAATCTTCTGAGTTCAGTAAAGTGTAATTCCATCTTTGTGTGTACCTTCGCTTTGAGTTGTATAGAGCTCATAAATTATATGTTGATTAGTAATTCACAACAATAAAAATTTCAAATTTTCCATATTATATTCTTTGTATTTCCCTATTTATCTCTTCTTTCCTTCATATTTCAAAAGGCTATGTTATAAGTAAAACAATACAATAATAAAGTAAAAAACAAAAGTTCACTTCAGGTTCTAAAAATAGAAATCAATATTTAGACTCATTTCTTCAAACTGCCACTTAAGTCAAAGAAGAAGAGAATGTTATAGCAAATGTCCCTTCCAGCTCAAAAACAAACAAAAAATGCATTTTCAATAAATTTTTGAAACAGTTTCTAATAAAAAATCAGGATATTTCATTGCCAGATATTTGTTTTCTAAGGCTACCATAACAAAAGATTACACACTGGGTGACTTAAGCAACAGAACTTAATTTCCTCATAATTCTGGAGGCTAGGTATAAGATCAAGTGTTACCAAGGTTGGTTTCTTCTGAAACTTTTCTTCATTTCACAGATGATGTCTTTACCTGCTCTTCCTTCTGCACCTGTCATATCCAAATATCCTCCTTTTATAAGAGCAACAGTAATATCAGGCTAGGGTCCACCCTAATGACCTTACTGTAACTTAATTACTTTCTTTGAAGATTCTATCTCCAAATACAGTCACATTCTGAAGCATCGTGAGTTAGGACCTGCTAAAAATTCTTCCAGCCTCTGCTTACTCTCTAGTTCTGAGATAATTTCCACATTTTTAGATATTTGTTACAGAAACACTCCACTCATAGTACCAAAATCTGTTTTTGTTTTTCATTGCCATTGTAACAAATTACTATAAAATTAGTGGGATCACAATTTTATCATCTTACAGTTTGGTTGGTCAGAAGTTGGTCTCACTGGGCTAAAATCAAGGTGTCAGCAGGGCTGCATTCCTATTTGAAAGCATTAGAGAAGAACCTGGTTTCTTACCTGTTCTAGCTTCTAGAAATTGTCTGTACTCCTTGGCTTCTGACCTCCTTCCGACATTTTCATGCAGCAACATTGCATCTCTCTGACTATTATTTCATCATTACAAGTCTTTCTAGCCACAGCCTAGTGGGGTTCTTCACTTTTACATGATGATGATGATGATGATGATGTGCCATATTAAGAGAAAGAAGGCCAAATAAGCAACACATTAAGAATGTTGCTTATCATCTTTTTTTAAAAGGCTGAATGGCATTCTATTGTGTGTGTGTATATGTGTCTATCAGATTTTCTTTATTCATTTACTTGTTGATGAAAATTTCTACAATAATCATTTATAAAATCAAAGATTGTGATGATGGTTACCAGGAGATGGCAGAGAAGGGGAAACGTGAGTTAGTAATCAACAGGCATAAAGTTTTAGTTAAACAATACAGATAAAATCTAGAGAGCTGCTGTACAGCACTGTAGCTCCTGTAGTCCACCCTTATCCTTAGTTTTGTTTTCTGTAGTTTCAGTTACCAGTGGTCAACCATGGTCTGGAAATATTAAATGCATAATTCCAGATATAAACAGTTTATAATTTTTAAATTGCAGCTGGTTCTGAGTAGTGTGATAAAATCTGGTGCTATTCTGCCCAGTTTGCACAAGATGTTACCCAGCCTTTAGTCACTTAGTAGTCCTTATGGTTATCATGTTGGTTATCAGAGTGAGAGACAACTTTTGTTGTATGTAAAAACTTTACAGTATATTACAGTATATTACAGTGTATGTAAAAAAATTACAGTATATTGTTATTATTGTTTTATTTTATTTTTAGTTGTTGTTAATAATCTCTTACTGTGGCTGATTTTTAAATTAAACTTAATTATAGATATGTATGCATAGAAAAAAAAACACAAAATTTATATGTTCCAAGACCCACCCCCCATAGATGCCTGAAAATGCAGATAGTACTGAGTCTGATATATACTTTTTTATTTCCTATACATACATACCTATGATAAAGTTTAAATTACACCTGTGTTTTGGGGCCATTATTAAGTTTAAAAAAGTATTACTTAAACACAAGCAAAGTGATACTATGACAGCTTATATGATAAACTCGATAGCTACTAAATAACAGGCAGGGAGTACCTGTAGTAAAAAAAAAATTAATTAACCTAGAGTTATCAAAATTAGACTTTTGCATGTTTCTTTTTTTAATATATTTCCTATTTCTTTGTCTTAATACATTTATTTTTATTTTGATTCTATAATTTAACTTAATATGAAATACATACACATGATATAATTTTGTATTCACATAGAATAGACAATAATATACATTTACATTTTTTTTTCCCCTAGGAAAGTGGTAAGTTTCAAACTCTTCATTATAAAATAGTTCAGAGACATCTGTGAAATTCTCATAGAACATCACATCACATGTATCAATTACATTGATACATTATGTTGAATGGACTTGAGGAGCATGGGATGCCTTGCATTCAGAGGGCCTTACTAAAAACTATATGCCTAAATGGATAAAAGATAAACCATGTGAAAATGCAGAGATCTGCAACATCCATAAAATATTTATAATCATGGTACTCAGGTACAAGCCAGGAAATGTCCTCAAAGTCAAAAGCAAATTATTACATCTTGCATCTATTATCATGAGGAACAGAGAACAACTGTGAGCTTTCAGTGGGGCCCAGAGTAGAAAAAGGCTTCTTCTTTCTCTTATGTATGCACATATTGCGTCATTATCATCATCATTATCATCATCATCATCATGATTTGGAGAATTTGGTACAATGGGTTAGTTAAAGCAAAAATGAATACAGTTCTTGATCTCTCAAAGAAACTGAGTAATAGCATAAGTGTTCTTCTATTTTCATTAAAGCAAATACATTACCTATCTACTTTGTTAATATAATTGTATTTGTACAGACTGAATAACTTCGGAATTCAGGATCGGAACTTACCAAGATACATTCATCAAAGTTTCCTGTTGCATCTTAGGTTATTTCACAGCAAGATAAGCAGGTTGAAGAATTACATTTTATTTCCATTGAATTATTACTATCATTATATAGTTACCCTCAGGATGACACAACTCCATTACCATAGGCTATGTATGACTAAGGTCTTCCATTAACATAACCTCACAAATTTATAAAAAGCCAAAATGAGAGCTTCTGTTTTTCCAGTGTGTTTATTAAACAATGAGTTCATATCATTGGCTCTCAAATGCTTGCTTTAAAGTAATTAAAAGCAGTAATTATGCCACCCAAGGGTAATTGTGCTTATTCATTTATCGTTTTGTAATTTACCCTTCATTAGTTCAGGGTAGAAGGGCCAATTGTAGAATAAGTATCAGGTTATTAGGATGTTATGACCATTCGAACTCAAATATGTGGAGTGAAAATTTCAACAAACAGTACACCAACTTGAATGTGAGTTAGCAAGTGATAACAGACTTCTAAAAAGAAAGACAAGCACATGGCTGAATTTGATCAAACATATTTTCCTATCCCTTTAAGTGAAAAAACAAAATACTAAGGTGGAAATTGATACACAGGTATGCGTATGATTATATTAAAGTAACCAACCTGAATCATTGGGGTAGAGATGTTTTTACTGGCTGAAGAAATTCATACTCTTTATTCAGATTTATTATCTGTATATCTATCTGTAAAAAAAAAAAAGAAAGAAAAGAAAAAGAAAAAAAAAGAGAAGAAAAAGAAAAAAGAAACTAATCAAGCAACATCTAGGAGTGTCTGCCTGTACCTCTGTATTGTCTCTTTGGAAATTTGTACCCTGATCTCAAATTTAAGCTTCTGCAATCACTAATTACTAATCCAACTGGAAGTTGAAAAAATTCAGTCTCCTTGATTATCTTTAGGAACTTAGAGATTCATTTGAATATATCCTTTTGTTGCAAGTTCAAATTTTTTTCAGTAAGTTTAGACATCTGCATAGGTATGAATATAAAAATACACAAGAAGTCTGACTTTTGTTACTTTATTCTATCAAGATATTAACTGAGGAGAACCATTAATTTGTTCTTTAAGTAAACATGAACTAAATACCTATTAAATTTTAGATAATTAGACAGATTTTGGATATTCAATAAGACATGCACAATAGCTTCTAGGTAGATTATAGTGTTATTTTGGTAAAGTAATAATAATTATTGTTGTTAGCCACACTGATGTATTATTGCAAACTTGGCACTAGAATAAACTTATTACATGTATTAACTCTCCTAACCAGTGAAACAAGTTATGGACTACATTTTGCAGATGATGAAATTGACCACCAGAGAAGTAACCACTCTATGTCACACAGCTAGTAACTGTCAGATCTGAGAATTGAAACCACACAGTCTAAATCTGTATTAAAATGTCTCAACTACCATATCTTGCTGTACTTCTAATAAAAATAGACAAAATAGACCTCTAAAAATGTGCCACAAATACTATATTACTATGCAAAAGGGCCAGTGTTAAAAAAGTAGGCAAAGCAAGATGAGAAGTAACATCTACTGCCTTGACCTAAGTAAAACAAGTGAAGAGACTATTTATGTAGCATAGAACTCTGACATGAGATCTTCAGAAATTATTCTGTGTCCATGAGAAATATAAGCTCACAGGGAGAAAGCAATTTGAGCAAAAGATTCAGGTATAAAATAATCTGGCATCATAAAGAAATTGCGGATAGTTTAGTGGCGCAGAAGTTATGATACAACAGATGTAGAGAAGGAAAAGAGGGAACTGAGAAGAAAGAAAGAAAAAAACATTAAACTTGCCTTATTTTCTCTTGTTTTCAGAGATTTGTCATACATATGCCAGATCATTTATGAAGATATCCAGGGCAATATTTTAAAATATGTTTATTTCAATATGACATAAGAAAAAAACATATAAACTGTTATTGAAGTTTGTAATGCATGTTGTAAGGCTGAAGTAAATATTTGAAATTTAAAAAGTTGATTTAAAAAAAACTATCAAGTGTGCTATAATGCAGTGTGCTTTGGCAAAACATGAAGTTTGGAAGATTGTTTGGAAATTTCATTTGTGTATGAAAAGACTTTGACCATTACCCTATAAATAGTTAAGAATAGTTCAATGGTTAGCATTTTCATGTTAGAATTGGTATTTTGAAACTATTCACTCAGTAGGGCCTGCCTAAGTCCAAATTAAATTTGGTTACTGATGAAGCTTTGGGAGTTAGGCAAAGGACATAGACCAGGGTGCCTGGGGTGATTCTGACTTGGGTAAATGTAGGACTACTAATATCAGCCAATGAAACACAAATAATAGTTGTTGAGGTTTTTTTGTCTGTTTTAGATTTTGGTGGGAGTGGGCTGAATTCCAGATTCAGACAAATTCAGAATGAATGTCCAAGTTCAGATATTATGGACTAGATATATGAGAAAGTCACTAAGTGCTTTGATAGGAAAAATAACTTTCACTACTGGGAAGCTACACACATAAGCTAAGTACATGTCAGAATAGTATAACTGTGTTTAATACTGTGAGACATCCTGTGATCAGACAACAGTTCAAAGTAATTAGATTTAAATATCTAGGGCACACACTAAAAAAGGCTCTTGCTTTCTATGTTGAACCTACTCAATCAGAATTTGCAGGTGGTGGTGCCCAGACCTTTATAGTTTTAACAATTTTCTTAAATAATTTATCAGCATAGCCTAGTTTGGGAACACTTATTCTTAAGTAAATTTAATTCTTCTTTAGGTGCTTTTATTCCTCAGACCCTCTTACCATTTTGTGATGTTAAAAGATCATGTGAAACACCAACCAGAGAGACAGGCCGTTCTTTCTTCCTCAATTTCAAGAATCCTAATGGAAGTGTCTAGAAGGACCAGATGGCAATACTCACGAGTAAAGCAAGTCAGGTGTAGGAGAGTGGGATCTACGTCTCTCCTAAAGTGGGGGGCAGCTGGCATCCAGCTCCAGATGAGTATTGCTTTGCTAGCATGTAGGTTCTGTGTTACGTATTTGTGTAATTTTAAAGGATTAATTGATAACAAATAAAAATGAAAATAAACACAATAAATACAGGGCCTGGTTTCAGCCTGCAGTCTATCTTTTTAACAATCTTGGTCAAGCTCATTCTTATCCATTATTTTCTACAGAATAAAGGAGACTCCAAAATGATAGTTTCACTTAATTTTTAACCCACTACTGATATAATCATAATTCATCAGTGAATGGATAGGAACATATGAAATGCACAATTATGCTTCTAATTGTTAAGGTGCAGTAAGCCATTAATTGCTCGGACACTTATTAAATAATATGCATGTCTACTCTTTCTATGAATGTCACCTTCTGGCCAGGAATCTAAACAGTATATAACTATTTAGTATATTACTAAAGTGAGTGAGTCCAAGTTTGGGCATTCTAAAACTATCAATTTTTTTTGTTGATATCATTTCTTCATTTAGTAAAGAAAAAATATCCAAACTTTTGAATTACCCCAGATGTTAAGTAAAAACAATGGCTTTATTTTTGTCTTTTGGCAAAACCAAAGATATGTCAGAGCTAATTTCTTTAAATAATGGCTATCTGAGCTATTGATCATAATAGTACCTGCTAATAGAACATACCCATTTGGCAGGTACTTACATAGTTTATGACAAAAACTTTGGATCCCGCATTGAGTATCTTCAGTCTTTCCTTTCAATTATCATTTTCCACCCTCCCTTTCAATTATTATTTTCCATACTCTATTCTCTATCCCAGGATGGAGATCTGTGTTGCTACATCAGGTAGCACTCTTGCCTTCTGGCCAATGAAAAACTGCAGGAGATAAGGAAGAGGAGCGTAAGAGAGAAGTCATGACTTCTCTCCTTAGCATTCCCACCAAAGGCTCTACAGACCTCACTGCATCACAACTCCTCCCCATGTGCTTCATTACCGATGCTCAAAGTGTGGTCCATGGACCAATGCTGGTGACGAGATGCATCTGGAAACTTTTCTTATAATTTTACAAAGAAATTTTAGGTCTGTTGCGTTTAGATTTTAACAGGTGGAGCTTGCATTTTTTTAAATTTCACTTTACTAGTATTTTATTTTTACTGTATTTTAGAAAAACATTAAGGATTAGTAAACAAAACAAACGTATACAAAAATTTTGGTTATTCCCTACAGATAAGTTTGTCAGATTTAGCGACTAAAAGTATAGTATACCAATTAATTTTGAATTTCAGAAAAATAATGAATATGCTTAGCATAATATGTCCCAAATATTATATATATTTTCTCAGGAAACCCTGCTACCAGATGGTTTGAGAAATTCTGCTCTACATGATTCTCTCCTTCCAAGTTCTGACATACATCTCTAAGCTGTGTCGTTTTAGATCTAGGGGTGGGAACAGCTCTGAAGTTAAGGGCAGGGGCCTGCAAAATCCCTGTAGTTTTCCATCTTGATGCCCTTACCCTTTTCTAAAGATCCTTTATAAAGCTCTCCTTCGAGCATTATCCTCATTTGAGCATGCCGTGTGCTCCTTGCTGGGATATTGACTGGTACAGCCTCCATGCTAAATTTTTTCAATAGTTCCTAAATCCAAGAATTTAGTACTCTCCCATTTTCTCACTAGATTTCCCCTCCTCAGCATTCCCACACTGTATATACCAACATCTTAAGAAAGAATTAGGATAGCCACTGGATGGCTAATTTTGAGAAAAGAAGAGCCATTAAACTGCCAATCAACATTATCCAGATGTCTGCATCTGGTTATCTCATTCCTCAAAATCTTTTCTTCCTCTAGCTAACTGCTTTCAATAAGTAGTTTACGTGCTCTCAGATTCTTGTCACAACCTCTTCTTAACTGCACTAAACACATCCTGCAACTTCACAATGTAGAAAATGAATAATCTTGCTGTGAACTAAGTATGATATGAAACATACTCGCCTATTTTCCAGCTTTAACACTGTACTCCTATGGAAATATTAGAACTCCCCTACAAATCAATTCTTTGTCTCACCTTCACAAAAAATTGCCCAAGCTCTTAGCTTAAAAATTCTCTGTTCATCTTTTTATTAAACAACTACTTCAGTTATTAGGACACTCTTATTTCAGATAGTGTCTTCAGTTGAGGTGAGGTTTGCTTCCTTGTAACTTCCAACTATTACTTTAAGTTTTACCCTCCTATGTAGTAAGAATATGCGTATCCTCTTTTACACATGGCAGTCCTTCATACAATCAGCACTTAAATGGATGGTTGAAAAATTGTTAGACATTCTTCATTACAATATAAAACAATGCAATACCTCAAGTAGCATCAAGATGTAAATTATTATAAATATATGTGTTATGAAAACCATGCAAACCTTCCTCAAGGTATAACAATATCCACATGCAATTTAATTCTGATTTACGATACTAGTACTAAGTCATACAGGAACTTTATCAAATATTCTCTTAAAAAGCAAAAATCATTTCCTGTTTGTGAGTAAAATAGTCTTCTAAAAATTAGAGGTTAGAACACATGTACTTTGAGTGAAATTCAAGTCTACCATTTATTAGCAGTGTGATCTTAAGCAAGTCATTTAATTATTCTGTAACTGGTAGATACAATATGTTTACTACACAATTACTAATAGAAAGGCATTTGTTATTTTGCTGGTCTTGTGACTAGAAAATAATATACGAAGCAATATCCAAAAGTGGATACTGCCTTATATAATGCAGGAAGATTCTATCACACACACACGCATACACACACAAATTATTCCCTTAAGAAATAGATTTATTGTCATATTCCTTGCTATTACCATGCATACAAATGTGCGCATTTTTTTAAGGTATAAATATGTGAGCACCTGCATTAACTTCTTAATAGGCTTCACTGGGAGTATCATTAGATCCAAGGTCATGGCAAAACAAAAAAAAATGATGTTGGAAAAAGAATGTGGACTACTTGCTTCTACTATGACATCTCTTTTGTATTGTCGTTGGTTTATATGGTCACTTTATTGAGAGAAAATAAACTCATATTGAAACTTCAAATTGTTAAATGTTTAACAGTTAAGAAAACAGTTCCGTTTTTAAATATATTACACTGGACTCACAATATCCTTCCTCTTACCACCCTCTTCCCTCAAACAATTATTTTTCCAAGGCAAAAATAGAAAGAAAAATTGGCTAGAAATGGAATATGTTTTAGGCAGATAAACATGTGGAATATCTATTATTAAAATTTGCCATGATACTTCTCCCACTTCTATTCCTTCATTCCTTTCACGAGTAGAAATCTCGCCCCTATGCTTTTATTATAGTCTTTTCTAGATGGTCACAAATGTGTAAATCTTAAGAACAAGAGTCTGGATCTCATTCCTGATGCCATTCTTAATATCTTAAAATAATTCTGGTGCCTACTCGGCTTACGAAAAAAAGTAATAAAGACGTTACTACTACATAATGACCAGATTCATTCATCCATTTCACAGACTCTATTGATTGTTTACTGTGTTCCAATGCACTGTTGAAGTCTCCACTTTGCCACCCTTACCCTCCAAACTACTGCCAGGGAGTTCTTTCTAAAATTTGAACCTCATCGTGTCATCCTCTTGTTTAAATCCTTCATTGACTCTCTGACGCCACATAATAAATTACATAATTTCCAAAGTCCAGAATATTCTACCATCCTCAGTTGGGTTCCATCTTATTTTTTTCAGACACCTATCTTGACCCCAATGCCATTCTTATTCTATTCTACAGTTCATTAACATTTGTGATTCTCCATATTTACTGTGCTACTTCATAACTCTTAACATGAGTATTTTTTCCAACTGTCATAATATCTTCCTGGTGAAGACCTACACTAATTAACATAAACTACTATTTACTGAGTTTTTTTTTTTTTTTAATTGGACCGGGCACTGTGCTAGATACTAAATACAAAATACATAACTGAATTCCTGCAACCACCATGCAAGGAAGGAAAACCTACGAGGTTTTACAGAGGAAAAACAGAGCTAAAGATGTCAATTTACTCACTCTCAAGTACCTTTAATATAACAGAACCATTTCATTTCAAAGCAGATATAAATTGTATTGTATAGTGCCAGGCTTGATTTGTTAATTAGTGATCTAGGATTTTTACATCTGCCTTTACTCAAAATTGGTTTATCATCTTCTTTCTTACATTGTCCTTGCTTGATTTTTGGTGTCAAAATGAAAGAAAAAAAAAAAAACATAAACACATATACTAACCGATATGGCCTTCCTTTCCCCTCAGCTTAACTAAACTTGTAACAGGTCTCTTCCTGTCTATAGTTCCCAGATCCTTTTTTCTTAGAACATTTACTTTTAGAAACTTGCAGTTATAAATTCTTACTCTACTTCTTTGAGATGTAACTCTTCTCCCAGACTCTTGTCACTTTTACAAACCAGTAATGTTTTTTATCAAGGACCTGGGGGCCCTCTCTCTCCCCTATTACAATAATCTCCCTTGCTGTTTAGCCCTGGCTGGTGCAATTTTTCTTTGGGAATATACACCCATACGTTATTTCTATCCTTGTAGAATTAGGCCCTTTTTAAAAATCACTTTATTGTTAATAAAATAAATCCAGGAAATAAAGGTCTATGACCCATTCATCATCTGTACCTAGAAATATTTCTCTGTTGGATGTGCTCAATTAAAAAAAAATATATATCCAGGGCCTCTGTTTCTTCATAGACAAGAGTATTTTCATTAGCTGGATACACAATGGCTCCTGGCCCTGATATTATTATTTTAGGAAAGAAGATTGTGAGGTTCCCTTCTTGAAATAAGTTCTACAATCATCATTTTTTTGTCTTTTACTTCTGTATTCTCTTCAACTAGTTCATAACTAGGCACGTATTAAGGAAAACATATGTGATTAATGATTTAATTAATTAACAACTTTTCTCGAGGTTATCTCCTCTATGAGGTCCCTTTACAATTACTTTATGCATAGTTGCTCACGGGACTATGAATGGCACTCCTTCCAGATCCCATAGCTGGAAACAGTTCTGTCTTTCTCATAAGATAACCCACAGATTCGACAGTGTGTTTCTTGAGAGCAGTTACACTGGCTCTATATTCCTTATCTGATAAATTATGCTTTATTTGTATCTGATTTCCGGAGACAACATATGAGCAATCTGTCTGTGTTCAAGGAAGTATATGGCTCTATAAGTCTCAATTTGGGACAATAACTTTAAAGACAGAGAAAGAATTTTAATGCCTTTTAAATATGTAAAATAAATTTGGATATGCATTTCTACTATATCCCACTGTTTTATTTTATTTTTCCCCATATAAAGTCTCCATTGGTTGACATTGTTTAAATTAAAATTGTTCTGAATACTTGGGGATGCTTTCTATAGAAATATTTAAGAAAACAAATAATTCACGTAATGTAAAAAATTAACCTGCTGTGAGAGGTTGTTGTTCTTGGGAGATCCAAGCCATTGTAATAGAAATTCTCATTTTTATACTAGCCTCTCTCCAAACTATCATCCACCAAGATAACAGAATGGCCTTTTATGGTACCAATAATTTAATGTCACTCTTTTGCTTAAAAACAAAAAACAAACAAACAAACGAAACTCCAGGGCTACCCTTTGTTCATGAAATAACATAGAAACCCCTTATATAGCCTTCAAGACTCCACCTGGGTCTTTGGTGCCTAGATTGGATCCTGGTCCATGTTAAGAAACTCAATTCATATTTGCTGGTCACACGGAGGAAATCCTGAAGCTCGAAAGGAACTGACATTCTCTACTTTGTACTTTAAACCATGAGCTTTAAATTATATTTCCTGGAATATTTTCAGTGGATAAGAGTTGAAGGCACTTCTTAGTAAATTAGGGCACATAATCTTTGATCTGGAAAGTGAAAATAATTACAGTCTATGAAATTTTTTCTTTATGATATTAAAATACTGCATGTGGTTCACATTGTTTTCAGGGTCAGTAGACTATACGTTCCATGAAAGAAGAAATTGTTTTTCATTTTGACAATTTCAAAACACTCTTCTAAGGGTGAAAATGATGTCAGTGATGTTGCTGGTTTTTTGCTTAAAAGACTAAAGAAAAGTCTTACTTTTATCAGACTCAGAAAGAAGTGACACTCTCTACTAAATATTTAATAAGGGTCTATACACCTTATAAAAGGTTTGAATAAATTCTTTGTGGATATAGTATCTACAGGGAAAAGAAGAAATACATTAAACTTTAGCATTTATTATAGTTTATTATAAAAATTTATATGAGACTATAAATGTCACTTAATATACCATATAGTAGCATACATTTTAATATATTTAAAGAATATATTCTGAAACTCTATCCTAGTGAAAAATGACACTGATGTGAGAATAAAACTGGCTTGTTTTTACCTAAGCCCTGCCTATTTTTTTTATTCTTTAATGACCATGTAAATGGCTTTTAGGTACTCACTCAAGGAGTTTTACACATTACTCTATCCGTGATAAAATAATGTAGATTGATCTCCAAGTCTGACATTATTCCACTGCTGAGCATCTTACCAACTACTTCTGACATCACTGTGTTATGCACATTCCTCTGCCTTTTAATATAGATGGAGAGTGCAAGGCCACACCATTTCCGACATCAGGGAATAATTATTTCTCTTGTCTCAGAACTGGTTTCTACAAAGGAGGCAGGAATTGTGTGTGATAGAAATTGTGAAGCAGTACTCAAAGGGATATAGAAACGCTGTGTAGACAAATTCCTGCTTTCTGCATTCAGGCTATGTACGCAGGGGAGAAGGAGACTTGGTCTACATGGCTGAGAAAAGCATAAAAAAAATAAAAAGAAAAAGAAATCTTGTCTCTGCTGCTGCTTCTTCCTTCTCAAATTTGTCTTAGTTGACTATCAACGTTTTTAGTGGAGAGTGGAAACTGTTCTAAGGCTCAGAAAGATAAATCACTATATGGCAGTGACCATGTCTTCTCCATTTAATTCAACTTTGCTTAGTAAATAACCATGCAAAGAAACAAGTATAGATTTTAATGGAGGTAATCACGTATAAAGGTCATTTTGTAAAACTAAGTGCCACAGAAGCAGATGTGGTCCCTATCTGACTTCGCTATTGTGACTTTAATTTTTTATTATTAACATAGAATCTCATAAAGCCTAGATGCAAAATACAGTGACATTCCCAGGTCAGATTTCCTTTGGTTCTTTCTCCCAGTGGTTTTTAAACACAGTAGGATCATATGAGCAGGTTTGGAAATCCTGATAGACAGGCCTTACCAAATACCAATGTTACTCAATATCTCTAAAAGTAGAAACTGAAACTCAATATTTTTTAAAGCTTCTCAGGTGATTCCAACATGCAGCCAAGGTTGATAAACATTGATCTAGATCCTTTCCTTTGAAGGTAGAGCTGAAGATTACTTTAAATAAATATAATTATAATTTTATGAAAACATTGTAATGTATAGAAAAAGTATCAATTTTACTTTAAAAGTTGCCTGGTTCAAATTTCACCTCTCCTAATATACACTTTGACAGATTTAATTTTCCTCAATTATAAAATGAAGATGAAACCACACACCTTACAGAAAACTAGTGAGGATCATACATAATGAGTAATTGTCTACTCTATAATTACTGAATAAATAGTTGCTCATACAACAGAGATTATTTTGGCATATTCCTAGAAAAAAACTATAATACACATTTCCTCTCCCCTTATACCTTTGGCCATTCTTTCTTTTGCCATCAGAAACTCAATGTCAGAGTTGGGGGTTTTGAGGTGGATAAACTTACCCCAATCTTCAATTTCGATGTTCTAGGTAAAGTTGATATTATCCTATTTTTTCTTTATCTATGAGTATGTATATGTAATTCGGACCTGGTCAAAACAGTACATTCTATTCCACAAATACTGTGACTGGTCCAAGGAGCAGAACTTAAACCAGCATGGTCCAATGAGAGTGCCAAGACTTTTGTTTAAATTTCTGCAAGACATGGAATATCCTTCATTTTTGGCTTTACAGTGCAAAGATGTAGGTCTGAACTATTAGCCATCTTGCTATGAAGTAGGTTCTAGTAATATGAAAGAGAACAAAGCTGAGAAGAGTGGAGATCAGATTCTAGTAGATTTATGAGAATCTTGATGAAGTGTACGTCAAACTAAAAACACTTACGAACCACTTTTTTTTTTTTTTTTTGCTTAAGCAAGTCTATAGCCTAGATTTCTGAAATTTTCAACAAAAATATTCCTAAATGTACACATGTTAAAAAAAAATGTATTCTATTATTTTCCCCTATAACCTATGATCTGAAAATAGATAACTACTTATAGTTTCACAAAATAAATCATTCACTTATGGTATTATTTCCTATTTTATTTCTATAACATAGAAAAATTTACTTATTCTTCTTGACAAATCACATTTTTCAGCAAAAATCAGATCTAATATTAAAAATCTATTCTTGCTCCAATTTCCAGTGAGAATTAGTCCCCTCCTCTTCCTGATTAGTTTTCACTTATTTTGTTAACCCTTCTGTATATCTGAAAGCAAAATTCATGTTTTACTCATTTCTTAACTTCCACAATTAGTGCAATGGCTAGTGTAGATCAGAGTTTCTATTAATACTATCAAATTAACTAAATTGACTTATTCTCCAAGTTAATAAAGTCTCTGAGTACCTTCAGAAATACAATTAAAATATTTACAACAGGGCAGCAATGTGTCAAATGTTTGACCATACCTGAAAATCTGTGTTTAACTTCGAGAATGGCCCTTTTGGAGGAATAGAAGGAATAAGGTCAAGTTAGAATATTCCTATAAAAAATTAGCTGGCTGAACTATTGAAACTGGTGTTATCTAAAGCAATTGAAGAAATCTGAGATATCTATTCCAATAGTTGTTTTCAATATTTAAAGACCAGTCTTATATTGAACTAGAGAATAAAACTAAAGCCAGTAGTAGAATGTATAAAAAGACTTGGAGTATATGAAAAATATGATTAATAAATAGATACATTCTGCATCTTCAGTGAGTGAAGACCTGTTCTTTAAAAAGCTCCCTAAAAGAGTTAGATCAGAATATATGTAGATCTGTTGCACCTCCAAAATCATTTGATTCAATGATGGGTTATAAATATCATTGAATTACAAATCAAGAGACAAAGATGATATCTAAGTAGTAATCATCAAGTAGTTGTGAAACCAATTAAAAGTAATTTTTTCATACTCTTTGTTGTTTCATTTGCTAATGAGTAGATAGGATCTATGATCTAGAATATTTTTCCCAGTTTTAAGATATATATGCTTTTGTCTATTTATCTAGTGTATCTTTACTTGAATTTTTCTTAATCTTAATTAATTGGTGAGCAGTCTAGAATCAAATTAGAAAAATATGTAAACTTGAAAATGTTTTATTGCATATATGAATAAAAGCAAACTATTAGCATACAGATTAAAAATGTTAAATTTCTGGGATAAATGTAAAAACTCTTATTTGTATGTAAATGATTCCATAATTAGTAACTGGTGAAACATATTCTAATATCTATTTAAGTTTATTAAATTATATTTGTCACCAATCTGGGGGCATATGCTTTAAAAATTGTATCCTTCACATTTAAACAAAGGTGATATAGATATCTTTAAATTTAATCGTGGAGTTTCAAAAGAGTAGGAAAATTATACCATTATTTTTGCATTGATTTTATGAAAATAGATACTGAGAATCAAAAATAAATCACATAAGTTTTTAACCAAAAAAAAAAAAATTGAGAAAACACACATTTTGGGAAGATAAGGGTACGTACCTTATCAAGCAATTACGATGTGGTTTTAAGTAAACACTGTAGAACAGAACTGGTATACTGGTTTAAGATTAGGAAATTACTTAATTGCAGATTGGAAAAGACTCTTTTAATGAAAACAGAGCGCAGGCAAAGTGTCTCCCTTAACAGCATGCACTTGCAGCAGCAGTTCCTTGAGGTATTGGACATAAATGTGGTCAGAGGACTCGATTATTGCTTTAAGCCATAACACACAAGTTTCTGTGCCCCAAACTGTTTAAGAATTGTAATTAACACTCGGGTGAATGTTTTGCCTTATTTAACATTTTTATAAATGATCTAGAAAAAAGATAATGTGAATATAGCTTGCCAATGATTCTAATCTCTCCCGCATGCTGAACTATCAAGCCAACTAGGACCCATCCCAAAATCTCACTATCATTATGAGTGCATTGGAATGTGGCAGACAGTAGGGGAAAGTTCAGAGTCCTATGTTTTGGTAAAATAACTGAAATTACAACAAGAAAAATAAAATTTGAGGGAGCTAATCTGATACTCCCCACTTCCCCAAGTCCCATCAACAGCAATAAAATTTTCAAGCCTTTAAAAATAATTTCTTAAATTATGGGAGCAATATGGGTATTTGGCCTAAAAGAACTGTATAACAGGTCTCACTGGGAAAGATAAAGAAAATAAACAGAATTATAATAATCATAATAATAAACATGGAGCATCTACTTTGTGCCAGACTTGTAAGCATTCTATGAACATTAGAGCCTCATGAAAATCCGTAGAGTATCTGGGGAAGCAAGGACTCACTGATTCTTAAAAGCTGTGGTTCTCATTCAGGGGACATTCAGCAAATAAGTCTAGACACATTTTGGTTGTCTGGGTGAGGGGATGAGGAGGGTGCTACTGGCATATAGCAAGTAGAGACAAGGGGTGCTACCAAATATCTTAGAATGCATGAGACAGCTCTCCCCAACAGAGAAGCATCTGGTCCATGATGATGTCAATAGCACTGAGGTTAAAACACTCTGGTTAAGAAACATGCCCAAGAAGTTTGTTGTCACTAATACTTTGTATTTATACAGTTTCACTTCGAACAGGCAAAAGTTTTAGAAATCAATAAAGGCATATAGAGATTTCAACATAAAGCAGACTAAAACATAAAGAAATGATTAGTAGAGGTAGAAATAATTTAATTTAATTTCACAAATTTAATAAAAATATGTAAAATACCAAATTGAATGATAAATTAACCTCAAGGATTTTGAAATACCTTAGAGTAGATTTTTAAAAAGGACACAAATCAGAATAAAGTAATCCCATAAAACAAATCTAAATACATGGAATTTCAAGTAGGAAAAAAAACATCTCTGGCTTAGAAAATCTAGAATGCCTTTTTAAAGAAAGTTAGATTTTTTTAACTTGACCTTAATAAATAGATTTTGAAGAAAAAAACAAAAGTGTCTATTTGGGCAGCAATTATTAGTTCTGTCTCTACTTCCCTCTCCACCTCCTCTTCTCTCAGACTTCCCCTCCTCTCCTCTTCTCTCAACACTGAAATAATATAATGCGGTTAATGTGATATTTGGGGAGGAACACAAAGGAAGTTCACTGATTTGATAAGAGAGGAGCAAGGAAAGTTTTCTGGGGGAATGTCAATTATAAATTAAGTGCAAGTGAAGAAGTGTATGAAGAAACAGTAACTTCAGGCAGAGGAAAAGCTCAAGTAAATCAAGGAAAGCCTGGAACAAAGTAGATGGTGTTCCTTCTGTTTACAATGTTCTTCCCCTTCGTTCCTTGCAAAGAAAGCATCTATATCCTTCACATCTTTGCTCAGAGAAATTCTTTCTCATGAAAGCTTCTTTGATTTCTCTGACTTGATCAAACTGCTTTATAACAGGTATGAATATAACCATGTACCTCTCTTTCATGCCATTCGTCAGAGTTGCCATTTTATATTTCATTACACGATCATTTAATTAATAGCTGTTGCCCCACCAGACTGTAGGAATCACAAGTTCAGGGACCTGGTCCAATCAAATTGTGTGCACCTAATACAGAGCACAATAGTTCCAACAGAATTGGTGCACTATAACTTTTTATGGGAAAAGGAGATATATAAAATAATGAGTTAGGATACAATATAATCTTGTTGGAGTATTAAAAACAATCCATACTATGGGGATTTTTTTTTATTTCGAGGAGAATAATGGTACCAGTTAAGGAAGATTCTTGTCTTGTTACAAATGCATGAACCTTATCCTGTAAGCAATGGAAAGCCACTGGAATACTTCAAAGAGAACTAGGGGTTCATAATCATAATTGCACCTTACATGGTTGATTTAAAAAATAATTTAAAGAATGGATTTGGACATGGGGTAAGAATGAAGGATAAGCAAATAGTCATGAAAATATTATAGTTGTCTAGAGGCGAAATAGTGAGTCCCTTAGTAGAACTGTGGTATAATATGCATAAGAAAGAACTGTTTCAAAATGGGAGGTTAGACACAAAAGGCAAATTAGACCCAAAGTATGAAAGACTTTTCACGTAGCAACTAATGATACCATTCAAGTTAAGAAGAAAAAAATTTTTTTCAATTATTTTTCCTGAATATCTATTTCCAAAATGTAACTGGTGCCATTTTTTATGGACATAGGTCCTTAAACATGTTTCTATTCTTCTGAAATACTCTTCTTTTGAGATAATTTACAACAAATCCATCAATGCATTGTTGTGCTCTACACAAAATATATTCCTCAGGCATAAAATCATATCCCGTCTTTATAAATGAGGCTGCAAGAAAAAGCTAACTACATGATGTATCTGCAAAATTTTAAGACAATTTATTACGGTGAATTTGATTTTAAAACGGAACCATAAATTATATACAGCACTAAAAATTATAAGGTTTAATGATGAACTTTACTGTAACTGTCATCTGAGACAAATGTTGCCATAAAAATCTAAATCAGCATTTAATGAATTGATAGAAGCTGGAAAATATGGGAACAGTGCTGGTTGAGAAGACTCAAAAGACCTGCAGAAAGAATCTAAGTCAAAAGGTAAAAATCTGTACCTCCTCCATTCAACCGCCCAGCACAGAGAGGCTTTCAAATGGCATATCTCCGAGGTGTGTAAAAGGCTCTGCTGTTGAGGGGCAGCCTTGATCTGTGCAGGAACCAGCCTCTCTTGTTAATGCTCCAAAAGAGACAAAGAATTAGTAGCTGAAGTATCTTTTCCTGCAATAAGCCGAACAAAAAATAAATCCTGTATTTAGTGTAGGCACATACAAAGGAGACAGTGATCCAGAAATGTAAATCATGGGAAAGGATATTCCCTGGAGTGTTAATCACAGGTCAGTGAGTACTCTGAAAAGGAAGGAGACAGACAGAACTCTCTGGAGGATCCAACCCACCCGGTTAGACACTCACGCTGTTTTCTTCAGGGGAAGTCATTTAAATTCAATGGGAAAATAGATTTTCAGGCTGCAATCTCTATTAAATGTTTAATTAAAGTTCATGGAAAGCCTTCTTTTAAAAAAGAAATTAAACACTAGAAAATGTTTTCTACCCCTCTTTGATTGTTACTCTTTTGAAAACAATAGATTATTATTGTCCTCAATGTTAGGAAAAAATCAAATGGAAGTATATTAACCATATCATTTTCCAAAGCTGACTTATATTCGGGGACGGAAATAAACATTTTAAAGATAATATATAACATGATCCTTTATGACAATATTTATAGGAAATGAAAAAATCATAATGGTGGTTATTTGCAGTGTAATTCCCTTTTGGTATTGCTCATATTAAAGCATTAAAGATGCAAGAAAATTGTATCTGATTCAGATGGCAAAAGATTAGTGAAAGGACTTCACTGTAAAAAGGGCTCAGTGAGCCAGGCTTCAAAGGATAATGAGTATCTAGGATCTTCTTAGATATTAAATTAAGACATGCCTGTTCTCTTTGACAGTGCTGTGAGAAAATCTGCACATTCAGTTCTGGACTTGTGAGTATATTTAGAAACTCACAAAGAGAAAGATTCATTGGCCTGAATGTGTCTTTATACCCCCCAAACTGCAAAGAACATAGTGTGTGGGGGGGGACTTCACTCCTAAGAACCAATACAAACAGGACCATGTCTGTCTTATTCATCTCTGAGTCACTAGCACCCAGTACAGTCTCTCTTATAGTAGGGATTCAATAAAATGTTGTCGATGAAGAAATAGATGTTACATAGATGTTTTATATTAGAAAAAGGTAGATTTTATATAGTGCTGTGATATGGTATATATCACATGTGTCTGTGCATGTGTAGTTGTTTTAAAGTAATTCTCTACTGACTCTCAACTTGTTCTCTTGTCTCTAGAATCATAACAAAAGAAATGGAAGGATAAATGCATATCTATAATCTAGGCAGAAATACTTCACTAAAATACCTGGAGGTAAAGAATGGCATAGCTATTATACACAATCACTGTTAGTTGACATTAGCACTGACACGGATTAGTTATGTGTGGTAGTGTATAACAGAAGAAAAGGCAATAAAAAATAGGGTGACTATGGTACTGTGCATCTTGCCACTCTCTCCTACTGACAACACTCTGTGCATTATCAGGTTAGAAACTGATGGGGCCACACCACAAAATTAGGAAGTAAACTGACTTTTCTCCAAAAGTGTGCAAACTACCTTGTACTCTAGAATAAAGATAATTAGATGGACTTTCTTTTTCTGCTTCTCTTAAATTGGACTAAACTTAAAACCTATTATGTTAGCCAAATATTAATTAAGTATTTCCCAATCTAGTAAGAATGTGAAAATAAGAAGCAAAGCACAAAAGGCAAAATTTGTGGCAGGTAAAAGAAGGGAAAGATAGAAATGAGATAATGAAGGGAATGGACTAGAAAGTTTGGTGTGGCACCAGATGCGAAGTTCAAGTAAGAAAATGTGGAAAAGAAAGTTTGAGAAAGGAGAGCAAAAGGAGAAAAAGTAAACAATAATGGACACAGAGGTATAAGTACAGATTTAACTTTCAAGGAGGCAAAATACTTGCATTTGTATTTTAAACAAAGATAAACTGCAAAAAGAGTCATGATAACATAAAGAAGACATTATATGTTCTATTTTGGAAAAAAATATTTAAAAAGCTGTTTATGACTTGGTGCTTTAGAATCGATACCACTTAAAAAAATCAAATATTATAAACACAGAGATTTTGACAAGCATTTGTTCCTACTGGGGAGGTCAACAATAAAAAGGTCTACTTTAAATCCTAATGATATTCATCTTAAAGGAGATGCTTTGAGAGCAGAAAAGCATTAAGTCTTCTCTTTTCTTCATTCACTGCATACCACCTATACAATCCCTACTGACATGCCTTCACGCTGTATCTCAATCCTACTTATTTTTCCTCCATTTCATGATCACAAAGGAGCAATCCTGTATCATCCACTTCATGAAGAGCTATAGCTTTCCAACTGGACTTCCTAAATTTTATGCAACCTAATCTTCCCACAGCTACCACCAGATCTTTAAAACTATAGATTGAAGAACTTCTCTACTTAAAACAATTCAATAATTTTCAATCACACTAATAAGAAAGACAAAACTCTTCACTCTAACCTTCATCACCTACAATGCTGTTTTCGATCATCTGCTTTCTCCATGCCTCTCCAAGTGGGAGCAAACTTACAGACTCCGTTCACTGTTAAGCTTGGAAACTCACATTCTTTTGGGCAAAGAAGTCACAGGCTACCCCTAGGCTCCTAAGCACACAATCTATGTAAGATCGTATGCAAGAAAGTGAAGTGCCTACTGCTGGCTTTCATTCAATCCTGCCCCTGTCCAATCAGGCCATGGCCTAGAAGCTAAAAGATCTCTATCCATAATATTTGTGAGATCCAGGGAGCATACATTAAAATTTAGAGGTCTACATTACACATGCACCCCAGGACAGCAATTCTCTTCACTTTAATGGCAAAAGTTGGAGACTTTGTTGTGGAGGGCTTCAGTTCATTGTTGGTCACAGTGGCAACCCGGGTGACGTTGATGGAGTGCATAGGCTTTATTTCTCCAGCAGAGAGAGAACAGCAAGTTTCGGGGCAAAGCATGGGCGTGCTTACAGGCATTTGCTGGCCAGGCTGCTCACACACCCAGGGCTGCTGAAGCAGCAGAGGAGGAAAACGTCAAAGAGAACCTGCAACTGACTTCAGAGTTTAAAGAGAGAAAACCCTTGATGAACCCCTGGAAATGTATGAATTTTTTAAAAATTCGTTTGTTTGATGTTTGTTGAAGGAGCTCAAATCACAGAAGAATTCTTTTTCACAAAACTAAGAACTACACTATTTTCCTGAGATGAGTACTAATATAAATATTTGTATTATGTACCTTTACTATATACCATGATTCTTACTAAACCCAACTTCATCTAAATCAGGTAAGAACAGATGTTTACTAAATTTCAGAAGCAAAATAATTTTATGTTGCATTTGTGTAGTTTGGTAAAGGTTATGTTGGAGTTTCCTTTATACAGCATTTAAAGTAAATGGGCTGCTATGATTGTCCAACACAACAGTCTGAAGTTAAAGGGACTCTTTTAAGTAAATTTGAATGAGAATGATCATAAGTGTGTGAGAACTGAAGCTGCAAGTGGCTTAATCTAAATCACAGCATGAGTAATCGCAGTAAATCCTCCTCACATTGCCAACAATTCACCAGAGGCCAGATCTGTGACAATCTTGTTCTCTAGCCTGGAATTGTGAATGGAGCTTCTAAAAAAAGACACTGCATTTCTGCTTTAATCTCTGATTATGTTCTCTTCAAATTTGAAATATGTGTCCCATCAAATAAAATATGTATCATCACTTTTCTTTAATAATAACACATTAATAGTAAGAGTCTAAAATCCTTTAAGCTTAATTTTATTTAAGCTGTCATAAATGCTTAAAGCAATACGTATACCTAATTTTTGATGTACTGAAATTTTTATTTGACTGAAGAGACTAAATATGCCATAAACTGAAATTAGAAACTAAACATTTACATACATTAGAGGCATTGTCATTTTATGGGGCGTTTCCAGTAAATACAGGAAGCGCTTTTGTGATGTTAACACTGACTTTAGATAAGTTTCATCACACAGCAAACAAAAAAGCTATGAACACTGTAAAAGTCCTTAAACGTATGTGCATTCTTGCTTTTTTTAGAGGAGGCAACCCTTGGTTTACCTCACAGATTGCAAGGACCTGTCAGTTTACAATACCTTATATTTTATTTTTTTACACCTACAACACGGGGTTCTTCCTGGTGGTCTCCCATCCAAGTACTAACCAGGCCTGACCCTGCTTAGCTTCTGAGATCAGACGGGATCGGGCTTGTTCAAAGTGCATAGCATGGCCTTGGATACGTCCTTGCATTTTGGACATATACTGTGTGACTATTGTGTGTCCGATGCCACGTGTGCCAGATAATGGTGTATTAGAAGATGAATGAATTTTGGTTCAAAATGTTGCTTCTCTCTATTTTAACATCACTAAATCCATTTCTGAGGATATGAAAGGATCTATGACATGACTGGATTGGAATTGTTTCAATTTTAAAGTAAAGGTTCTATAAGAAAAGGAATAAGTTCCAGTTTCCAAATGGTTTTAAGTGAAAATTTAACTTAATCATGCCAAGGATTTCCAATCAGAGTGGTGACAAAGGTGGAAATCAGCAATACCATATTCTAATTGTCCCTTCAAACTATTGAGAGGTACCCATACATGAGAAATAAAGATGTTTATTTTGCTGCACATTAGCATCAAATGTAGTGGTCAATACTATATATTTTTAGAGTTTGTGTATGAACTGTCTCTCTTACTCAGCCGGCACTCATTTTTCTTCAACTTTATAAATCTTAAATCTGTATCATAAGTGGCTGGCAGTGATGGCCAGATATTAATTAGCATCAACAGTCTGAAGAAGCGCCATAGAAAAAGTGCTATGTTGACACACAACCTTGCAGACTTTTATTGTCTTTGCTTTGAATGTGTTAGATATGGCCAAACTTACCTCATTACCTTAGTTTTATTTTCTTACTGTTAACTGTTCTTAGCCCCTTTGTACTATAATTACTTATAAAAACTAGTAAAGCAGGAGTCTTCTGGTACTTCTATAAGCCCAAGTACGCAGAATAATATACCCAGCAGGGTCTGATTCCCACTCACTGTCATTTACTGCATTGCTGACACACTGTTAGTTCTCCCATAGCTGAACATAGCAGGAAAAAATATCAGCAGAGATTTGGCCTTGTCAGGAGAAATCTCAGCCTCTAATTTGTTATCAAAGCATGACTTGGACACTCAAGTGTGAATAAAGATTGTATGCAAACTTGCTGCTTCTTTATAACCCACACACTGTTTCTTCCGTAGAGATCTCCCAACACATTCACTGTTCCACGTCTCTCTGAATCTCTCATTCTCTCTCTCCTTCTCATTCATGCTTCTTCACAACATCCAGATGTAACAGATAGAAGTCTAAAAATGAAGATGTACTAGCCAGAAGGCCTGAGGAGGTGGGTTTAAAGCCCTAATTGTTACTGAAAATTTTTTCTAAAAATAAATGTACTGCCCTACAGGGACAGCATTCACACACACTGTCTTAAAACGAGAGCAGACAAAACTTAAGATGAAGAGCCTTAAAGTTCTCCCATCTCAATATTAAGGTAGGATCATAACTTACAGAATCTTTACTACCTTGCAAGTTTCCCCATTTGTCCTTCCGTGCCAAGGGATTCAAACCAGACTCTCTGTAAGATTTTAGCAGGGCCGGGCACTCAGAAGAAAACTCATATTGACCTGAAGTGTCAAGGCATAATGCTGTGGTGTCTAAGATGCTTTTAAAACTCCACTGTGGTATGTAATGAGAATCCATGAGCTGCTGTTGAAACATATTTTCACATGGGAAAACTCTAGGAAATTTCATCTGCTCTCCTTCCCTTTCTTCATGATGATCTGTCATTAAAGGTTCTAATACACAGGTCAGCTTTATGCTTGTGAAACATGAGATCTAGGAATAGAAGAGAGTGAATCAATAATTCAACAAAGCGTGCAAGGCAGTATACTGCAATTCACAGGCTGCAGAGGATAATTTGTATCCTTTAACGTTTGTGAGTTCAACATATGAAACTGATTCTTCTTCAACTTCCCTCCACATCCATTCTCAAAGGGCGAACTGGGAAGTGCAATCACACCCACCAGCACTAGGCAGAAAATACTATGAAGTGGGGAACTGTAGCCTTCGGCAGGATTTGCAAGAGGAACTGCAGATGCCAGGAGTGGAAGCTATACAAGTGTGCATGAATCCATTAACCCTAAATATTGTGTAAAACATGAAGACTGATAAGCAAAATATAAGTGATAAGACAGATACTAATTTTATATATTTCCTGTAAAGATACACTTAAAGGTTTTAAAGATTTCTTCTTAAACTGCAGTTTTTTCTGAGTATTTGTGTAGCCTTGACAAAAGCAAAAAAAAAAAAGGCAAAAGATAAGAACAAACATACAAACAAACAGGCATATATAAAACCTCATACATGGTGAGGCTAAAAAAAATGGCTTTTTTGTACGCTCTTCAAAGTAGTACATGATCATATAATTGTTTGTATTCAATTTTTATAATTTTTTATCTATGTAATGGCATGTTCCTTTGAATTGATATTTCCAAATTCATGAAATAATTTGCTTTGCTATTAAAGATGTTTTTAGATACTGAGGAAGAGAGGTTTTCAATTCTTTGTGTCTTTACAAAAATACAGTATCCCAGCTGTCAGATTGCTTTATCCCAAAATTGGTGAACTCCGGGGCTATTGTTAAAGAACATGCATTGTCAGGTCCTCTGAAGATTTTTGTTCATGGCTTAATCAGTATTTATAATCTTGCTGTGTGAGTAAACTTGAAGCAATCATGTTTTATATTATTTGAAAAAAGTGCCAGAACTAAATTTTGAGAGATGCAAAAAGGCAGAACCAGAACTCTATGTGAGAATTAGTCTATTCTGAAAAGAATGTAAAACAGATAGTTGGGGTCAAGTAAGTAAAAGATAAAGGGAGGATTATGAAGCATAGGAGTTTTAGATACCTGCTGTGAGAAGCCCGCTGGCCTACATGCTCATTTATTTTCCCAAATGACTTTCAAGTCATGTTGCTTTCTTTTAATTAAATAAATAACCTAAGTTCAGGCTCCTGGTATTACCCTCTTATTTCCAGCTCAACCTGCTCTTGCTCCTTCAATTATCTTCACGGTCACAGTAAATGGAAACCCTAAACCTCCAATTGCTCAGGACCAAACCCTTAGAGTCTTCCATGCCCCTCTCTTTCTCTCAGACTTTGCATTCCATCCACTTGAAAATTCTCTTTACTTTCAAAATTATCAAAAAGCATGGATACTTCTTGTAACCTTCCCTGCTACCACTCTGGTCCAAGTCACCTTCATCAGTCACTGGCATGATGTTGGTAGCCTCCCGACTAGTCTCGCTCCTTCCTCTCTGGCCCTCCATTCGCACTGCCTTAGACTGTCTCCACACAGTAGTCAGAGCTGTTCTGTCATAGCATATGTCAGATCTGTCCCTCTGCCACTGAAACCTGCCAGTGGCTCCCCATCTCAGTCTGAGTGAAAAACCTAAGTCTTTAGCAATGAGCTGTGAGATTCTAACTCCACCTCCCAGTGCCCAGTCCATCTATCTCTAAAAAAACACTTCCTAGTCTGTCACTGTTTATTCCATTTCAAGAACAGTAGCTCATCTGTATACCACTCACTTCTTTCTGGATATCCCCTGCCCCACTCCTACCCCCACCTTCATATCTGCATAGTTCACTGCCTTCCCTCTTCTGGCTTTTGCTCAGATATTACCTTCTCAGTAAGGTGTTTTCTGACAATGCTGTTTTACATTTTAACCCCCTCTCCACTTTAGAATTCTCTATCATTCTTTCTTTATTTTTTCTATCTTAAGCTTAAACATTCTGTTAAGCATACAAATTTTCACAGAAACTCCAGGTAATTTGTCGTGGAAGTATTTACTACAAAATAATCCTTTAGGCAAATAACCTCTCTTTTTTCTCTTTAATTCTTATTCTTTATGGTAAGTGCCCTAAATATTATATATTTTACTTATCTATTTGGTGTTTTATGTTTCTGCTCCCTAGAACATAAGTTCCATGAGATGAGGGATCTTTGCCTCTTTTATTAACTTCAATATGCCCAACAATTAGAGATGTGCTTGGAACTCATTATTGTTCAATAAAAAAGTAGTTGAATAATTACACTTTAGGCTTTATTATTTTAATGAATGAGAATGAGTTTCTTTTATTTGTTCTTTCACTTAATATTTATTAGGCTATTAGAAGCCTGGCCTTATAAAATAAGTGTGGAATGTAAACATGAACTCAGGAAAATTTCAGGCTTCAAAAATTCCAGATATTTTTAATTTCATGTTTCTGCTGAAAGGATTTCTATGGATCTTAACATCTCTTTCTCCTCTAAACCCAAACCTCCTCATGGCAGGATTTGAACAGTTTGGCTCATTTTTCTAATCCATATACTCAGCACAGTCCCTTGGTTAACAATGGGCATAGTAAATAATTTTTATAGAGATAAATAAGTCTTAGATACAGTTCCTGTAAAATGAGGAGCTTGGTCTAGAACACGATTCCTCAATCTTGACACTACTGTCATTTTGAGCTATACGCTAGATGCCAGTAGCATTCCTCCCAGCATTCCAATAGTACAACCAAAAATGTCTCTAGACGTCGTCAAATGTCCCCTGGAAACAAAATCCTCTACGGTTGGGATTCAGTGTTCTAGAAGATTCTAACATTTTATAAAATAAGACTTGGAACTTTTCATCAACTATTCTCATGAGTCATCCAGGCTCCTTATTCCCTCCCTGCTATCTTGATTTCAACCATTAAAGATTTGCTGTCATCCACACAACAGAATGGAAAGATGAAACGTCAGTGAGTAGCCACATTGCCCTAGTTAATGTTAATGAGCATAGCTTTAATGTTTTTGTACTCTCTGCTTCCTTTTAAATATATCTGCCATCACTCACTATTAAAGATACTGTTTTTGTTTATTTTAAGTACAAAGGTGATAAACTGCCAAGCAATTGAGGTAAATTGGCCTGCAAGTTAAAACAAGATACATATGAATCAAAAGTCGATGAAATAAACTTAGCTTTCACTGACATTATCCAGTTCTCAAGTGATGTTTGTTTGACTGATAGCTTATCCCAGAGTCAAATAAATGTGGAATTGTCAAGATATCACAGCAAAAGTGTCAAACATTCGGTGTGCAGACCTTCAAAGTTATGAAATAAAAATAATGTCTTCTCTTTGTCTGGACACGTTGTACCCATTAATTGAAATATAGCATATGGGGGAAAAACTTTCCAAGAACTGTTATCTTTTTTACAACACTTCAAATAAGTGATCATCAAAAAACTACAACTAGTTCTTCAGAAGAGTGCATTTCAGTCTCTGAAGACCACCAAAGAAATGATGCCACAAACATTTCAACTTAGTGTTCTTCATGTTTCCACTGTCACAGGCAAATCGATTAGTTCAATACATGAGGTCTGTGGAGGACATGGCATATCTCTAAAGTCCATCGTCAATGTACAGGATATAAAAAGATGAAGGATTTCCACTATCGTGTCCTTCTTCATTTTATTTCTGTCTCCTGATTACTGATATCAGAAACAGAGAAATCACTAGTCAAAACTGTAAAATAAAAGTCAGTTTGAGAGTTGATCTTTGTTTCAATTTGTACTTCAGTTCCTTTTCCATCAGGATAGACTAGCATATGCTACCACAACCAACAACCTACTCAATGTAGATGTTTAAACTAACAAAGGCGTATTTCTCTCATACTACAGATCCATCTTGAGTAAGTAGGGAAGAATTCATACTGTCTTCATGTGGGGATTCAAGATGATGAAGTCTCCACTATGTGGAACACTGCTGACAAAGGAAGAGAGTGTGTAAAACTGTGGGCTATCACTAAAGGCCACATTGGTTAGTGAAAGCAAATCATACAGTGGTCCCTCAAGGGGAGTGAGGGAGAACAATCCTGCCACGTGTATGCGCAGTAGGAGAATCAGAAATAAGGTTGAATAGCAATGACGGGCATCTCAGGTCTCTCCTTCCCCTTCAGAAATGTTCTGCTCCGTTGTCATTACTTCCATCATTTAAACATCACCTGCATATGAACAATTTTTTTCTGCTACCAAAATCCCAATGATGATAGAAAAAACTGCAACAGATTACATAATTTCAACAATGCAGGTTTCAACTTCAGAGAATGTGTTTTAGTCAGCTTTGTATTCGCAGCACCTAGGACAATGCCTAATATGAAACTAAGAGGTACTCAATAATTCTTGTTGGGTGGAAAAATGAATGAGTAGTTTAAAAAAAGTAGTAAATTAATAGGATCTCTGAACTTTCAATCTAAAATAATGATGAATAATTACTTTAAATCAGACTAAAAGTGGAAAATACACAAAGTAAAAAGAGTATGCCAGGCAACTGTCTATTTTTTCTCAATAACAAAAATGTTTGCCTTCTTATAATTCTACTCCTAGTCATATTCTCCTACTCTATACTCTTATCCTGATGCCATGATAGAATCACAAGAACAAAAGATATGTCCATATATTGTTTTTCTATGATGGTGTGTATGTATCAAGGCTCACACATAACAGACAGCTGTTGAAAATTTGTTGAATGAACTTCCTTCATCATTAAGGCCAAAAAATATTCTTCATATGATTATAATTCCCAATTCTATAGACCTAGTCCATACCTCTCTCTTACCTTCAAACATATACAGACATACAACATGTGTATAGAGACATATGTGTGTGTGTATTGGTATATGTGTATTAATATTTATTACATATGTATGTGTATATAAGTATGTGTGTATATTCCAACACATATATTCAGATATAGACACCTTTCCTACAAAATTTCACTTGATATTCTTACGGGCACCTCAAAATATGCAAGTCCAAAACTGCATTCATTATACCTCTTTTCAGAACGGATCTTCCTCCTACCCCATCCGTGAAAAGCACTACCAGCAACCCACACCAGAACTTTGAGCATTATTTTTTACTCTTTCTTCATCCTTAATTTCCACAGCCAACCCATCAGTAAGTACAGTTCAATCTACCTCTTCTCTATATTTTAATTATCATTTCCTTCTCTTCCAGTTCCTAGCCAATGACCTACATTAAGCCATCATTATCTCTCATGGAATCAATACAACATTCTCCTGACTTTTGATTTTTCTTCCTTTGCAATTTTCTCTCCACTGATACATAAAAACCTGATTAGCATTTCCCTGCTTAAAGCTGTTCAATAGCTTATTTTTATCTCCAGTAAAACATTTAGCATAAAATATATTTTTTATTTTTTTCTTTTTGTTTTTCTTTCTGGTCTTCTCTCTAAATATCAGCAGATTGACACCAAGTCAATACTTTGGCCTTTAGTGGTGATAATTATATATGTCTTTAATAGCTTTGGTAATATTAAAAAAATTATCGCCAAATTAAGTAGGCGCACGCGCGCGCACACACACACACACACACACACACACATATTTTTCTTTTTAAAATGTCTTTACTGTTTTCTGAAGGAAGAGCAAAATACTAGGAAGGGTAACTATCATAAATCCCCAGGCTAAAGCCCGAGGCGGCATGTCATTATTTCTATACTGCAGATGGAGAAATGGAAATTCTAGTGCATAAAGTGATTTGCCTAAGGTCAGTTGGTTATTCTGTGAGGGCAGAGAGAGCATTTAGTTTTCTCAGTCCTTTTTTCTACTCCAAAGTTTCTCTGGAAGATGTAAAAATGGTAAGAGGAACTATAATTAGGAACTCTACTATACTATAAGAGAAAATCTACATTTAGAAGATTAAAAATAGATATACAAAAAAATAAGATTATGTAGACTAATATGAAAATTATGGTGATTATCTGACTTTCAAGGATCTCTTCTTTTTTCTGTACCACACTATTCTTACTGATAGATTTTCATTTCAAATCCCCAGTGCCCCAAAGTGTTAGCCAAACATTTGCAAGACAAATAGTGACTACTTAAATAAATAAGACTGTGGAAAAAAATAAGCATGATTATAATAATGCGGTCTCCAACATGCTTTTACATACATTAACGCAATTTATTTTTAACCTTAATTTTACTTACCTGTTACCTACAAATTTTTCTGACAGCACAGTAAGTGTTTAATGTATATGGGTGACTTAATATAATTTTAGATAAAACTACATTGTTGTTGAAGACTATTAAAGAATTCCAGAAATCTTGCTTCTGAGTTTGAATAATATTAATAACGATTTTTTACTTCTAAGATCTATAGCTATCTTCCATTATACTAAATTAATTCATTATTTTTTAAAACAGGAAATATCTGTTAGGAGTATTGTTTTTGCTTGAAATGTTATATATGATTATGGTCCTTTACCAACACCAATCATGAGCTAACCACATTTTGATACATAAAAATCGGATTACTATTTTCTGCTTAAAGCCATTCAGTAGCTTTTTATCAAAAGCAAATTTTACGTATTTCATTTAGAAAGATTTTGCTAAAATTTAGAGTAAAATTAAGAATTAAAAAATGTTTAAAGCTTTAAATGTGCATCTAACAACATGCACATTTTAGTCTATAGTTCAGTCGACTATTCTATTTCCCTATTTCTCTTTCTGATTCTTAATTTCCTACTGCATATAGGACATCTTAGGCATGATCTGTATGGTAAGGAGAAAAGTATCTAATGAAGATACAATATAGTATATTCGGATTTTGTTATTAATTTTTTATTTTATTTTTCTCTAAATTATTATTGGTCTATAAAAGGAAAAGCTATAAGTGTGGCTTTTTGCAATTTTTTCCCATTCTCTTGTGAGAATGGCAGCAAATATTTAGTTGGCAATTTAAGTGAGTATAATAATCTAACAATATCTTTAAAGCTCACAATGGAACTCACAGATCTTACTTGCATGGCTGCAATTACTTCATTTCTCTGGACTTAAATGTTTTCTCTGGAAAATGGGAGAAATAATATTGACCTTATTCACTGTTAACTAATAAAAATTATTGCCATGCTCTTAATTGATGGAAAGTGCTATACAAATATAAGTGCTAAATGAGGTGATAAGTCTTAGTAATATTTTTCTGCTCTGTTGAAATGCTTGGATGTTACATGTCCATAAAAGTCAATTCACATTACTACTAAAAATGTTCTATTAAGAAAACCATGGTAAAGTGCATCGATTTTTGAATGCAATGGTAGAGTACTTCTATGTAAAGCTAGCATGTTTGAGAAACATTCGTAGCAGAAGTCTATTTAAAAATGCATGCCCCATGAATGCCTGGTAAAATATTGTGTGGGTCATTTGAGCCAAAGACCAAATTGATTTTTTAAAATAATGCTTTGTTTCTATAATGTAAAGTTGCTATTTATAATTCCCAAATCACATAGTATTATTAACAGAAATTATCTGATATATACATATCACCTAGTGCTCCCTGGAAAATTTGCTTATCTGGTTAGAGCTATCACATGCAAAAGATTATAAATGCAAAAATCTTATGCTTAGTTTAATTGCCCTCTGTTGGTGCAAACTAATTCAGAATAATCTAGAAATTCATAAATAAAATATAACATAATTTTATCAATTTTTGAATGCTTAATGTGTGGACCCAGCACCTCACAATGGCACTACCATGGGGTACATATCATGATAACCATTTACAGATGAGAAAACAACCTAAAGAATTTGACTTTCCCAAAGTAACACTACTCTATGTGAATAACTAAGATTTCATCCTGCGTCTATATAATTTAATAGAGTCTAGTTGTGTTTTTCCTACTGTAACATGAATAAAGATAGTGAAAGCATATAAATATTTAAACTTGGTCATCATATATTACTTTCATATGGCAGCAAATGATCATGAGGAATGAATTTGTAATTATTAGTTGTGAAATTTTAAGGTTAATTTTACAATTAGTTAGATCAAGGTAGGTTCACATAATAAAGATTTAGTACAACTCATACTTAAGCAAATATTGTTCTTGGCTCAATGCTTAGTGCTAGAAAGAGATATATACTATTAACTAGTAGTTATATTATTATTTTTAAACCAGATACCACTCTAAACATTTTACATTTATTAATAATTTAACCCTTAAAAACCACGCAATGAGTTACATATAATTATTATCTCTTATTATTATTTCCTGATTTAGTCAAGGAAACTATATGTGTGTATGTTTGCATGTGTATACACACATATAAACACACACACACACACACACACACACACACACACACACACACACACACACACATGGAAAGAGAAAAAGAGAGAGAGAACCAGCTCACACAGTTGTGGCGATAGTACAATTCTTTAAGAAATTGTAGAAATCTACAGAGCAAGGCAACCAGCTGAATAAAGTAGAAATGTAGAGGAAAGTTGATACTGCAGTCTTGAGTTCGAAATCTATAATCTGGAAATTTGAGGCGGAGCTTCTGTGTTGCAATCTTAAAGCAGAATTGCTACTTTTTCAAGAAACTTCTTTGCACTTAAGACTTTCAGCTGATTGAAGGAAGCTCACACACATTATGGACAGTGATCAGCCTTACTTATAGTTTACTGATTTAAATGTTAATCAATATAAAAAACAATACTTTCACACAACATCTCGACTAGTGTTTAACCAAACAACCAAGCACCCTAGCCAGACAAATAAAATAAATATAACTTTTAGTAAAGGTTTACCTTTGCCCTAAGCAAGCCTTATCCATTGTTTCTGTGTGCATCTAGGTTAACACACCTTTTGAAATAAGCCATAACCATCAAGAGAGCACGTAATCTCATCAATTACCTTGTAATCCAACCTCTGCATTGCATCTTCCCACCTCCATGTATTCTTTCTTAAATTCCCTCCTTAATTTCAAATGCATAAAAGAAGCTGCAAAATTGTCATTCTCTTTAGTATTTGAGATCTTGCTCTCTGGCATATGTCCTCAGTTTGGATCAAATAAAGTCAGAAAAATTCTCTGCAGGTTTGGAAGTTTCTCATGTCAACAGGTTCCAGAATAGAAGAAAAAGATGGCTGGAAGCAAGAAAAAAAAAATAACTGAGCCCAGGAAAGCTTGAGACCACGCTCCCAGCGGTTGGTCTAGCTCAATGGATCTTGGTAAAAATCGACTGTGATCTTGCTTCAAAACAATATTTCCGTTTATTATCTACAATAATTCAAATTCATTGGATCTAGCGAGAGACCCGAATTCTCAATTTTTAAATTGCTCCAAAGGTGACCCATTAAATTAAATGAGGTTTTTTTTGGGGGGGTGGGGGGAGAACTGGATTAGATACTGCAGGTCTTTAGGCTTCCAAATTCTTCTGCCTTAGCTCTGTGGACTTTTTGTTCATTTTACCGAAGAAATAGAGACTACAAATATCTAGTGTATTTCTCCTCTATCGCCTCTATTTTTTATGTACAGTATTCCTATTTCAAACTGCTATTGTTTATTAGGTTCTTTAACATCAAATAACACACACACACACACACACACATATATACACACACATACATACATATATATATATATATATGTATGTATGTGTATATATGCACACAGACACACACATATATAAATATATATAAAATTCTTGTTCAACCAAAGTCATTTTGACCCACGCATGCCTCCTAACCAGCACACATTTCCATTCTACCAACTCTGTTGTAGAATTCAGACATCTTTTCCATATTCTTCTAAGCACGCCTTTATTTGAGCCTACTGTGGCTTTATACTTCTAAGCAACTGATATTTATTATAAGATAGAGACCATCAATCAGAAACAGATGAAGACTAATGTGGCCTAACTTCAAGGTCTGGTTATATATGTCATATTATTGGTTGTTGATGATCCTCTTTCCCACAAATCTGTAGGGACAATGTGCATCATGTGTGACTACATAAGATAGAGAATCGAAAGTTTCCATCTCCCAAAGCTGCACATTTGCCCCTTCACCTGAGACAATAGAACTTTTACCATCTTGGCATCTATTCACTCAACTCGGATGACATTTCCTTTGTCATCTGTATTAATGAATGTACGATAACCTTATGGAAGTGTGAAAGGGCATCTCAAAAGGCACTCCAGTTTTGCCACTATTTCTAGTACGTTTAGAGGATGACATGACTGATGAGTCAGACCTAAATGGAGCCATAGGCACTGTCAGTTACAAATACGCGGTGCATACACTGCTGAGAGTTCATAAGTCAGGGGCACAGTGCGTTTTTCCCCTCAGACAATAACTTAACTTCAAAAATTTCTCCTAGTGAAACAAAACAGGATTAGCATTACCATAAAATTGTAATATAAAATTTTGATAGAAATTTATTAGTAGCCCTCAATAATAACTGAAGCATAGGTAACTGTATGCATAAATTTCTCAGGGATCTCTGGAAACCTCAAGGCCAGCCTAGATATTTGATTTACATAGAGAAATAAAGAAGGAGTTTTTTGAAGGAGTTTTTTTAGAGTATATTATGCAACAGGTTTTGATATTATGCAGAGTTATACGCAAATGCTGTCTATGACATCATATCTCAATCTGAAATATAACTATAAATAGAACAATGCCTATCTTATTCTTAAAATTATCTTATGTAATAAGAAATATAAAATTATATCACAATTGGCACACATTATATTAAGAAAACATTAAGTGCTCAATGGATAAAACATCAAAATACACAGAAAAAAATTAACTAGGGAGTGCAAGTTATAAGGAATTATATAGATGATCAATAACGGAATTAGGAAATATAATTTTGTTCTTAGAAAAAAATAAAACCTCCAAGTACCAAAGCTTCTTTAATATTTAACAAAATCAGTTCAGAACTCCCAGTTTGATATCCTTTTGAAAATAATATGAACCAGAAACATATCCATATTTTGACGTGATAATTATAAAGAAACATACTATTATATATATATATATATACATATATATATATATAATAACAATTTCAATAAAAGAGCATCTCAAACAGATTGAATATCTCATTTTAGGAGTATAGGTACAAAAATGACAGTATATTGATATAAAGGGAATACAGAAAACATAAACAAAAAATTCCTTATGCTTACAAGCATTTAAAAATCAATACGAGGATATATAAATGGAAGAAAATAAAAAGGGCTGTTTTGTTGATTATTTTACTTTTAAATATTTTTATAATGTTTTGCATGATCATAGTATGGAAAAACAGGAAACTCTGGGTTTAATTTGCCACTACTTTCCATATGTCCCCTATATATGCCACTTAACTTCTCCGAGTTTCAGTTCACACATTTATAAATTCCGATCATGAAATCTGTATTAAGGATCACTTGGTAACATGAGTAAATTTCCTGATAAGCACTGCCTATCACCCTGTGGATAATCAATAGTGTATCTGCATTCATTCCTCTTGCAGCCCCAGGCTGTTCATATATATCTAGAGCGTGAAGAGAATGAACAAGGTGATCTCAAAAGTCTGCCTATCTATAGCTAAAAGTTTTATTCCAGAATATTTTCTAATATTTAGAATATGAGAGTCTTTAAAATGGGATGTTCATATTTTCAGTAAGATCTAGACTGTATTAAAAAAAAAAATCTCAATATCATGTTCCCAGGGGACTATGAGATTTCTTTCATCAAAGTGCTGGAAATAAAATTAAATGAAAAGCCAACTCTATTTAGAGAAGAGAGAGAAGCACTGGTGATTTAATTAATTATTCACAATAAATATCATCCTTACAGAAAAACATTAGGAAAATTAAATTACAAAACAGAAAAAAAGAACCATACAGCCTTATTTAATAAAAAAGATAAATTAAATCAAAGAACTAATTTATTTATTCATTTAAATAACTTCTCTAAGTCAAGCACCATGCTAATGACAAAATCAAAGATTTTTCTCCAGTCAAAAGTAATGTTCTACTTTTACAGCTTCTCAGATATTTTCTAGTGGAAATTCACTTCTGATTTCTGAATGTTTTCCCACTTTTCCTCATCCCCTCAAAGACATGCTCTCTTCATGCATGCACCAGTCAGAAAATGGCTACTTTAATGAAGGAAGATGAAATTTCTGCTAGGAGAAGGGGCTCTCCCTAACCTCGCTGGAGAGCCGGCAGATGACTTTCGGGAGAATGTAGATATGTGATTACCCATACCTATGAAAAAGGGATACATTTCTCATTACCTGTCATTTTTGACTGATGGAATCCTAGTGTCACATTTCTACCATGGTTCATGTTATAAAAGGCCTGGTGATCACCTGTTTGAGTTTATTTCTGCAACTTTTCTTAGCACTTCCTTCCTTCCTCATATAGTCCATTATTTAATGAATTTGCAGATGACATATAAGATCTCTGGGACCTGTTCACATATTTTTGCATATGTTATGTCAACACATGTAAATAAAAGTGAAAAATAGTCTACATTCATGCCACTCTAAACAAATTTGATCCAGTCTGATCTCGGAAGCTAAGCAGAATTGGGCCTGGTTAGTACTTGGATCGGAGACCATCTAGGAAGACCAGATACTGTAGGCATAAAAAATAAAAAAATAAGAGATTGTAAACTGACAAGGTCCTTGCAATCTGTGATGTGAGGTCAACCAAGGGTTGCCTCACTTAAAAAAAAACAAGGTGAAAATAATCAATATTCATGATTTTAATCCAGAGTGTACTATGATCTCTTCAAAGGAAAATGTCTCCATTTGACTCTCTGTGTTCATCCATACAAAAAGATTATATTGCTGGTATAACTTAAAGATTGTTTTAATAAATTACATGCCCTATTCCTCCTTTCCACAAGAATTATTTCAGAATCCCCAGGTCTAGGGCTGCTGTACCACAAACTGAGTGGCTTAAAATAACAGAAATTTATTCTCTCATGGCTCTGAAGACCAGAAGTGAGAAATCTAGGTATTAGTAGGACTGGTTCCTTCCAAAGGTTCTAAGAGAGAATCTTTTCCATGCCTCTCTCCTAGTTTCTGGGGACAGCTGACAATCCTTGGCATTCCCTGGCTTGAAGATGTTATCACTTCAATCTCTACCTCTATCTTCACTCAGCATTCACCATATGTCTCTATATCATCTTCCTCTCATGAGTATCTGTATAACCACATGGCACTCTCTTTTATGAGGACACCAGTCATTGTGGATTAGGGGCCTATCCTCCACCAGTCATCTGAACTTTATTACTTATAACTGAAATGAACTCGTTTCCAAATAAGACCACATTCTGAGGTACTAGTGGTTAGGACTTTAGATATAGGTTTTTTGTTTTTTGGGTTTTTTTGCTTTGTTTTGTTTTGTTTTTGCGGGGCGGGGGGCAGATACAATTCAACCAGTAACACCCTATTAGGAAGAAATCTCCCTAAATGGCTCCTCTGAAGACAGAATAGGCTGAGCTCTCTTCCCATTCCAATCTCAAACTACAGTTATACCAGCCATTCTAAAGACTAGAAAATTACAGTTAGAATTGCCTTGTGGCATCTGTTACACAGAGACCATTTAAAACTTTTGGGTTAACAAGTTTTCTAATAAGCCCATGCTATACACCATATTACCTTGTATATTGATATTATTTCCCAAAGACATTACATACAGACAGAGAAAGAGGTGTTCTTAATGTTACAGACTACCATCCATCACACATCAGACTTGCATCTTCCCACACAAGTAAGGGAGGCCGTGATGCTCTAATCCCTGACTAATGCTCTTACTTTAAAAATCACCTGTAGACATCTATCAGCCAATATTTTGAGAGAAACAAGCCAGAGCAGAGAGCTTTATCAATACTAAAGGGACTGCTTTAAAAGTGACCTTGCTTATTGAATACTCAGCTTTGTAAAAGAGTAGCATTTTACACACACATACACACACGCACACATACTCTCACATACACTCACACTCATATTCTGTGGAAAATGCTGTACAGAAAAGAAAACCCTTGAGAATGAGAACACATCTGTTTGCAGAAATGAAACTTGTTAAAATGCGACCTAGGCCAACCTGCCATCAAATCAGCGGAGCAAAATTTTCTGTGAGCCAACAGAAAGCATCGCACAAACACTGTACAGACATTACCTGGTTACATGCCTCTGTGTGTATTCTTTATAATCCATGCTTAGAATCCTATACATTGACGATCCTCTGGTGAGAAATCTGCAACCTGATTAAGGAACTTAAAAAAAATCTATGATGTTACAATAAAACATTGAAACACTCCATCTCCCTACCTAAAATTGATTACATTAAAAAATATACATTCTATTGACAGTAAGTTAAAGTAAAACAAATTCTATATTATTTCAAATTTTACCAAATTAATTCTTTTCATTTACTAATTTTTCACCAAGTAAAATTATGTTGTATTTGTGTTTAATAAAGTAAGCATTTAATTCCTGCATCAATTTCTTGTCTGTGCTCAGACAGCTTCATTCTGCCTATATACAACTTGGCTGAACCATCTGTAATCCAGCTGATGTGGAATAATTGCCTGTTCATATTCACAGTGAATTTAAACATCACTATCATCCAACAATGAAGTGCATGTAGAATACATCTTAGTTCATATAATCCATGCAAATTTGCATGTATACTAGTCTTGCCATCAATCAATTTAATCTCTTTCAAACAAGAATGTAGAAGATACATCCATGTAGATTATACTTGTGGAGCTAGATAATAAATATATTATACATAAATACATATTTTTATCTAGTTATTACAAATATAGTGAGGGCCATTTTGCTGTTAGAATTTTCTCACTTTCAACAGAGCAGCTTCACAAAATCTTTTTTATTTGTTGGAATTTCAAGGATGATTGTATTTGGAGGGGAAAAAAGCATCAAACTTCAAAGGAGTTTAAAAATGATTGCTGTAGACAAGTGTTTCTCAAGCATTTTATTCTCAGAAACTTTTATACTCTTTAAAATTATTGATAACGCCACAGAACTTTTATGTATTATTTATATTCACTGATATTTACCAGATTAGAAATTAAAACTGATTTACAAATAAACATTTAAATGATTAAAAATGTAAAAATATATATTTACCAATTATTTAGAAAAATAAGTCATTAGATGATAATGTAAATAACACATATAGTTTATGAAACATAACTATATTTCCCAAAGCAAAATAACTGAGAAGAGCAGCACTGTCCTATGTTTTTATAAATCTCTCTAATGGCTTAGGAGAAGGAAACTAAATTCTTATACCTGAATTTTCTTTTAATATAAAATAAAATGTTATTTGATTTAAGGTATATATAGAAAATAAAGCCTCATGTAGATAAGTATTTTGAAAAGAGTGGAATATTTTAATAGAATTTTTGGATATTTTTGGATGTTCTTTGACAGTACACCAAAACTACCCAATGATCGATACTTTCTTCAAGTTGTGTTAAAAAAAATTAAATTTTTAAGACTTGATTTGAACAAAACTCAGTTCAGATCAGACAGCATCCGATCTTAACGAACATAAATGAGTTCCAAGGAGCTGTCCAAAATGAAAGACTTTGTAGGCAGAAGGGAGAGAGAATAAGGAAGTTATACGTGGGCTGATTACTGCAAAGTTACTTCCCTTTAGGAAATGGCAAGGACCTATCAGGAAGAGTACCCAACTAAGTGCTGGTCAGGTGATTCCTGATTGACTGGTTTAAGAGATTCCATTTCTGGGAGAGTCGAAACTATAATTAAGTCTTGGTTTGGTGATGTGAACCTTAGCATAAGCTACTCCATTTTGAGCCTGTTGTCCCATTTTTAACATTTGCAATGTGGCATCTGAAATCATATAAAAATAAGTCTCATACCACATTATATTAAAATCCATTGGTTTATTTTAAACTTAAAATGGCTATTTACCTTTGCATGCATTTATAATGTCATTCATCACTGACATATAGATTTGCCATAATAAGTCAAATTTTATTATATAATATAAAAATTATTCACATCACCATTGACCTCACCAGAAAAATCTGTGTTAGAAAGCTGTCAACTTCAGACTGGCCAATACAAGTTTTTCAAAATTCTAATTCTTGTTTCAGATCTTGAATTTTATCATTGGCAACTGTGAAATTACATATATAATATATATACACACACATATATATGTGTGTATATATATATATATATATATATATATATATATTATAGAGAGAGAAGAGAGGTAACGCACATATTATATATGTATATATGTCTCTGCCCCCTGATTTTATATTTAAAATATGTAATATATATGTCTCTCTCTATGTAATATATATATAGATGTTTCTGCTCCTGGTTCCTGATGCAAGGCTCCTAAAACTCTTATGAATAAGACTGCTAGAGGAAACTTTTGTTCTCTCATTTAGTCTTTGACACCAATTCCCAGCACAAAGTTCCTGAAACCTGTGTTAACAAATGTCCTAAGTAATAAGAGTACTGGAAGCATCTCATGTTCTAATTGGTCTTTGACTCCAGTTCCTTTGACCCCATAGGGATCTGAAGTTCCTTGTAATTTCCCAGATGAGAAGATTATCTTTTATTCTAATGAGGAGACTCTGGGTAGGCTCCTGGATGGCTCTTTGATAGGAATAAGGACACGCCATCCGATACTAAGTAGAGAAAGCAGAGACTACGATTGACATGGAGATAGATTTGATAGATTCCAGTTGGAATGCATTTATTTTTCTCATGAAACATAAATGAGAAAAGGGATTAAAAGATAACTGAAGACAGAAGTGTAAATATAACATAATCCGTTTACAAGATAGGAAAGGTTGCATGCATACCAGGATCAATGCTGGAGACTACAAGTTTGGTACTAGGTTTGTCTTTCCCAAGGAAAAATGAATCACCACACATTTAGCTTAAGATATTGCATTTAATTCTCTAACTGCCTTTAATAAATTTGTAATGTCCAATGTCATATATATTAATTCACTAAATTCAATAAATATTTGTCCAGTACTTGAAATGAGCCAGGTATTTTGCTTAATCTTGGAGTTATGAATATTAATGATATAACTGCTCTGAAGTTTTTACAGTTTAATGGGTGAGGAGCCAGGTCAGATAGTGACTTCAAAAAGGGGTATGAATCTTGTGTCTTAAGATACAAAGGAGAAAAATAAAATCCAAGCATAGTTCCCTGGCCAGTGAGTAAACACAGAATTGATTTACATCTCTGCAAGGTCTTGAAGGACAAGAATAATAAGGAAATAAGAAGGCCTGGTATAAGTGGTTTCCTTATCATTACTATTCTTACAACGTTATTCTAATGTTCTTATTGTGGGGTTCCAGGACTATTAATCCTATAAGCCATACTTATTCTTTAGTTTTTATAAGATAATAAAGCATAGTGTATGTTTAGGCCCTGGGTAACGTTTTATGTTTTAGCCTTAAAGAGATAACTTGCTTCGTGATTTCTATAATTTACTAATTGAAGTGACAGCTTCCTCTAAACTTCTTTCTAAGAAAAATTGCAGCTCTTTCTTTCATTTATTCATTTCACACTAACTTATTGAGTGCTCACTTTGTTCCACCAGGATAAAGGGAAAAATATGAGAAAATTTAAGAGTTTGAATTATAATTCATTGTGTTTATAATTTATCCATTTGATTTGTAACATTTTCTAATCTATGAAAAGAAATCTTACTTCATAATGAATTTGCCTGGGGTCAAAAATTTAAAACCAAAAATATTCATAATAAAGCACACAGAGATGTAGCAATTAAAATAGAATAGTAATAGAGTATCGTATTGTAATACTTTCTTTTAAAGTAAAAAGACCACATAGTATACTACATCATTAATTTTACATGAAAAGATTTATAAATCCTTTCTTTGCTATATGCCTACAGTTAAACTTCTGCACATTAGAAAATAATAATTTGTGCCTGAATAGATATAATTCATTCAATAGCAATTTCTTTTGTTGCTATTGTTGAGGGTGTTTTAAAAAGACGTATTGTTATTTATTTATTTTTTAACGCCTACAGCACCTGGTATTCCTAAGTGGTCTCTCATTCAAGTATTAATAAGGACCAACCCTGCTTAGCTTCTGAGATCAGAAGAGATCCGGCACCTTCAGGGTGGCAAGGCTGTACACTGTTACTATTTAGTTAGAAAAATAACACATGTTTGTAACTTATTTTTAAGTTAGGTATCAATAGTCTTACCCACTCCCCTCCATCTCCATCTACCTTGTGGCTTGCGAAGCAGGGTTAACAGTCTGAGTTTCTGCTTTCCAACTTTTTTTTAACCTGCACAAAGATAGATATGGATATGGATATGAATAGATATAGAGAGAAACAGAAATGAAGATAAAGATAGGGACAGAGACAGACAGATAAAAATATACACACACATAAAGGTTTTTTTTTTCTATTTTTATATTTTACAAAAACAGAATTATCCACTGTTAAATAATGTAGTTTAGTCATATTTTAATACATAATACATAAATAATAAGATAATTTATTGAACTGTTGTATTTTCTAACTACAAATGTAGTATAATTTATTTAACAATTCCATATTATTTGACATTCAGGTTGTTGACAGATAATTTGCTTTAATAAACATGCTGTTATAAATATTTTAATCTGGTAGTGTTTTTGTATGTTTTGTAGAAAAATTTACTTTTAGTACATACAGGCATATTCTTTTCTCAAAAGTTTGTTCCAGTATACACTTCTACCAACAATGTGAATGCATGTTTTTCTCTCAGACACTTAAAAGCAATGAATGCTATCAATCTTTAAAATAGTTTAATAGATCAAAATGGTAGTTTTTATGGTTTTAATTTTCATTCCTCTAAAAAATCTAAATATTGGACAGTTTTTTAACATAATTTTTAATGTTTAATTTTGTGAACTACCAATTTTAAACTATGTTCATTTTTATTGGAATCTATGTTTTTAATAAATTTTTTAATGTTTTATTTATGTTTGTGAATTTAACTCTTGATTTATTATGTCTATATTTAACTTGATTTATGTCTATAATTATAAAATATAATTATTTCATGTAATTATATATGACTGACCTTGATGTTTCTTAATATTTAGTTTCCACAACTAAAGAATGAATCAATATTTTTCTTAATTTTCTATGTGTATGCTAATTAACATTTTACCCCAAAATACTTTACATGCATCTCCTAAAAATACAGGATTTTTTTTTAGTTCATTCAGTTGCTCCATTTCACACAGAAAATCAATTATTTCCTCATACCATCTACTATCAGTTCATATTGTTTTCTTCATTTATCCTCAAAATTTATAGTTATTTTTCCTCATCAGGATCCAACTGTGAGTGATATTAAATTTGATCACTTTTTTTTTTTTTAATAACCACCAGAAATTTTAAAGGAAAGGCCCACTTATTTTTAGCCTTTGCAATTCTCAGATAATCTATGGAGTTGTCTTCTGGCAGTGTTCACATTTCTATTTTCTGAAACACTTTAATTGTTGGTTTTAGCATCCATTTCTCTCTCTGTGTCTCTCTTTCTCTTACACACACACAAACACACATGACTCAGTATCATTATTACTAGTTATTTATGCTTCTCCCTATATGTATTATCTGTTTTCTTCATATGTCTTTTCTCTATTAGGACCTTTATCTTTTCTTCAATGACATTTAAGAATTCTTAATCATTAGAGTCTATTGGGAATAAGTTTTAGAAATTTGTCTGAAACAGACTTGAAAATTTGGAAATTTATAATTTCACATAACAAGGAATACAAGGTGTCACATTTTCAGGGCTTATTGACCACATCAATCAAGAAAGGTTCCTTTCTTATTGTGTCATCTTTTTCTTTTATGGTCACAAGTAGGCTTTCTGAACTAACTGAGACAACTGTCTCTTGTTTAATAGAAAAGAATAAGGGAAAAAGACAGAGAGACAGAACTCTCCTCGAGCATGTGCAGTCTTGTCCTTCTATCTGATTTGACCTCTTTAGGCCAGAAGCCCACCTGAAGATATGCCATGCTTTGCTCTTCCACCTATTTAGGAACATAAACTACCATTTAATAAATGAAAAATCATATTTGGCAGAAAAATATGAAACATTTTCAAGCATTTAAAGTTGTTTGCACTCTAGCTACATGCAGATGGCTCAATCTCTATAAAACAAATGGAACTATAGGTATAGTCAAAATTTTTCATACAATTAAATAGAGCAAGATGGAAGAACAAGGAAGTGGGTCAATTATAATTGCTGAAGAAAACTTTGATAGCATTGTCAGAAGACAAAATGTTATGCAAAATATAAATGGAGCATTTTTCTGATCCCTGAGCTGAAGAATTACATGATATTCATGTTAGACAAGAAGATCTTACTGCCCCATTATCTCTTTCATTTAAATAAGCCAAATTCTAAAAAGAGAACATGTGTCCCTACCAAAGTGCCAAAACTGTATTACAGAGATAATTTCCTTATGCATAAATTTGCATAAATTTTTTGCTGAAGATTGTTACTATAAAAAGCCAAACTTCCACCTTTGTAGAAATTTTTTCTAATTCTGGAAACTAGTGACAAATCACAACACATGTGATTCAACATAGTAAAGATGTCGATTCTTCCCAAATTGATATATAAATTTAATGCAATTCCTATCAAAATACCAGCAAGATTTTATGAAGACACAGACAAGCTTATTCCTAACTTTATATGGAATGGTGATAGCTAACACAGTCTTGAAAAAGAAGAAAATAGGAAGAATCACTCTATAAGATAGTAAATCCTACTATACAGCTACAATAATTAAGACAGTGTAGTATTAACTTAAGGACCTATACAAAGATTGATGAAGCAGAATAAAGACTCCAAAAATAGGCCCACACAAATATGCTCTACTAATTTTTAACAAAGTTACAAAACCAATTTAATGGAGGGAAAGAATTTTTTTAAAAAGTGGTGATGGAGAAATTGGAAAAAATAAAACAAAACAAATAAAATTTCAATCTAATTCCACATATTATACAAAAAATAACTCAAAATAAATCACAGCTTTAAATGTAATACTATTACATTACAGAAATTTTACATAGGGGAAAATCTAGGGCTAAGCAAAGAGTTCTTAAACTTGACATCAAATGCATAATTCATACAGGGAAAAAGTGATAAAGTGGACTTCATCTAAACTAATTTTTATCTTGCTCTCCAAATAATCCTGGTAAGAGAATCAAGAATAATAAGAGGAAGAAGAGGAAGAAGAAGAGGAAGGAGAAGCAGAGAAAGAAGTGGAAAAAGAAGAAACTTGCAAACTACATTTTCAACAAAAGACTAATACACACACACACACATACCTATCTCTCTCTCTCTCTCTCTCTCTCTCTCTCTCTATATATATATATATATATATATATATATATATATATATATATATATATATATACATATATATATAGATAGATAGATAGATAGATAGAGATAGAGATAGATAGATAATTATAGATAGATAGATGATAGATATTTTTTCTAGAATATATATATAAAGTTGTTCAATATCATTAGCCATTAAGGAAATGTAAATTAAACCACAGTGAGATGGTACTACACATCTATTTGAATGGCTAAAATAAAAAAAGTGGCAATGCTAAATACCAGTGAATATGTATAGAAATTTGATCACTTATATATTGTTGGTGGGAATGTAAAATGGTAAAGCCACTCTGAAAAACAATTTGGAAGTTTCTTATAAAATTAAACCTACAACTACTACACCATCCAGAAGTTGCAATCTTTACTCTTTATCCCAGAGTAAAAAAAATTATGTTTATTTAAAAAATCCACATACAAATGTTCATAGCATTTTTATTATAAATAGCCTCAATCTGGAAAAAAACACAAAGTCCTTTTGATAGTTGGTTAGTTAAATAAACTGTGGTATATCCAAACCACAGAATATTACTCAGCAATGAAAACAAATCTACACAATAATATGGCTAAATGTCAAGGGGACTATGCTCTGTGAAAAACGATAAAAGGAACAGTGACATCTCTGAAAACGGCAGAGGAGAGAACTCCACAAGCAACAAATAAGCTGAGCTGAGTAGCTTCATGGTCAAAATTATTTAAGCAAATGTCACATAGGGCAATGAATAAAAGTCAGCTTAAAAATCCTGGGGGGTGGGGTAAGAGAAGGATGAGGCAGGAGGTATTAGGAGGAATACGTAGGAAGTGAAAGATATGGTAGAACTGTAAACTACAATACATTACTATGTAAAGCAGCAATTCCATCACAGGTATTTGCTCACAAGAAATGAAAACACGCATTCAAAAAAGTGTGTACACAAATGTTTATAGCAGCAAATTTTACAATAGCCAGCATGTGGAAGTAATCCAAATGTTCATAAACTGGTGAATTATAAACAAAATGTGATTTTCCAAATCACTAGAATATTATTTAATCATGAAAGAAATAAAGTACAATACATGCTACAAGTGAATCTTAAAAATATTATGCTAAGATTATTGATCTGAGATTTGTCTTCTTTATCTAAAATATTTAGATATTTTTTCAGGACTACTTTAGCCCTCATATGTTTTAATATGTTATTTTCCTTCTACTACAAAATTATTTCTAATTTTCTCTTTGATTTATCTTCAAGCTATGGTTCATTTAGAGTTGTTTTATTACATTTCCAAATATTTGGGAACTTACCAGAGATCTTTCTGGTACTGATTTCATCTTTCTATTGCGGTCAATATCATGGTTTGTGTATTTTAAATAGTTTAAAATCCATCAAGACTTGTATTATGGCTAATACATATTTTTTACTACTAAATGCCTCATGCACTTGAAAATATGCTTTCTGCTGTTGGTAGATGGAGTATTTTCTAAATGCTAGGCGAATCTCATCAGTAGTCCTGTGTATCATTCAAGTCCTATATATCATTACTGATTTTCTGTCTAATTTTCCCATCAATTATTGAGAAAGAGATGTTGAAATCTTACTGTCACCACTTATTTGATCTAGCTATTCAATAAATTGTTGCTTCAGGTATTTTGAAACTTTTATTAGGTTCAAAACTCTTAGGAATATTTTTTTCTCTGGATTACTTGACCCCTGTATAAGTATGAGATATCACACTTTATCCCTTGCAGTCTCCTTTGTCTGATATTATTTTAGCCATTTCAGCTTTCTTTTGATTGGTATTAGCATGGTATATGTTTTTCAGCCAATAATTTTGATAAATTTGTATCTTGATATATGTTTTTTATATGTGTGTTGGATTTTGCTTTTTTAAAAATCAATTCTGAGAATCCTGCCATTTAAATGATGTCAGACCACTTATATTTAATTTGATTGTTGACAAGGTTGTGCTTTAATATACTCTTTTTCTATTTGTTTTCTACTCTCTATATTTTTTGTTATGATATTCTTTGCCTCCTTTCAGTTTATTTTTTTTATGATTTTACTTTATCTTTGCTGTTGGTTTATTAGCTCTCTATATTTTCCCTGCTTCTTGGTTGCTTTATAATTCATATTATACATCTTTAACCTTATACAGTATAAGGTACAATATAGTATTTCCATTTCCTCACTTCTATTGCTTTTCATATTTTACATCTACATATCTTAAACTCCATAGTAGTGATTTGCTTTAAAGGGCAAATATATTTTTGAAAACATGTGTAAAATATTTGTAATTTACTGATTTTTTGCCTGTGTATTAATATGTTCAGTGTTCTTTGCTACTTTGTGTAGATATAGATTTCCATCGCTTATAATTTCCCTTCTCCTTAAAGGATTCCTCACAACATTTCCTGTATTAGACGATAATAATGTATTATTTCAGCTCTTCTATATCTGAAAATGTTAGTATTTCCCTCTTGTTTTTAAAAGATTATTTTTGCCAGTTATGGAATTTTTAGTTGACTACTTTCTATCTTTTAAATTGTTCTACTATCTTCTGATTTACATCATTTATGATGAGAAATATGATGTCATCTTCATTCCTCTGGACACAGTGTGTGTATGAATGTGTACGTGTGTGCCCGTTTGTGTGTTTACTATCTATCTGTGTTTAATATTTTCTCATGTTTATGTAGTTTTCTTCTTGTTTCTTGTGCCAGGGGCATGTTGAACTTATTGGATCTGTGAGTTTATAATTTCCACCGAATCTAGAACATTTTCAGCCACTATATCTTCACATATTTTTTTAATTCCAATCTCTCCCTGGCAAACTTCTGTTAAACCTATGTTACTACACATGAAATTGTTTTTTAGCCTGTTGTTTTTTGTTTGTTTGTTTGTTTCTTTACTCTCTGGTTCACTTTGAATACTTTCTATTATTATGTTTTCAAGTTCAGTAATCTTTTATTTTACAATGTATAATCTGTGACCATCTCATCTAAGCACTGTAATTTTTTTAAATTTCAGGCATGATTTTTCCCTCTAGAAGTTTGATTTATTTTTATAGTTTATTCCACATCTCTACTTAATGTTTAATCTTTGCTCTTCTTTATTAGCACATTGGGTTACAGTTTTAACTATTTTCATATGCTTTTCTACTAATTACATTATTTATTTAATTTCTGGGTATATTTCTATTAATTGTTTATTCTCCTCATTGTGGCATATATTTTCCTGTTGTATGGGAAGCCTAGTAATTACTGATCAGATTTTAAGCACTGTGAATTATACTATGTTGGGAGCAAGATATTTTTTGTATTCCTACATAATTCTTGAGCTTTACTTTATAAAACAGTTAATTTACTTAGAAAATGTTTGATCACTCTGAGACCTGCTTTTAAACTCGGTTAGATGTGACCAGAACAGAATTTATTTGTAGGGCTGATTCTGTCATACCACTGAGGCAATAGTCTTTTGACTATTCTACCCAATGGCCCATGAATTATGACATTTTCAACTATGGTCAGTAGGAACATAAGCTATTCTCAGCCCCATGCAAGCTCAAGGACATTACCCTCCATTCCATTTTGGATGATTCTCCATAGAATTGGGCAGTTTCTTTACCCACATGCAGTGATCAGCACTCGGTTGAAGACTGAAAGTGCACTCTCTACAGATCTCTAGAACTCTTCCTATGTGCAGCTTTTCCCTCTCTGGCACTATTCCTTATAAATTTTAGCTGCCTTGCCTTCCCTAGATGTCCATGTGTGAATCCTCACCGCAGGGCGACTGCCAGGCTCAGTTCTTCTTCCCTGGTCCACAGCCAGGAACCTCTGTCCAATTAGGAAGTTGAGACAATTTTAGGAATTACCTCATTTCTTCCTCTTACCTAAATGATCAATGTACTATACTTTCTTATATCTAAAAACCATCCATGTATTTTAAATAAAATATCAATGTTGTCTCAGGCAGGAAATAAATTGTTAGTTTTCCTAAAAGCAGAGGTCATCTGAAAGAGTCATACTGTAGTGCCGTGTGAAGAGCTAGGAAAAGAACATAGAAGATAGAAAAATAAGCCAGTGAAAAATGTCAGAGATAGGTATTGGGGAAGAAAAATACAGTGTTACTGGGGAACATTGAGCCATGAGTGAGAAAAGAATATGATGAAATAAAACAGGCAATCTTCCAAGAATATGGTAAGGAATGTGAGCCAGTGAATAATTAAAATTAAGTTGTAGCTTTCCTATAAGTAGCTTCTAAAGCAGTTATGACTGCCTAAGAAAGATAAAATAAATTATTTTATAAATTTTCTGGTTTGTTATTTTTAAGAATATGTTTTACGTATCTTCTATCTATAGTCTACTTGATAACATGCCATATGTAACCATAAATGTACCATCAATTACTTGTCTTATTTTGGATGAAAATTATGAAAATTTAATTTATCAAATTAAATTTCTACCAGTCCTATGAAAGAAGTATATCTATATACTTTTTATATATGTAAGAAACTTGATAAACAAAGATTCAAAATTTGACAATAATCTGAAATATTTGCACAATATCAAATGTTATGGACTGAATTGTACCCCTACACCCCCAAAATTCATAGGTTGAATCTAACACTCAATTTAAGTGTATTTGAAGATAGGACCATTAAGGTGGTAACTGAGATTAAATGAGTTCATAAGGGTGGGCTGATCTCCTTATAAAAAAAGAAAGTCACCAAAAGAAGAAGTGAGCACAGAGAAAATGCCTTGTGAGAGCTTTTATTTAGTGAGAAGGTGGCCATCTGCAAGCCAAGAAGAGAGGCCCAAGGAGAAACTAAACCTGCCAATGCCTGATCTTGGAATTCCAGCTTCCATAACTGTAAGAAATAAAATTCTGTTGTTTAAGCCATGCAGTCTGTGGTATTTTGTTATGGTGGCATTGGAGACTACTACATCAGCAGTGGGTTGTGAAACTCAAAAACTTAAAAAAATCTTTGTTAAAAAAAAATACACACACACACTAACACACACACGTATGTAAAGCCAAAAAATGTAAGAAAAAGATATCATGGAGGCATATGAGGCAGTTAGGTAATTAAAAATGATATTCATATTCACTGTAATTGAAAGTATTCCAAATTAATAGGACTTCTACAGAAATACCTACTGTATGAAATTGTTGTTAATTAAATTTCATGACAAATATATAATGCTTCCAAGAGGTCTGCTCTAAAATATTGTATCCCAATACCCTACTCTCTCTCTCTCACTCGTGCTCTCTCTCTCTCTCTTTCATTATACACACACACACACACACACACACACACACACACACTCATATATATACACACACACATATGTACACACATATATACACATATACATACACACATATATATGTATATTGTATATATAGGTATGTATTTAGATTAAATAATATATTTTATGAAAAAATAATGACAAACATTCATTAATGTATTTTTAAATGAGCTTGTGATGTTTATAATAAAGTTAGGCCCAAGAGAATTTTCTTAAAAGGAAAAACATGAAGTTATTGAAATCCTGATGACTATCAAAGAAAAAGAATGTACAAAAAGAATGTACAAAATAAAAGGTCCAGAAACTAATAATTATATTTCGTTCTCGGTTATTCCACTCTGAGACAGAAATTAGCCCTATAGTTTATGACAACCTTAATAAACAAGAACAAATTATTTTCATATTGCATCTTCCCTGATCAAGCGTTCACCCGATGCATAATTAGGTAGAACTATTTAAATCAAATTCCCATTTTATAAAATTATAAGAATTTTTTTTTTAAAAGATGCCTGTGTCTGTGTATACGTGTTTGTTCTCTCATTTAAACAGAAGGTCAATTCAGATTCTTTCTTCCTATTTGTGTGGAGACAGTTTGATCCACAGCTTAGGTTCCTAGGGTTTAATGGCAAATCTATAGCAACATTATCTATGTAACTGCTGTCTCAAACTCTCTGCCATGTTATTTGCCTCACTTTCATTTTATTTCCTTTACTTCTGGTTTAAGAAATTTTCAGATCTAAAATCTTGTCTTCACTCAATATTTCTTGTATTTCAATTTTCTGATACACACACACACACACACACACACACACACACACACACACACATATATAATAAGTTTTACATAAATTAAAAAGTAACAATTGAAAGGAATAAAAGAAAGTAACAGAAAAATGATGTAAAAACTAGAGCAGATAATAGAAGGAGACATTTTTAAATGAAATGAAAACAGTTGTTCAGAGAGCAGAAACAAAAGCAGGTGGAAAGAGGACAATCTCCAACCACAAGAGTGGAAGGGACACTAAAAGGTCACTCCATGGTGTGTGTGTACGACCAGGTTAGCAAATATCTCTCCCCCCCTGATCAAAGACCGAAATAGAAAATTCACAGAAGACTTGATCAGTAAAAGAACTGCTACTTAGAAGCCAAAAAACAAACAAGCAAACAAGTTTTCCACCAAAAGACAGTTTAGTTTAAAAATCATATGAGACACGTGAGGCTGTAACTACTAAAATTTCTGAAAAAAAGAAATGTTCACAGAGTGTCTATAATACTGCTAAGAAATCAGGTTTCTGCACCAAGTGATATAAATTTAAATTATTATTTTTTGTTCTTTACTAGCTGTGAGACCTGTTGCAAGTTAATCAACCTCTCTGAGCCTTAGTTTCCCAACAATCGGTCATAACATTTCTTGCTAGGTCATCATATAGATTAAACATATGAAAATTGCTGATAACAGAGGAACACACATAGTAAAAACAACAAATTGTAGTTTGCTTCCTCAGTTGGCTAAATTATCAAGTTGAGTCTGTTTTTATAGTTTATAAACAAGAAGAAAGCACAATGTGAGCACAGGTTTTGATTTTTACTTAGAAGGTATACACAATTATAGACGAAACATCTACACCAGAAAGCTGCTTTCATTGGCTTTCCATGACTCAGGATTTCCACAGCCAAAAATGTTCTAGGTAAGATCCAAGTAGATACTCATGTGGGTACATCAGAACAAGAGTAGGATTGACCTGAACTATCATTGTTCTTCCTATGATACCTTAAATTATATTCGGTCAGTTCCAATGGGCTACAAGAATAACCCTGATGAATAAAATGTACTAAGTGCTTAGTCAGGACCAGTAATTCTTGTCAAACACTCACAGCTCATCTTCCAACAAACCTTTTATCAGGACCGATACTAAATAGCAACATTCCAATACATCAGATTTATTTTCTCTTCTCTCTTCTGTATACTTGCTGTATAATAAGGAGAGAACAAGAGTTTGTGGCTTAGATAATCCTAAATGGAACAGTACATCTCTGGATAAATGGAAGCCATTTCTGGTTTACAGAACTTAGAGGTCTTCACGCTGACATTAACAGCATCATCCAGAAAGCAGAGCTCTAACCAGGTCAAACTGACTGAAAAACCAGCGTTAGATAGTGGATGTGTCAAGTTACTGACTTTTCTTTCCTAAGGACTTACTGAATCTTTCTTTAGCAGCACTACGCTAGACTATGAAAGGATATAAAAGACATACATGGCAGTTTGCCCTGTCACCTCTCTTCCCTTAAGTGTCTAAGAAGAGTTGTTGACTTTTTAATTTGTTCAGGAGTTATGGTATCTTTGTCCAGGTAAAGACAACATAAATAGAACAAATGAAAATCATTTGAGTTGAATTATAAGTAAAATAACGAAACAAACAACAAAGCAGAGAAATCCATATAGAAAATTTAATATCCAAATCACTCCTACAGATCAGTGGCTCTCAAACTTAAGTGTGCATCAGAATCACCTAGAAGGCTTGGTAGGCTTATGATTCTGAAAATTCTGATATTTCTGCCATATCTGAGTCTGGTTTTGATATTTGCTGTATTTCTTCAAACTCTGGATTTTGTGTGTGTTTGTTTTTTCGCCATTTAGTATGTCTTGTGATTTATATCTTGATAGCTGGACATGTATTAGGTAAGAGAAACTTCTCTAAAAAGAGCTTAGAATCAGGGTGGAAAAAGCTTAGGGGAGGGAAAGTGTTCTACAGTCCTCTGAGCAGGTCTCAGTATTTTGCTGTGCCCGTATCCTCTGACCGTGAACTTTGTGGTGCTTCTCAATTCCTCAGTATACCGCTTAGGTGGCACAGAGTGGCCAGAGTGGGCTGAAACTGGTCATTTCCCTGCCCCGAGGTACTTTAGATTCTGGAAGAAAAAAAAAACCCAGAAGTTTAGGCTCTGGTTAAATACCTTCTCTCGTGAGCAGGCCTTGTTTAGAAGAAAAATAGGCTCTGGCGCTTTTCAAAATGATGACTTTTCTATCCTCGCTTTTGATATTCACTGCCAGAACCTTGGTTGAGTTTCTGGACATAAAATCCACAAAAGTGTGTGTGCACTGGGTCCACCTGGGGCTTTTGACTCTCGGACTTGTCCAGACTGAGCCTCCAGCAATGCGTCAAAGACATTTTGCGTTCTCCTACCCTGGCATTGGTTCCGGGGGACGTTCCTGCTGCTGTGTTTCTGTTCTGGTAAGTTTTGATTTTCTGTATCTGCGTGTCTGTATGTTCAATTTTGGAGTCAGCAGTTTGCCCTGTCACCTCTCTTCCCTTAAGTGTCTAAGAAGAGCTGTTGACTTTTTAATTTGTTCAGTATTTTACTTGTTGCCATGATGGAGCAATGATTTTCAGCTGAGAAATAAGAAAGTTTTAAGTTAGCTTTTAAAATGCAACTATTATCATGCCATTTCCCCCACTTAACACTTTTCAGTGGTTTTCTATTTCTTGGATATTAAATCCAAACTCTCTAGCATGACATGTTATGTCCCTGCTTGCCTGCCCTGTTTTAATACATCTCTAATTTCGTACATGGCAGCCTCACAAAAATATTTCCAATGACAGACTAACTCGTCCTGATTTTCTCACCCTTTTGCTTTTCTTATTTCCTGTTGACTCAGTCCCAATGGGTCAAACTGGAATAGTATGGAGTAAATAACAAACATTGATAAACTCAGGCTTATGTACAGACATATGAAAAGAGAAATGACAAAACCTCCAAGATTAACATATCAAGTTAGATTAAAAAGAGAAGAAAAGCAGAAAACATAATTTTAACATTTTTAAAAAAATCAAAGTCATTGAATATCTTGATGCAAGGTTAATAAACATAGAGTAATTTATTTCACAGATGTGGAAAATGAATATTGGAGAGTCTATACATTAACAAACATAAGCCTAGTTAGAAATACAATCGAGAACAAAATAATTCTTTTGACTTTCTGTCTATCATGCTTTCTTGTTCATCACTGCTCCTCCACATATACAACTTTCAGAGCAGCTTGCCATGTTTTGGATGGTGGCATAATGACTAAAAGAGAAAACGAGTGGAGTTGAAAGATTATAATCCTGTCACACCAATCAATGGCAATCACAACCATTTCCTGTACAGCACATCTCTCACTATTACCGTAGTCCTACTTATCCTTCAAGGCCTGCCTCCTACTTCTGCCATGAAATCTTTTCTAATCAATGAGAAGATATGTATTTTCTTTCTTTCCAAAATTGTGAATTTCTGTTGTTAGCACTTAAAAGTTTTCTACCATGTATTATCTCCTGATTATTGCCTAATTGCAGTAACATATAATAATATTTATTAAACAGTTATAATAATTTCAAATACCACTCTGAGACAGAACACACTGATTTTAGAAATGTATATGTCTAGGATATGAAACTGAATGATATTAATTCAAGGCAGCTATGGAGAATAGCTGTACGTGAGCTCATTAGTTAGAATGAGGCATTGCCTCCAAGATTTTCTCATTAACCACCGGTTTTAACAGACCTTAGCCTAAAGCCAAAATAGAAAAATGAGCAATTAATATTATTCTGGATTTCGGCCTCTATATAATCCATTTGAGACACCACCTAACCAAAACATTATCTCTGCATAATATACAGTTAAAGATGTATACAGAAAAATACAAAGCCTTAATTAATAAGTTTGCAATTTATGGAATTAAGCACATGAAATTCTAATAATAAACATAAAATGAAACACAACCTCTAATATTCAATGTATGTAATATAGATTTTTAAGAAATACTATAAATATTCAATGTTAATAGATTATTGACATTTGGAGTAGTCAAAGACGAAACTTATCTAGCCCTAGAGATATGGGTATCATTTAACAGGATTTAAGCAATCATTCTCAACTCTAATTCAGGGGATAATGGATTTCAGTTGTACCTAGAGAAATTGTTCAGAATAACTATTTTTCTTCCCAAGTTTGACTAAATTCCAGAAGAGAAAACCAAAAAGATAAACTTTTTAGAATTTGGGTCTATTGTTTTTGCTTATCTGAAGGAAGTGAGTTAGACAAGACAACACAATTTCTTCTTACCCTATAATTCTGTGGATCACTTTATTAACTTATTAAAATTCTATTAAATACCTATTTATGTGTTAGCATGGAAGATATTACTGAAACTTTCTGCTAAAGGAAGAATAGAGAGAAAAAGTATAGAAAGTCTAAAAAGTGAACAAGTATTTCTTTATATTTCAGAGAGCAATTACAAAGTATGATGCACTATTTATAAGCCAAAAAATATTTATAAATTTACTTAAGCTTTTGGAGCTTTATTCCTTAATATATAAACTAAAATAATTATAATGACTATTTATACTTTTTCATAGATCATAAAAAATCAATTAATGATTGTAAATATTTATAAATCAGAAAAATTTACGTTATCATGTTTTATTAGTATTAAGTAAAATGTAATTCTAGTAAATCTCAAAGCACTATTTATATTTGTTTATTTCCATATACCCAATATCTTTCACTGTGCCAGATGTACAATTGGTGCTAGACAAAACTATATTAAATAAATTGGAAATATGAACCTGAATATAGTGAAACTTATAATAGGTAGGTCAAATTAGCAATGCAATCTGAAAACTATAATTCATGCAAGTCCATCAGTGAGCCATATTTTAAATTCAGTACTTTTTAAACCTGTTTTTTGCTAGTATTTTATCTTTTTTTAGACATTAATTATCGATTGGTCCCTGTATTTGAAACAAAACATATAAATACATGCCTAACACAATCAGAATCGGTCTTTTTTGATTTCTACAAATACAAGAGAATAATAATAAAGCCTGAACAAAAATTACCAATGAGATTACCATTTTTATTATATTTTGAACTTAGTACTTTGGTTTTTAAGACTTTGGGTTTACCTTGTGTGTACATTCTTCATCTATACATACTTTTATTCATCACAGGCACAAGATAAGTCTTGACTTAAGAGATTCTAGAAAAAATGCTACAGAATTTATTTTGTGATTAGCCAAGGAGATACCAAAATTTACCGCATATATACAACACATCATCCTATTTTCTCAGATCACGTAAACTGAAGCAAAGATTTGCATTGTGATTGAAATGAGAATGATGAAGGTGACTCAAAAGGTTTAATTTTTTTATTTTCCAGGGAGTGCTCTCTTTGTTAAAACAGCCTTAAATATCTATCTTCCTTTCTATATATCTGACAATAGATTATAAAACTTTGTGTTGTTGATTTTGTCAGGCCCTTCTTTTCTTTGAATATAAATTTCTTTAACTGTGCCCCATGGGTTTCTGAGACAGAGAAGTACAGAAATATACCTTTGGAGATGCTTCTCTTAATGACAGTGGTGTGAAAGGTAGCCAATTAGGTAACACCACAGATGCTGGCAATAGTAATATATTATCTGGCTTTTGTTGACTCCATCTTTAGTATTTTAACTATTGCCTTTATGGGGAGCTATAAATAGAAGATATTGTATTATTTATTTTATGTAGTTTTAAGAATTGCTTCTTTTATATATAGATGTTTATATAATTTTTCTTTAAACCAATTTCTTTTCCATTGTTAATAGTTCTTCACAAAAATGCAAATGTAATTGCCAAAGGAGATAAAATATGGATATTTATGATAATATTTTAAATGTATAAATATAAAAATATCAAGAATATATTATGTGTGAGGGCAGTGGCTTTTGTTAGATGAAGAGAAATAAACAGTTAAGAGAAAGAAAACAAAGCAATTTTTAAGATTTCGGAAAGGTTCTTGCCTGAGCTGGAAATTTCATTCATTCTCAAAAAGTTTTATGTCCTTTTTTTTCAAAAACAACTGTATGGCCACATCTTCCCAAAGAGCTACAGTTCCAGCTGTAGACGTTGAGCCTGCCCAGCATGTGTCACTTGGCCATCATTGAAATGTTGAATGAATTAGACCTGTCCATATTTAGAACCGTTATTCTAGATACTGAGACATGATCATTTTTCTTTCCCAGTGAGATAGTGTCTGACCTGTTGACTCATCCCAGTGTGACAGCATGTCAGACTGATGCAGGAGTTTTAAGCTCTAAATGGTTAGGCCTCTTAGATTTAAGGCAAATAATCTACTGTCAGATTTATAGTAAGGGAGATCTTTAAGGCTGTGGTAATAAAAAGAGCACTTCCTACAAAGTCAAAAAATGAAACCCTTAAGTCATCTTTGTCATTGTCGTTTGAATCAGAATAAAAGTCTTTGATTCTCACGAAAATACAGAAAAATGAATTTGAGATCTCAGATCCCATCTTCACAAGCCTTTATGATACAATGGTTTTTGTTCCAAAGGTCCATTTTAAATGTACCATTATGAAAAATAACTTGGCACAATTCGAAATCCTTTAAATTTTACAAACAAACATGCAATATCGAGTTGAATATGTGTGTTAATTAAAAACCTAATAGCATATTATCAAATGAGTTCTTTTATTACACTTGAAATATGTAGGATTTTCCTTATAGTAACTATAGTACAAAAAGAGCAAGTCTACTATCCAAAGAGGAGGGGAAGGCAAAAAAAAAAGAATCCCCTTTCCAAAAAAAGTGGGGAAAAGCATTCTTATAATTATTTTCTCATGACTAGAATATTGAAAATATTCAGCCAAGACTTTATCCATGTTATATTATTTTGAGTATGTGCATGTTTTTTTCCTTTTCTCAATTTTGAGTCATCCTGAAAAATATCTCTTGAATAGAAATCATAATAAAAAGATAAAAGAAATATGTTGGGAGATGTGTATTAAAAGCACTGCCACAATCTAAGTAGGAAAATACACTTGTGTGTTTGCCTGTGTGCGCGTCCACTGGTGTCTGCCTGTGAGTCCATACAGTCTGATTAACTCAATTTGTGTGTGTGTTTTTTTTAATCAAATAAGATGCTAACATTTTCAACCTTTTTTTTTTTTTTCTGTAAAGACCCTGGTTTTTATGTATTTATTTATTTATTTGACACCTCCTCCCAAACCAGGAAGAAGCAAGCTGGGCCCATTACTGTCTTTCTAGAAGTCACAGTGCAGACTGTAAATGGTGAACCTCAATATTTGTGGTGGGATTAAAGTTACTTTGATAAAATGAGCCTTTGTCTCCTTAGTCTACCTTCAAATGACAAGAGTTCTTGAGAGCTGAGGGGCCACTTTAACTCAATCAGTAGCAGAAAACTAGTAAGTTTTTTAGCACAATATTCAAGCACAATTCATTTGGCTGTAAACGAGTCAATCACAGATGCTTTCTTCCCAGACATAAACACCCTGATATCAAAGCCCAGAGGAAGCCAGAGTGATAGACTGACGCTTTCTTGTGGTAAATAATGACTGAGGGAGCTAGAGTGAGGTCCTGTCTAGGCTAGACACTTTTCCTGATTAGGTCCATGTGCTTTGACACACTTGATTTTTTCTTATACAAATGATGTGGAAAATTTAAAAGAAATGTATGTAAGAAGACTTCGATAGCATCTGTGAGAAGGGTAAAAATTCAAAGGTCACAGTTCTTCTTCCTCTTTTTTCTAATTTGCACCTTTCCTAGCAACTTTTCCTTTAACACCTCCTGTAGTCTGTCCCCTGCATGCGCGTGCGCGAATGCACACACACACAAACACAAACACAGACACACACACACACACACACACACACACACACACACACACACACACACAAACAGGCCAGTTCCTCTCATATTAAAACCTTCTTAAAGTACAACATAATCTCCACCATACGAAGCCTTTCCTTTGTGCCCTCATCTCCTAGCAATTCACAGCCTGCTTGTATGTCACACGCTGCAGTGCTGAACCATTATGAAAAAGAGAAAACACTATTTTCTCTATTCTCTATCTAGAGACCATCTCATTTTACCGCAATTTCACAGGAAACCTTGTAAATGCAGCTGGGGAAATAAATGAACAAAATATGGAACCAGCCATTCTTTTATTTATTAACTAAACATGTAATCCGTTCTTTGTTTTGCAGACAGGCACTGGTTTTGATTCTCAAAATTTCTTTACAAAAGAAAAAATAAATAATTATACAGTTTCACCAGCTGTATAATTAAGAAACTGTCCATATACACATACAATTAAGTTTTCTTTTCACACCTTTGGCCTGTTTGTTTAATCATAATGTGCATTTGTACTGTTTAAAGAATAAGTTTAAAGACTGACAATTACACATATATTCATATTAGTAAATGATTTAATTCAAAACTCTAAAAAATAGCTTTGAGTTATAGCAAATAGCCGATGAAATTTAAAAATAAAAAACATTCAGAAGTCATTGTTCTCAACAGAGCTGGAAATCATCCTATGTATATTAGGTATTATTTAATCAGTCTCTTGCTGACTAGCATCCAAGAGTCCCTGATCACTATTGTGATACCAATCCCAATATAAGATTAATAAAACAGTCAGGGTATAATAAAATTAAAAGTAATATAATCCTGTCTGGTCCTTTCATAAATCTGGGTAGTGTGACTCTCCATGACAGAAATGGTCCTTTAGAGGCAAGAAAAAAATGGGGGAGGTTATATACATACATGTATGTAATTGCTTAATTTCTTACTTTTTCACTTCATTCTAGTTCTAGAAATATTTTAAGTCCACTTGTAAGAAAACATATAATGTAATAAAATAATAAAAGTTACAAGTGCAAACAAATAAAAATAAACCAAGGTGGTACCAAAATTGAGACTTAAAAGTGCATGTCTTTAAACTGATTAGCACATCTTTCTCTCATGCTCTCCAACACTGACAAAATATACACACGAGCCAACATATATGGACAGATTCACTCTTTTCCTTTACTCATTAACTACTGATAGCAATGCTTTTTACCTGTAAACCTTGAATTGCTATTTATTTCAACTTCCAAAACTACTGATATTTTAGTACATAAAATTCTACCTTCAGTCTAGCTGAAAGTTCCTGGCTTTATACCATGAACAGCAATCCTTATATTGTCAGAGTAAACTAAAAATCTCAAAGAGTTGCTGGGAAGAACTACCTTTTTATTTTGTTTTGCTAATAAGAAAACAGATTATTGAGATAATATGCTGATAGGAATTTGATAGGGATACTTCTGAACTATTTTATGGAGGTAAATTTCAGGTTTGTTTCAAAACATTCCAGTAATCAATGAGATATTCTATGACATTATTCATAGGGCAATTCAAAAGATTTAAAATTTAAAAACTAAAAATAATAACAAATAAAAACAGTGATCAAAATTAACAATAAACAAGAAGAATGTGGCTATCTATCTCAAGACACAGACTCTAAAACTAGATAAGTAGAATTTGGGCCAAATCTCTGCTAACTGACAATTTTCTGTATCAGAATAGTAAAGGGGAAAAAAATCTTTTCCACTACATTCTTAGTTTAGTGGCTGAGGTCTGTGAATTAAATGGACAATGGACATATTAACTAGTATGTATGCACAGATGTCCAGGCCATAAAGAATTGAGGACTTTTTGGACTGTACAAAATGGATTCCATAGGAACTATGACAATATCAACTGGCACATAATGGGAATGCCCTTAGGGTGTGACCAGAATGCCCCAAACCATAGAAACATCAAACCCCAAATGTACGATCTGATCAGCATACAGATGCCACCCTCTAAGGACCATATCAGCTGAACATCTGAAACAGAGGGCACTCAAGCCTGACCCATTAGCATCAGTGAGACGGGTGCGCCAAAGACTGACCTTCTGTGCATCGCAGCTGCTGGCTTGGGACCATCGTGAGACCATCTGCGCCACCAGTCAACAAAGCTCACTTTGAAAACGCTAAAGACTTTCATCCTTTCACTCAATTGTGTAAGCCTCTGTACTTCCCATCTCTGTGTGCTGTGTGTTAACCTGCGTGGGTACCTGATCAGTTTATCTGAGAAGGTTCCGCTCAATAACCTGGCATTGCAGAAAGAGAGAAGCACACCCAAAGTTGTTACTTGGGTAGCTGCTTTCCTTACTCATGACAGTGAGCCAACAAGAAGTAGCTAGATTGTTAAATGGTCAAAGTTAAAAGCTTATATACCTAACTTAGGAAAGAGAAGAGAGAGAAAATACTCCTATGGTTTTTTGAGGAAAGATGAATGGGTTTTCTAGGAGAACAAAGGGGAAATAAGAAAGTTTGTGATGGTTTGTCTATACAGGTATAAGTGCTCTTTCCATTTTCTTAGGAGCCATACAATTCCCTGGAGAAAGGATTTATGGTAGCTTTTATGTGGTTTTCCCCTCATGGGAGTAGCCACCCTAACAAGGGAATTTATAGTAGCCTCAT